>JAWWMP010000165.1:20605823-20781006 GCA_035047865.1 Dendrocincla tyrannina
ATGTTTTCACTCTGCAGAAATTGAGGACATTTCTGCCCTCCATGCCATATGAATCAGCAAATCTTAAAAAAAAAAAATGAACAGTTTCAGAACAAATGAAGAATAAATAGTGATATGTCAATTATTTTTTATTTTGTTGCTGCTTTTTACTTAGCAAATGAGAGCAAAAATTAGTCTAAGAATTGTATCTAGAATCTCTTTCCATATTTTTTTCCAAAATTTTCTTTCTACTGCTTACTCTTCCTTAGTTGTTTGCATTTTTTGATTTTGTTATATTACTACTTTCAAGATGATTATTTATATAAGGGATCAGTACAGAAAAGAAAATCTCAGTTTTTGGAGCAAAAACCCCAAATAAGCATTTCAGAGATGAAGTTTTTCTGTTAGAAAATATTAGAGTTTATTTTGAGTATACTTTTCCACTTGCTTTCAGCATGATTTTTCCACCTCACTTTTCTCCACAGCACACACTTTGGTACTCTGCCCAGTTTGGTTTAGCATATCATGCATATAAAAGTTCCTTTTCATTTATTGGTTTCATGTATAACTATATAGAATGAAAGCAATTAATATTTGCCTAATTTTAGCACAACTTCTTCCTAGTTGGGGTTGCTTTTTCAAGTCCGTAACTACAAAAAAAAATAGTATGATTGATACTTTTTTCCCATATCTATTCCTATCACTATTTATTTGCCAGTAATTACATAAGGCCTACCAATATATAATCTGTAAGTGAACAGGGTACTAAGAAGAGCAGAGAACAACAACTGCAACAAAAAAAACACAACCCAACCCAAACCAAACTAAACAAAAAACAAACAAACAAACAAACAAAAGACCATTTGTTGTTGGTTGGTCAATAATCTAGACATTCCCAGTTTGGGGGTAGAAACTGAGACATTTATTGATCATTTGCATTACAATATATAGAACCAAGGAACGAGGTATGTTAATGAGGAAGTAGGACATGCTAATGAGAGGGATGATTTATGTTAACTAGGGCTTAGGAAATTCAGTCACGATATTTCATCATACAGGAAGCATTTCTCCACACCAGGACCACCTGGAGGGAGCAAAGTGTTGCTGCACGTCTTGCAACGTCTTGTAAAAGTCCTTCCATATCTTGCAAGGGAAGA
The DNA here is from genome assembly GCA_035047865.1 of Dendrocincla tyrannina. NCBI lineage: Eukaryota > Metazoa > Chordata > Aves > Passeriformes > Dendrocolaptidae > Dendrocincla > Dendrocincla tyrannina. The sequence goes on from JAWWMP010000165.1 coordinate 20,606,960, forward strand.
CAGGGCTAATATACATAGATAGCTGAAAACAGTCCTGGTCTTCAAAATAACCTCTCATGGCAGGCTCCTGTCTTATCAAAGGGAGGAAACCCTTTCAGTATCTGCCGCCCAGGGCTTGCTGAACAATCCCTTCAGGTCTCCTTCTGTTAATAATTGTTTTTCTTCCCCAACAATTTGTGGCTTACCTTCTTTAATATTTGGGAAAGTGTCTTAGAGGTCATGTCCTTCTGGAGAGTTGATGATCAGAGCTTTTCTCAAATCACACTCCCTTACTGTGTTTCTAACTGATCACCCAAAACATGAATCAATAAAATATCATTATTTCATTGTAAAGGAAGGAATCCTGAGATTTCAATTGTAAAACCAACTGAATAAAAGTCTTAGAAAAGACAAAAACCCAAACCGCAGAAGGAGTAAAGCTATACAAGAGCATTACCTCACCATGAAATTTACAAAGCCTTAATCCAAAATTCCCATCTCCATTGTGAATGCTCTGTTCTTTTGACCCATATTCTGCTCATGAAAGCAGGAAGAAGTCAGGAAATTATATACATTTATATTTTCACATATATGTACCACTAATTGATGCTCAACATTTTAACACATTCTGCAGAATTTTTTTTGGTTTTTTTTGTTTTGTTTTTTGTTTGTTTTTTTTTTTTTTTTTGTTTTTGTTTTGTTTTTTTGTTTTGGTTTGGTTTGTTTTTTTTAAAAAAAAGGTGGTATGGCAATATATAGCCATATGAGAGCAGAACATATGATGGCCTCTGAAAGCAGAACAGCAAGATTTCAAGAGGTGTCAAAAAATTTTTCTTTGTCCTATGTGAGAACATGTTTCAAGAATGCAGATTTCTGGGATTGATGGCATAATTTAGGGAGGTTACACAACAAGAGAGGGAAAAATAGACCTCAGGAAATGCCAACTACATATATATATATATGCTTCTGCATATGCATTCCATTTTTTATCCACATCTCTTTCCAATTCACAGAAAGAAATGTACTGTAAAGGCCCTATAGTTTCCATTGTTGCAAGATCAAACTCGGTAAATTGATGAATACCCCAAGTTCCTCCTAGAGTTTTAGTGTAGCCATTTATGTCATACATACAGCAGTGTCAGTTCAAGGATCAGTGTAAGAACCAGGGCTTGTATTGTATCCAAACAGGCAAATGAGAACTACACCTTACTTGGAAAGTGAGACGCTAAATAATCTGTGATCCTTCCCTGCTGGTGGGTTGTGTTTCCTTCTGTCCTCCTTGAGCACATGCCAGCACACAGCACTAGAGATGCCTGAAAGCAGCCAAGCAGACAGGGTCTAGCCTCATAGATAACTCATTAGTCTCCTAATTCTTACAATTTTTCCAGATTTGATTTTTCCTTCATTTACACCATTTAAATCTGCAATTAATTCAGTTACTAGTGGAACTCTGGTGCTCTAGGTGGGTAACTGAATGAAGAATAAGGACTTTTGCAGTAATAAACCATAAAATGTGCCTCCAAGTAATGAACTAAAATTTTGTCTCTTTTTCAGGTGACAATGATACAAGATTTGGTTAAGAGAGTACAAATGCAAAGATAGTCTTCTGCTTATGAAATACTACAACGAAGAATAGAAATAAAAAGATGGATGTAACAGGCAAGCGAATATTTGAAACTGTTTTATACTTCTTTGACATACCTTTTTTTCTCCTCTGCCAAAACACAATCACAGAGAAGATATTAGGATTATATTTGCTGGAATTGAAGAAAAACTGGCTTTTTAAAAGAATTTCAATAACAACAATAGAAACAGGATGTGAGAAATTGTAAAATACATTTCAGACAAAGGGGAATAAGCAGTCAGTTGAGAGTGGGAAGAAGACAAGAAGCAGACATCAGGTCGTATTCACAGGTGGTATGATTAATGTGTATTCAACGTGCTCTTATATTTATGAAGGGTCTTTAGCATAACTAATAATTGTTTTCATCAATCTGTGTTAGGGACATATGAGCTCAAGGTGTTCACACCATTAGTCTTACTCAGAACAGTTCACAGAATCACAGAATATTCTGAGTTGGAAGGGACCTACAAGGGTTATCAAGTCCAAGTACTGGCCCTGCACAGGACCATCCCCAAGAGTCACACCATATGCCTGAGGGTATCACCCAAATGCTTCCAGAGCTCTGTTAGGCTTCGTGCTGGGACCATTTCCCTGGGGAGCCTGTTCAAGTGTCCAAAGCTTTGTAATGGTCAGTACTTGGCATTCTTTATTTTCTAATGGAAAATAATTGCAACATATATTTGAAATATCTAATTCACAAGCAGTCTCTGAACTGGTCTCTGACTCAACTTAAGGAATCAGCATTGTGTTTTAATGAAATTTTGCACTGTCCTGCTAGTTTGTTTTTAGATTGTGCAATTTAATCTTTCTTCTCCTGTTTAGTTTAAGCATTTTAAGGCTTTTGTTCCCCTCCACCTCCCTTCTTCGTACTGTAGAAGATTTCAGCTCCTTTCTGAGTCTATTCTCACTTAACAGTCATCTTTGAGAAGCAAAGAATAAATTCACAGGAAACTCCTTTCACTGTAAACCATCCTGCATACAACATTATCTTACTTCTGCAAAGGGTCACATATGGTGTTCTATCACATTGTATTTTCTTTTTGACCTTTTTCTACTATTCATTAGACTTTAGAGTAGTTTTGTTTATATAATTTGGTAGTTGTACAGTCAGGTAACCTTCATATCAAACAATATGCTAGCCAGTGAGAATGCCAAAGTCAAGAGAATTGCTATATTTTTCTTTTGTGCCAATTATTCACAAATTTATTTTTTTTTTTTTAATCGAGACCATTAGAATGTGGTTACCTTGGGCTTAGAGTTTTGTGTTTAGATTTATACTCTTCTAAAAAATATAAATGCACAAAATCAAATTATGTTTGTCTACCATTAGTATCGATGGCTTCCCACAATTCTGATATCTGAGACATATCCTGCAATAGATAATAATACAGAGGAAGCACAAATTCTTGGGTTTTGTAAGCTACTCTAGTTATTTTAAAACATACATTTGCATGGGTTCAAGTTCTTCATCATTATCTTTTTCTCAAAAAGGATACATTATCTGGTACGCCACCTTTAGCTTACATCCTCTATTTTCTAAAACAATAACAAACTTTTTAAAGGTTATTTTTCTTAGACACCCAGTTTCCTTAATACAGTAAAAAATTATTTGCCCAGTACATCATCAGTTCCCTTTGTCTATGTTCCATTTCTACTTTCTCCTCATAATTTGAACTCGAGTATTTTTCACACTGTCTCATGCCCAACATCCTAGTACGTCCTTTTCAGTGAGGTCTGATTCCATTCAATAGCTGACTCTTGAACAATTTCTAGTAGGTACACATCCCTGAAAATAATTCCTCTTGCTCTTCTTCTCATGTATTCTTCTCTTCTGTTGGTTTTTAGTTCTCTATGTTGCAAAATATTTTCCCCTCTAACAAGAACATCAGCTTTGTACAAAGGCAGAACATTATTATTTAGGCTTCATGAAGACACAAAAAACTTGTTTGAACATTTTCCATCGCTTTCTGCAGTTCTGTGAAGTTCAGTCTGTATAACTAAGTACTGTATTTTCCTCTTACTACCTTTCTTCATGTGTTGAATGAAGGATGGTTTTACCAAGTCTTGATGCTTACAATGTAAGACCTTCTCTACAAAACAGTTGTCCAATTTCTCACTGTAGTCAATGCCAAACTAATACAGTCAAAGTAATCTAAAACCAGTTCACCTAGTCCTCAGGGAGACACCCAAACTTGATGTGATTAACCTCCCTCAATGCTATAATGACTCTTCCGCTTTTCTCACCTTTTGTAACATTTTGAAATTGCTAAGGTAACATCTTCATGGGCAGGAACAATTATTAATTTGGTCGGTGAATGTGCTGTAATATTATTTAACTCTCCATCCAAAATAATCCAATGGCTTGGAAAAATTTAATTGCCATTTAAAGTTCAAGACAGTAACTTCCATAAACCCTGATAGTGATTGCAGCCTTTCAGTCATAATCTAGTCTTAAATTAGGAATCCTCCAGATTAATGGTCACAAAATTATGACAAATATTTCTACAAGCCACCTTCCTATTACTCGTATGAAGCTGATACCTTAAAAAGGAGACTCTATCTGGAATTGTTGTGTTTTCCAAACTTCTGTGTATCAGTTTGGTAACTAGCCTGTTCTTTCTCTTTGGTTATTAAAAATACTAGAGTTTTCATCATGCAAATATTAACAAGGTAGAATGACATACTTCATTCTTTCAGTAGTTGCACTTAGTTTCATGAGTGATACAATTCCTTTTTGAATTTTCCCTTTATTTTTTTGTCAATTTAAGCCTTATTAGAGATTGATATACTTAATTCAGGAAGCTTTCTTTGTGTCTGACATGAAATTCTTCTGCCTTTATGCATTTTTCCTACATATAAGCCTGTAGCTTTGGCTTCTTACTGATGCTGTTTTCCATATAGACAAAACGGCAATAGGAAGAACACAAATGAGAGCCCAATTCAACAGGGAGAACTGGAACTTTCAGGACTTACCAATGAAGAAAGGAAATAAGAGAAAGTTTACTGTCAGGTTATATTGTAATTTATATACAAATATCTTTTCAGATCAGTCACTGTACCATAACTGCCTCAAGGGAGTCTTACTGACTGGGATCCATTCTTAGAGGAAAAGTTTGGTGTCACAACTGTGACAGTTTATAACTATAAGCTGGTAGGTTATAAACGCTGGTAGGTATATATTTTCCTGCTTACCACACTTCCAGCTTGCAGCACAAACACCAGATTCATACAATTTATACTGTTTTCTTCTCAAAAACTGGTAAGTGATGAGTTAGTCCAGTTTACTACTTCTGTGGAGATTTATGTAAAAGGTAACATGAACAAACTAATATAAAAATTTGAGAAAGTCCCAGTAAAAACTAAGGGGGACCATAGCTAGTAATTTAGGCTATTTTTAGTTGGGTCTGTAAAAAGAAAATATATACTTTGGAACTACAGAACTATGGGGTATAGAAGGTATTTCTAGAATTGTTTGGCTTTTAAAGCTTTGATGTTCAAAAGATGCAATCATTAGGGGTTGAAATTCCTTTTCTTCTTTGCAAACAGAACCTGTGAGCAAGGTTTTCATTTCATCTACAGACCATAAAATCTCCCAACCATTTCTTCCTTTGCTAATATAAAACTGCTTCCAGCATTAAAGTGGAGTTATTTAAAACTAAAATATAAAACTTTTAAAAAGTCATAAAACCAAATCATGTTTTCTAGCAAACTGCTGTAAGAATTCCATGGAAACTGCAGTGGATGAAAAGGCCGAAACTGTTTTGGTTTTAAGTGGTTTATTTTTAATCAAGCATTTTGCTGTTCTTCACTGATCTGGAATTCTCTCAAATCTAGAGCACTGTAAATATAAAACATTGAACACTGCGGAATCTTTAAATACTCATAAACCCAGTAGTTGTAATGCTTCATAAAATAATCCAAAAAACAAACAAAGAAACCCCAACAAAACCTCTCAAAAGTATAGGTCTCCTTTCTGTATACCAATAACCAGATGCTAGAATAACTTGTTTGTAGCAATAATAACTTGGGATGGCACTGAACCATTTTCATGTTCAGTGAATAAAAAAAAATATATGCAGACAGACTTTGGTAGATAATTGTTTTCACCTTTCAATTTCTATGCAGCAGACTTTTGTGTGTTGCATTACTGGTGTCAGTTTTGCAAACTTAAAAAATGGTAGGGATGCAAGTTCATGATGAAATGCAATGTATTCACAAGACAGAAACTCAAAGCTGTTTGTGAAGTTGTACAGGTATGATGGGCACAGGTTAGTCCTGACAGAATTCTGATGTTTCTAGGATAGCCCTGTGAAGCCTACACATCCCAGGTATTGAGCTGGGCCATTGAGTACTTTGCTCTTCTATATGGAACACCTCTGCCAGTAGGTACTCTCATATGTTTCAGTGTAAAATATGAAACTGTAGAATCACATGTTGACTATTGCTTAGAACTTTTGGAATAACATAAAAAGTAAATTAGCCTGGACTTATCTAAAAAAAGATTGCATTGTCATCACATTTCATAAATTATGTTAGGTCAGCACTCAGGAAGATAGATGTGAGCTTGAGGAAAAAAAAAAACCTGAAAAAATTCAGTTCTCAGCATGACACAGATTTTTCTTTTGTTTGTCCTCAGGCAAGACATTAAGAATTTTGAAAGGTAAAGGTAGATCCTGGTAGCTTTTGAGAACTTCTCACTCCCTCCCACATTACTTGCTGGTTTCTCCAAAGTGGAGCACAGAAAGCTATGTTAGGCATGTACTTCTCCCTACATTATGCAACACACCTCAAAACAAAATCAAAAAGCAATCAGATACTGAAAGGAGACACGTTTGGAGCTAGCTGAGGGAAAACTGAGCAATGCCATTTTGGAAAACAAAACACACCTGACATTTCTCCACAGACAATTGCCTTTTAAAGGTAAAACCTTTCAAAGATATGTGAAAACAATTCCTGATATTTAAAGCATACAGCATAGGCTGAGAGAAAAACAGAGAGAAGACAATCAAGTACTGATTTTTAGCTCACATTCCTAGGCTTGATTCCGTAATTCACATCCATGTAAAACTGGGTTTGTGCAAAACTTTGCTGAGTAACAATTAGAAGCAAAATTTTCCCTTTTCTAAATAAATTTGTGTATGACAGGAGTTCAACAACTTTATTTTGTGCATTGTTTACCCAACAGTGACACCACATCAGTAAGAACGGAGACATTTGCGTGCTTTAAATAACAGCCTGCCATTGCTGAGTTCTTTTTGTATATTACCCGGTTTTGGTTAGCAAAACACAGAGAGTGAAGAGTGGCAAACCTTCAAACCAGAGGAATAGTGGCAGGTTAATACTGACTAATTTGGGAAAAATCCGTGGGATTAAGAGAACTCACCAAATTCACTGTGCCTCGGCACAAGTCCTATTAATATGTCTCTTGTAATACTTGAATACAATATTCAGAAAACAAAAAATCCAACAGACAGAGTTATAGGCTCAGACTCCTTAATACAATAGTGTATTTCCCTACATTCCTCCCTCTTAAGTCTGGCCCCACAAAGGGGGGGCCAGACTTATTACTGTAAAATTTATCAGCTTATTACTGTAAAACTGAGGTAGCTGAGAAAGCCCATGCATTTAATTGCTGAGAAAAGTCAACTAAATGCTGAAGATAATTTCTAAATGAGAAAGGAATAAGAAATGCCAGTGGTAAGCATATTGTCTTCATGACAGCATCTAATTGCTGACCCTATAATCCTATTGTGCCAAATGACAGCGGATCTTACTGATGAACTTCCTGATTCTGGAGAGCAGAAATTAAATTAAAACCTTGGATCAGGCTGCTCTCAGATCAGTGTGCTTACTGATCTTGATGGGCTCCATTCTGGAAGATACTGAGTGCTGCTTTGAAGCATGGATTTTGTGCATCTTCCAGCAGAGAGCTGACAGCCTCCAGCATCTTTCCATAGACCACCAGGACCCTGCAGAACAGAGCTTCCTAGCCAGGACTTAGAAAATAGCTTTGGGACTAATTAGCATGTATTGTCTTTTTCCTTAGCATTTAGCATTGATGTCATCTGCCTATAAACAGATCAGATCAATTTCAAACCAAGACCCTGACAAAAACAAGCTCTAAGTGATTTCTTTTGACTGCTGCCCTTAATTCCTCATATATACAACACCTGTGTGTTGTTTGGCTTATATACAGTGTGATGCAAGTGCACACACATGTTATATCAGCCTTTGTTTACATGCTCATATATGGTGCCTCTGAAATAGTATAATAGACTGTACAATAGCACTTAACTGTGTTACTACATATCGGTTTGTTAAAAATACAAACAAACAAAAAAAAAGTCTACAGGGTTAATGTGTCAACTTAATGTTAAATCCTCCTGAACCTCAATTTCGCCAATCCCCAAATTAAGGATTCACATATTCTGAGCCTAAAATTCATTAAAAGCATTAATTGTTCAAGAATTATAGCTTGGCAATGTCAGCTATAGTTCAGTACAGCAAGAAGAAAACAGAAAATTGAATGCTGCTCCTGGGATAGTCTGATTTTGCTTACTCCAGAGTGTGTTCCTGTGGATAGTTAGAAAAACAAAGATACTTGCAAGTGAACTGAGATTTTACTAATTATACATTAGGCATTGTCTTCTCTCTAGGCATTTTGTTTAGGACACAACTTGGTATCTAACACAACACAGTTAAGTGATTTATTTATTCTCTTCTATTTCCTTTTGTCTTTCTTTCCTTGATCTTAAATGAGACACTGAACTGAAATTTTGCAATTGTTTGGAAACTAAACATTTGATCAATTCACCTTATCAATCCATTTTTTTTTGAGGCCTTTAAGATGCTTAATTTGGCTTTTCTTTTTTCAATTATTAATTATCACCCAAATGAAAAGCTATTTCCAAGATACATTGAACTCTTGTTGAAATATGTGGAGTTGCCTGCTTCAGAACTCTGTCAGAATGCTTTCTAAATAGAAAATTTATCAAAACACGTTCCTGGTTTTGATGAGTATGTGTGTTCCACGAAAAAGGTGATCAAAATATCGAGCAGCTTCACTGTGAAGCTGTATTAATGTTTGATCAGCACTTTGAGAGCTTAGCTACAGAAGTGCAAATCACTCTGAATACGATAATTAAAATCTTGCAGCAAAACAAGGAGACAGAAAAAGTTGGGAAAAAAAAAAAAGAAAACCAACAAACAAACCAGGGAGGTGACAGTAAAGATGAACAACTTAAAATAACAGTCTTGAAGTACGCTTGTTCACAAGGTAGAATTTTTACCCATCAGTCTCAGCAGGACAGAAAGAAAACACGGTCAGAATGACTACAAATTTCAAAATTTGAATAAAAGTAACTGTTAAACACCTGCAATGTAATTTAAAAAGTTCAATCAGATGTTATAAAACACATTGTTTCCAATATCAAATAAGTGTCTCAAAGAACAGTTAACGGCATATGTGGATTTCACATATGCAAAATATTAGTTCTCACTACACATGTCTAGGAATTTCATATAGACTGGTCATTTCTTACTCTAGAGAAGTTTGTTGTGCTGGGTACTTGAGTTAAGTTTCCTCATACCCAAGGCATCAAACTGAGCCAGTACAGGCAGAAAGAATGATATCAAAACTCTAAAGTCCTCCCTCAAACACAATCAGATTGCAAAGAAGTTGTGCTTCAAAAAAAAAAAAAATGCAAACCACCTAAGATTGGCTGAAATTTCTGGCTTGCAGGTTTGCAAAACACTAGTAGGATGAGAAACTAAACATAGGTCCATTTTATTAATGATAGTGGGCTGGGGGTAAGAGCTACCAGCATCTTCAGACTAGCAGCCTAATTCTCCAAGCACCTGAGTCCTGGATACAAATTATCTTTTGTATCTGACACCAGTGAGAAAACGCTCAAGTTTTGGTCCTAGATATGCAAAGTATTTGCCATCTCCATGCCAACTTTAATCCACACCAGGGAGACACTGTCTTCAAACAACCACAGCTATTCTGATGATTAAAATGTGCACTATCGAAATTATCAGCAGGCAATAATCTTACCAATCACAGGCATGCAGCTTCTTCATGAACAGAATGGTGTCTTATCCTTGCAGAAGTCATGCAAGCAGTGTTTTGCAACACATCACATTACAGAGTACTGACTGGTTTTATATAGATTGCAGGGAAATACTGCCGATTGAATTACCTTTCTGCTTGTCCAAATATTTAGAGGCTTTGTAGTGACCAGAGCAGCCTTTTTTTGTTCACTGTCTGTGTTTTAGCTAGCATTTTGTTACACATGCAGGAAACCACCTCCTTCTGAGCTCTGATATTCCACTAAATAACAGCACATTTAAAGCTAAATTGGAAACTCATCTCTTGAAAATAACTAGATTAAAGAATTCCCAGTTCAGTTAATTTAATCTTCATTTTCTATTTTGCCAGAAAAGAAACACAGCAGACAAAATGCTGGAGCATTTACTATCTGACTTTCCAGTCAGAATGACACAGTTTGGCCAGAAATGGCAAATGCCCCAGTTTACATTGTAGCTGCCAACCCTTTTTAATATTCAGACTCTAATGTCTGCACAGTTATCAAAGGCAGACACTTGTTTCTGTTCACTCAGGCGAAGAAATACTCCAGCTAAAAGTGCATCCTCCTTCCCCTGAGTTTTTAAGAATTCTTCCAAATAAATACATGTTATTTAAGAAATAAATAAAGAAAAAAAATCCTTAAAAGCTTTTCTCTTCCTTTTCTATCAGACAATGCTAGATTAACAAGTATCTTCATCTTTTTGACATGACCAAACCATCTAAAGCCATTCTCCAACATTCATTTCTTTTCTGTGAAAAATAGAAACCTGCTTCTGATAAAACACCTGACATTTTGACTAGTGGAGGCAGAAATAAGTGAAGATATATGTCCACTGGAATGAACAAAATAAATTTTTTGTTATCCCCATGCACCAATAGGATTTAAATTGCCATATTTTATTCAAATAGTATGAAGGTCAAGTTTGCAAAAAGGTCATTTCCCGACCAAAAAAAAAAAAGAAAAAAAAAAAAAGTCTAGGTATCTGATGTCTGCTGAATTCCTTATGTGAGTGCTTGACTTCAGTTTCTACAGTGTAAAGGGCAATGATTATTGTTGACCTCAGTGTTTCAGCATGCATTTATCCTGAGAATTCTGCAGTAGTTTGCTTGAAAATTTCTCCCTGCAATAAGAACTACTCAGTTGCTTTCCACTGTCTGTAGTTTTATGCCAACAATGCACCTTGATTGGACAGAAATGTGAATTTGAAAAATGCAGGTATTCCAGAACAACCTCTGTATATTTTTTTTAAAATGGGTAAAATTAAATTATTTAGAATCTGAATATAAAACATTACTTTTGTTTCAGAGACAACTGAAATAAAATAATGTATTTTTGTTAATTCATGAGGTATTTGGTAAGATAGAATAACAAAAAAGTCTTTTGAGACACCACTAAGACAGTCAATTAGCTAGATGCTAAATTCTGTCCTGAATACATTCTAAAATGTTCAGCTTTAATGTTTTTACTGAATTGATGTACAGTGCCTTACTGAATCAATCCTGTGTTCTCTTGAAGTCAGGGGGGTTCAATTCAAACTCCAAGGACTCCTGAGATCCAGTATGTTCATTAAATAGGTGAAGCATTAATGAAATCCATTAATACCTGAAGAAAATAAGAGAATGTGCAACAGCCTTATATGGTCTTGTGTATTTTGTCCAAGCAGTTCCATGATGTATTATGTTCCTTTCTAGAACTAGATACATCAATATCTTGATTTCTCTGTTATTTTAGTATGAGAAGTTTGAAGAAAAAAAACTAAGGCTTAAGGATTATGTGGCTCCAATATCTAATCCTTATTTCCCCTACTCACATTTTCCTGTGGGGTAACTGCTAGGACTGAACTAGGCCTTATGTGTAGACAAATGCTATTCATTTTCAGTAAGATTCTAGTCTCAATAAAAGGAGAATAACTGAAGATTTGCCTTAAAAATGTCCTTGGGAAGTTCATTCTAATTAAGAGATGAATTACTGAATCCTTTAGGTGTTTTTTGAGGCACCCACAAAAGCATTTGGTTTTTTGCAAAACTGCAGAAAACCAGAAATTGATTTAACCTATTTTAATCCAAGTTGCAAATACCTGTATTTGCCAGGAGGCATTTTACCAGTCCATTCATATTTGTAAGCTGCAAAATCAAGTCTTTGTAGGGATGCATTTATGTTTGAAAAGCACGCAATAATCCTATTTATCTTCCTTACTCAAAACTCAGGAACAAACTCTGTCTGACAAAGCCAATCCAAACAGGGAGAAGTGTAAAACTGATCAGAGTTGCATAGTGCACTGCACAGACATGCCAAAAGTCATCACACTTTCCAGTGTGGCACATGAGCTGCCTTAGCAAATGTTAGTAACTGCATGTTTTCATTGTTTGATTTAAAAGATGGCTTTTGCTTTCCAGAGAAGTTGATCTTCTTGATCTTTGCATTCAGGAATAAAAAATTGATTGAATTCTGATACCACCTATACCAGCTAAATGCAAGTAACATAAGAAATATATGTAAATCAAATAATTTTCTTTGAGTCTACAAATCTTTAAGTCATGGGTGTCCTTGAAAGTTAGATTTGATCTTCCATATCTGCACAGATACTTTGTACTAGTAGGTTTTCTGTTTGCATACACTTGAAAACTTGTTGAAATTTGTGTGAATAAGAGTTTGTTTGAGGAAATTACTAAACTACTCATAACGCAGCTAAGAACTAGTTCTTTTTAAATGAGAGATCTATGAAATGCTGTGTGTATTTTGATTTGGCTGATATCATGCCCTAATTTTGTATTATCTTGAAAAAATAACCTCTGAACCTGAAACATCAAACCCAGAATGCACCTCTTTTTCCACATCAAGACACCTCAGTGATAGCCATTTCAGTTCCTCCCAGCTACTTTCAAAATTTAAAATAAATAAATAAATAAATAAATAAAATAATTAAGAAAGAAAGAAAAAAAGCTGATTTTGTGTCATCTCATTTAAATTAACTGCATAAGATACCTTCACAGGATTGGTAACCTTGAAAAATGGAGGGAAGGTAAATACCAATAAGGAATTACTGTACTTGATTTTATGAACAGTTCTTGATTTTGTGTCATGAATATCTACTGATAGTTAAAATTCCTGAAGAGTTCTGTTGCCATTCAGTTAATAAATTGAATTTGACTTTATGGGGAAGTTTCAATGTCGTTCTATTTTACATTGATTTAATACATTTCACCCCAAATAATTCCTAAACATTCAAGTTTAAATTTTCCCTCAAGTGAAATAAAGCCTCATGTAAGGTGAAAAACAGTAATTCCTGTAATTGGTTTAAAAAACATTTTAGAGAAAAAAAAAAACACACACATTTGTAGAAACTCATGGTAAGCAACCAAATCTACAAAGTTTATTATCACATTGGGACTAAATCTTTTAAAAATATATAAATAAGTTTGTTGGAGAATTAAGATGTTTGCACCATCAAAATTCTTTCCATTAGTGACCTTTAAAGTATAAGAAAAATCCACCACACAAATTGCTAAGTCTTTAGAAAGCTTCTTCTGCTTTCAGACTCTCATTTTGCTGCAAGGCTGAAAAGGAAAGGAAAAAATACAATAGTCAAGGTAAAAAAATCCAAGATTGCTACTTCCCATCACAAAACATACTTAAATGGTCTTTTTCCTCTGCTTCTCAAAACCTGTCTGACACATAGATTGTAAGCTTTCATAATTGTATCCTCTGCTGCTTGTTTATGCAGTGCTTAGCATTAAGAGAAAATGCAGTATGTAGAGGTTGTATTTTGTTCTAAAAGCACAATAATCAGCAACATCCTTTTTTTTTTTTTTTAAGGATCTAGTTTGTAGCATTTAGAGTAGAACACAAAGTCTGAAGATTTTTTGGTTTAACTCACGCTATTAATTCAACAAACCTACTGACTAAATAATTGGCATTGCTTCCTCCAGTACCTTGGTTTTTCTTGTGGGTGTTGCAATCAAATGCCAACATAGTCCAAAATTTAAGGTTCTAATGGAATATGAACCTTATGTAAATTGAGTGATTATTCCACCAGGGGAGTTCTGCTTTATACAGCTTAAATGTTCAAATTTTTCCTAAGGGTAAAAATTGCAGAACTCCAGTAGTCCTTTCCATTGTCCTTGTTACAGAAGTAAAAAAAAAAAAAAAAAAAAAAAAATTAAGGCCTTGAGAATTCTTGCTGCTTATGCTTAGTTTTGTTACTTTGTTTGCCTTGGTACACTGCAGTAGTTTTCACCCTGAATACATTGAACTTCTTTTGCAAATTTATGATTGAGCTTTTGTTATTTCAGCGGTAGCTCAGCTATAATATTGAGCTGACTGGAATAAAAAGTTATAAAAATGATTTACTACAAAATACTTCTGTTGCAGGCAATGTCATCACTTTTTCCTTCTTTTCACCTACATTTACTAGACTAATTCAAAGCTTGCTTCAGTTTTTAAGTTTTCTGAGCTAGAGCTAAAACAATATGTGAATCTGGAACTACTAAACAGGATGAAGTGGAAAAGCTAACAGTGGCGAAGAAACCATTTTTTCCCAAGGAGGGAATAGCACCTTTAAAAAGAAAAAGAAAAAAAAAAAGAAAAAAAAAGATGTAGGTACAATGCTCTATCTTCCAAAGCAGAACTCTGTTTAAGTAATACACTGATGATGTGAACCTAAAAACTAGCCTATGTCAGTCAGCATAGCCATATTATTTAATGAAACTTCACAGGTACCCACACTGGAGAAAAAAGGTCATAGGTAATTAGAGTACTTACAAACACCTAAATTTCTGAACATTCTACCACCTCTGTGAGGAAGAGATATGAATAATAATAAGAAAGATGATTTTACATTTTCCTGAGATTGGTTAGCTTCATTTGATAATGAAATTTAGAGCTTAATGACTACATTTTACCTCATTTATGCTTACTGAAGAGAAGCTGAAGCCCCTAGGATTAAGATACCCACTTTACAAAAAAATCCATTTTGCTTCACTACTATATTACTAAAGCCTCTGCCACTGGCTGTTGGAATGACATTTGGCAAGCAACTTGTTTCTGTTGTACCATTTCTCTCTTTAAAAGAAATAGGGATAATGCTTCTAAAAGAATAGGCTTGAAATGTCCAAATAGTTCCTTAAAGGAAAAAGCGTTTTATTTTTGCCAACTCCACTGAAGGAATCCTACTTTAACATCTAGGTAGGCCATCCCAGCACCTGGAATGGACCCATCACAGGACTGGGACAGATGAAGAGCCCAGAATGGTTAGCCCCAGGCTGGGCACATGTGGCAGATCCGCACTATATCTGAGAAAACTGGAAGCCTGTTGCAGGTTTGAAATCTAGTTTGTAACTGAAAGATAAGATGAACTGACTCAATCATGCACTGAAAAATATGTTAGTTTCTGTTCATACTGCTCTAATTGAAATCTGTATTTTCAGAGAGATCTCATGAAACAAAAAAAAACTTGACCCACATTTGGACAAAAAGTGTGTATGTATGATCTTTTTCCTTTGCAAAAAAATACCATATGTTGATATATCTATACAATTTTGAACACAAGTCTTCTAGGTCAATGACAGTGAGCTGTCATTATATTCACTGTTCCTATAAAAGTGCTAATTGATTGCTTCTATTTCAAAAGCAAAAGCTCATGACACTGAGTTTTCCTGAAACAGTTACCTACTGAAACAGAGGAAGTATTGAGGTAGTCCGTGTATCCCTCTGCAATCTTATCTGTTATTGTAGGAAATCTAAATAATTGAACTATCTTATTTGTTGAAAAGTAACAGAAAGCTGCTATTTAATAAAGCAAAATAAGTAGCACTTCTTTCTCAGAAGTCAGGGACTTCTGAATTGTTGATCTCTTCATCTACTACATTTGGAGATATAATGGTTACTAAGTTAGAAGATGCCTGCATTTTCTCCATATCTAAGCTGAGTCTGGTAAAGTGCCCTGTCATGTGAACTTAGTGACTTAAATCTTCACTAGCTTTCTGTACAGTATTCTTTCCACAGTACCACCTTCATTTATTTTCAGCATTAAAATTCCTTAGTTGACATTCTAGGCTGATGCAGAACAATTCTGGACCCATTTTTATGTAACCATTTCAGCATTCCTTTTCTTCTCCAGAGCTAGCTCTTACAGACTTTTCCGAAGGCTTCAGTACTATCTGTGAAAGAAGTACATACTTGCACACCATAGATCAGAACTCAGTGATGAAAAGAAGTTGTATCTAAGCTGTACGACTTCTTTGGTTTTAATTAAATTTTGGATTAATTCTACACATGGGGAAAGCACTCAAGCGTAAATCAGCCCTTCTACTCCTCTCACCAAAAGAACTACCTATGTATCAGGGAGAACCTTAGCATTTATAGCAATATGTAGACAGTAGGGACAGTTGAAGCAATAGAATTCCGAAACAAAGTCACATAGCTCTATGTTATATAGTTGCACTAAGGTGCATCTAACACATTGACCTGTCTTTGCACCAAAAAGATTTTTAAAATTTATTTATTAAATCTAGTGCAAGAAAATTATTTACTCAGGAGGCAGACTTATGTTCCATTTCTTTGGCTGCTTGAAGTCATTGATTCATAGCTCAGGTGATTATTCAAAATTTGTAAACATCCAAGGTGCTATGAGGCAGAACATGTCTGCTGCTCTCCCAGTAAAAGAAATTCATACTATTCAACAGCTCATTAAATAAGAAAAGGAGTATGACTCTCTATTTTACAAGACTCATGAGCTCTTGAAAAGAGAAATCCAAGTTTCAACCTAATTGCTTGCTCTGTTGTATTAATTGCTTGGGAATTTTTGCCTGACATCCAAGGGGCTAACAATATAACCTGTTATAACAATATATAAATAATGCATGCAGAATGCATCACCTTCGACAACATATTCCATTTCATATTTTCTCACAACTTATAGCTGCAGCTGACTATTGAAGACTGGAAGTTCAAATTCTTTCACAGAGAGAGCAGAATATGGGGTTTTTGGCCTGTGCATAAGAATTCCACCCACACAGCTTCTGCTTTCTTCCATAAAAGAAAGAAAACAATCTCAATACAAAAGTTTGCTGTTGGTCTTAATAACTGACTTGCTAACCAGATTGAAATCCCATATCCCAGAGAAAGACAAATATTTAAGAAACACAGTTCTTGTTGGTATTTCCTTTTTTTAGTGTCCACCATTTTTTGTGATTCTTATGCTCAGATATTTACTGCAACACGTGGTTTCATTATTACAAGTGTGTACTGAAAAGTAGCTGATATAGTACATAATGTTTTGAAACACTTTAATAGATCTAAGGTATTTGATTTGAGGTATTAGAGATTAATATTGCTTTCAGAACCGTCATATATTTCTTGTCATTCTTACTGTTTGAACATCAACATATACAATATATTGTGACTATAACTCAAAAAGAAAATCTGAACATTTATGCACTGATTATACAGGATTTAGATCGGGTTCCAGTGAAACATTAATAATGAACTACCATCAAAGATGCCATAAAAATATTCTAATTTTCAATAATATTAATGAAACATATTGTGCAACAGATAACCAGTCAAAATTGCCACTTTACAAGGTTTTTATATGGTCCCAGCATATACAGTCCTTATTTTCCAGAGAATCATCCACCTCCAAGTGAAATTCATGTCTGTGTAGATAGGGAGCTTAAGGCCTATAAATTACTTATTTTATCTCCATTAAAAACCTAAATTAAATTGCAATTGAAATGCAAACAGTGTATTGGTCTTCTGATGTTTTCAATAACAATGGAAAGTCTTGTAATTTTAACTGTTTTGTAAGTGTGTAGACTGATTTTTCAGATAATTTGACTTAGATTCATCCCCTATTTCTGTCTTATTATCTGCTACGTGTATGGATCAACTGCAGAAGAAAATCAAGAGCTGTTGAAGACAGCAATTCAGAAGACAGAAATAAGTTTTTGTTAGTACCCTGCCAATGTTACCATTGTGAACATTAGCAATCAAGAATCATCAGTGCCAGACCTTACAATGGATTTAGTCCAGGGCTCCAGATCCAAAATCAGGCTGTCATTGGCTCTTTGTTAATATATAAATCATTTGCTGAAGCATAGCCAGTCAAAACAGAATACCACTTGTGTGCATGTGAGCATCTGTCCGTTCCTGCCAAGAGTGACTCATGTTTAAGGGGCACAAAGAAAAAGAGGGCTCAAAATGAATATCTGAAGTCTGATTTTTTGTTGCCTGGATCTTGTACCAGCATTTCTACCTGTGCAAAAGAGTGTTTGATTGTTCAGGAAGTATAACACTTACTTACATTGCAGTAAAAACAATATAAATTTTTAAGGAATGATGAAGTTCCCAGATTTTGTCCAGTATGTATATCAAAAAAGACCATAGTAAAATTATTAAGATATATGGATGAACTAAAAATGAATTTTTCATTATATTTTCTGTATTTCATTGCAAAAAGAATTAAGTTTTGTAAATTAACTTGTACACTCATTGTTTTTCCTAGCTGCTGTACTAAGAGATACAGAAGACAGTGGAACAGAACTGCATTCTGTGATCATCACTTACACGTTGGCAAATGCAACCCTTACCTGATTATTACATGCAGTACTGTAGTGGGCAAAGATATCTCTCAGAATTAGAGACATATTTGTTTGAACAGCTGTACATGCATTACAAAGATATAGCCTCTCTCTCTCTGAAGGCTTACTATCTAATTTGTCAGCACCATGAAAACGTTCATCACATGCATTCCCCTAATATATCCCTTTAGTGACTATCTTCTTGGAAAGCAAAATACTACTCAAACTTAGATGAAACTACTTCCCAGGCAACATGAAATAATCAGAGAAAGGTTTGGGTTTTTTTGTTTGTTTGTTTGGGGGTTTTTTTTGTTGTTTTGATTTTTGTTGTTTTGATTTTTTTTTTTTTTTTACCACAGAATAAATGAACTATATAACTGTGTTAAACTACATTGGTTTAATTTGATGTCTCAGCTTCTGACAGGGTCTCTCAATTTTTCATACAGACAAGCAACAGCTGATGAGAAACAAACAGAGGAGCTGCCCAGATAAAATGGTTGGTTCAGCAATCCCTGTCCACAGCAATTCAGGACTTCAATCCAGAATCATTACATTAAATGAGGTTGCCACTGATTTCAACAGAAGTAGGATGAATACTTATTGCCTGCTCTTGCTAGTAACTTGAATGCTGAATGACAATTTTCTTTCATCAAAGCCCCTGTGTGTTGAAATATGACTATAGAAACTCCTGAATTGCAGAAAAAAGGATCAGATATTTAAGTCTCCACTAAAACTGAGTGTTTATACTACACTGCACCTCTGCAAAAGAAGTGAAAATTTTAGTCTTATTTCTTTTATCCAATGACGCCTTTGAAATACTGCATTTTAGAGTAAGCTTGAGGTCAATATTCCTCATTTAAACCCATTGCTTACGCTTGACAAGACCACTGTAGACATGTACCTGAGGACACTATAAGCATGCTTCTATTCTTGTGAGAGATTTGAAGTAGCACCTGTTATTGAAATTTATTGTCATTTCTTACTAGCTAAAAAGGGGGAAGGAAAAAATATGATAAACTTTGTGTCTTCCTGACAGCCGAACTTTCACAATTAAAAAAAATGTTAACAACAGTGCAAAATAAGTCTTGAGCTGGTCAAAACATGATCCATCAAATCAGCTAAATCCCTGCTTAGAATGTTAGGATTTAAGGCTCTTTGTTCAGGGTCTATAAAATCAAACCTTGTTTTCAAATAGGTATGTAAGAATTTAGAGCATACTAGAAAATGACTGGTCATATTATCTTGAGAGGGTTGAAAATGAGAAGATTAATAATTTTTCAAACAATACAATGAAATCTTCATGATACCCTTCAATAGTTCTGATAATCCAATCTTTAACTCCACTGTTCAATCCCAACATACAGTTCCTCCTCAATGGTCTAAGCCATATGAGTATCCAATAGGCAGACTCCCCTGGGAGTCCAGAAAAAGCATTGCCTTCCCTCTGCCATTTACATGAACACTGCATGCCTTCTTTCAAAAGCTGTAATGAAATCAGCTAAATAATCCTTTAATAAAACACCAATCTATGACTATGTAGATATCTTTATGTACGAAACAAAATCCCAAAGATGTTTCATAAAGTGCTAGAATTGAGGCTGTATATCAGTTACTCCTCTATTTGATTAGGTCTGTCTTACAGTTTCAGTTGATTTTCTTCTCGCCCTTACTTACTTTCAGTAAACTTTCAATATTTTGAATTCAACAGCAGTGGGTGAAACAGTAATTGAACAAGGATGACTGCTTTGGAAAGTGGACTCTTTAGCAATCATTGAACTTAATGACAATAAAAGTTTTTCAATCTGTACCAAGCAATATAATGAAACAACAATGAACTGCTTAACAAAGTATGTTCCAACACCCAACCAACAGCTAAACTCATTGGATACAGTGAAAGTGGACTGAAAGACATTTTACCGTCCTGCCTTAGATCTCTACCAGCTTGACTGGTGTTTAAGGGCTGTCATAGAAAATTATTTCTCAAACAAAAAATTTCACTGCATAGAAACAGTCTGTTTTCTGTAGTGGGATAGACATTTTTTCCCTCAGTTGAGACTCAAAACAGAAGACACAGAAACTTTGTAGGTTGTGAAAAATAGATTAAATTTCCTGAATATAGAGGAACAAAATCATTCAGCCAGAGTGCCAAGTATTTTTCAATTCAGTGTTCAGCCACACCTTTCTTCCTTGATAAGAGGACCACTGAGAAGCCTTTACTAAATATCTTTTAGTGTTTTTTCAATTTAATTTCCACTTTCACTCCCAGTTCTGTAATGAATATTTCAACCTCACTGTCAACAAACCAATGAAATTAACACTGATTTAATATAAGTATGGATCAAATATTTGAACTACATGAGAAACGAAATTGAAGAAAGCACAGCTGCACCACTGTTGTGTTTCTTTTCTGTAGGAGAATTTTCTCCTTGTTTATTTTTCTTTCTTTTTTTGCAATTCCCTTACAGAAACATATTTCTTTCACTGGCTATGTTTTTCAGTTATGACCCTATACGCTAAAAAATGCAAGTCTGGTGCTCTGGCAGCAAAAGGGCATACTGCAGCCTCAGTGGCATTTCATTAGGGCACAGCAGTAGAGATGACAGACTAGAGACCAAGCAGAGAGCAGTCAATAAAAACCACTACTGTATTTCAAGATGCCATCAGTAAATGCCCTCAAGATGCTTTCTGTCTAGACTATGCTTTAGGTTAAGCCTGAGAAAATCTAGTTCCAAGTTGCAAAGTGTAAAATCAAATATAAAACCTGACATGACTCCCTACATTACAGCGACATAAGTCTTCCCTGTCGTATCAAGTGACAATACTGTAGCTGTTCAGGAAACCTGGAGTATGAATGGGTCTTGTCAACAACTATATTGACTCATACATTGATACATAGCTTGTTCCAAAAACTAAAGAGGAAGAGGAGTTTTGCAAATAGGCAACTGCAATATTTAAGGTATCGAGTCTTTATTTTTATTTTGAACCAAAGCCTCTTTAATATTTAATTCAAAATTGTGAAGTTTTCCACCAACATTATTCTTGTTGGGAAGAGCAATTAATAAGATCTTTATATCCACCTACCATAAGCAAATATTTTATCATACTTCAGTAAAGTTCATTAAGTGAACATAGACACTGACAGACAGGGATCTAAGAAAATGAATACAGAATTAGTTAAATTAATATAATTTTTCTTCAGTTTGGGAAGTGCAATGACGATCACAAACCATAGAAACCAGGAAGATACAGTAAAAGAATTGCATGAAAATGGCTTTGAAATTATTTTAAAAATCAAATCAAAGAGCACAGTCTCTTAATTCACAGTCTTAATTTTGAGTCTAACAAGACTGACAAACAGAAAAGATGATACTTTGCAATGATGTTCCAAGAAAGGTAGGCAACTGCTACTTTACTCCAAAGATTCAGTTCTGGTTCTGTGCTCAGTCATTAGAACTAAGACTCTCTCTCTTTGATGCAGATAGGGAACAACCGAATGTATTTTGGTGTGCTTTAAGATTTGTTGTAGAGAAACACCTCTTGGCATCATTTGATGATTTTTCTGTCAAGTGTTCTCAAACACTCAAACAGAATTCAATTTAATTCTATATGACAGATTATATACCAAGTCAATCCACGTATTTTATTAAAACATTTTATATATAAGTTGAATGCACTTAATATGAAATTCAAAAAAATGAAAAACTAAACTTGCTAATTTTCTATAATTTTCCAGTTCTGAGTACAAACCATGCAAACCATATACATATTTGTAATGTTTCCATGGTTTTAAGGTGGAAAGTAATTCCATGCATTTCATGACCTCTGAAAAACTGAGACAACCTGTATTGTATTACAAAACATTGGACCTTAACATAGAACTCCCAAAGAATCATAGAATCGTAGAAGGGTTTAGGCTGGAAGGGACTTTAAAGATCACGTTGTTCCAACACCCTTGCCTTGGGCAGGGAAAAATTTCCACTATGCCAGGCTGCTCACAGCTCCATCCAATTTGGCCTTGAACACTTCCAGGGATTTACATATTGCATTAACTGATTAAACAGTTCTTGTGCAAATAACTCACATTATCCAATCTTTATCAAAATTTAATCTCCAAATAAAATAAAATGTTTCAGAAATTTCTTTTTTTTTTTTCCCCCATAAAAGTTCATCATTCAATCCATGCATATAACACTGTAAAAGACTGGTTTACTTTGTTTAGCACTACTATCTTAAAAACAATTTCATAAGAAAGAATTTGACATATTCCGTTTCTCAAAAAGTTGCCTTAAATGAATGCATTCTATGCTTAAGCACATCATTAAGTGTAACTCATACACAGTTAGATTGGTCTAGTTAAACTTATATTAAAAATCAGTTTTTGGACATTGTGAAATAACTTTCAGACAGATAAAAAGTGTTTGAGAATGTTAGCTAAACAGCCAGAAGAGAAAAGTAATAATTATGTGTACTGTGTTTTGTTCTGTTGTACATGTTAGCTGGCCGTTTAGGTAGGTGAAAACATTTCTTTTCCACTTGCAATACAAAGAGTAGTATTGCCTAAAGTTAGAAATACCATTAGCAGCTTCATATGGTGATTCACTGTCAATTTTCAAATCATTTGACAGCATTTGATGTTTTTAATGCAGTTTCATTTCTGATTTGAAACTACAGGAACAGACAACGGGATATTTCTTTTCCATAACTAGTAACAAGCAGCTGTTGAAAACATGCTATTTTCTTGGCTTGAAGGGGGAGTACTTGAAGATAAAATACATTCCTTTGGAAATAAGAAACAATTTGAAAATAAAAACCAACCCAATACAACACAACCCCTTCCCCAAACAAACCTTTAATGGTTTTCTTCACTAAATGGAAGATTTATGTTGCACTGGAAATCCACTGTATCAATGTATTACTAAGTAGTACCAAGATGCTAGAAAAATGCAAATCCAGAGATCTAAATGGATGATGTCTGACAAAATTGCACTAACTTTGTATTGTTTCTGCATTGGCCATCACACATTCTAGATTTCTGCATTGCTTTATTTTTAATAGGGAACCTTTTTGAAGAGTTCTATTCCTGCAATCTACACCAGAATATTCTTGAGACCAATTGCATTTTCAGCCTTCAGGCAAGTGAAAACTCACAAAATTTCCTTAACTTGTGCCCAGTTCTTTGACACCTTGTGGATCTCCAGGATTGTGTCAGTGGCAAGATCTGATGGCAATACTATTCAGATTTTAAAAGACCATTTTTAAAGTTTGTTTCTTTCCCCAAATTTCTCACCTAATCAATAAGCAATTCACATCTCTTTCCAGCTTCCACAGGAGTTCAAAGGCTGAAATCTCACTGGCAGTTGAGAACAGATCAGCAGCACAATACAGCCAAGTGCCCAGCACAAACTCCTCACCATCAATAAAGACTTCCAGATGTTTCTGGTAAACACCTGTGGTCATATTAGAATACAATGATTTACATTATTGTTTGCAAAGTACTGTCTTTTGGTTATATATTTTTTTCCAACTAAAAATATGATTATCTACTTTTGAATGAAGTGATAAATATTTTGGTTATTAATGAACATCATTATAAGCTTTCTTTTTCTACTTTGTTTCTGTTTTTTCTTTCTATTTCAATATAAATTTTAAATTCCAGTATAAAATTTTTCGGTGAGTGCAGATTTGATTTTTTCAAAGATCTGAGATTAACTTTGGTTTAATACCGTGTTTCTTTAATTTGACAATGAAGCATAGTTTACCATTTATAGTGTTACACTATACTCGCAGCAGATATAGTATTGCTGTGCAAAGGTATACTCAGTGGATTCAGCCTTCACTTTATTTGCATAGAAAATGAATTAAACTTGTAATGCATCTTAAATAAGGGGTAGGATATCAGCCTATTTGGATGTAGTCAGGGTAGCTGGTGTTCAATCATGACCTATGATGAATGCAATTTGACACACATGGGATAGCCCTCTTCTTGTTTTGTTTTGGGTTGTTTTTTTTTTCACTCTTCCTCCTGTTTTGTCTCCTTTTCTTTGTAAGTTGATTCCTTTCCTGAGGGGACAATAACCAAAGAATAAAAAAGATGTAAACAGACTATGCAGCAGTCATTAAGAGGGGAAAAAAAAAAAAAAAGCAGTGCGACTAAATTTAGTCGGTTTTGCAGTTCAGAGCTTCTGTCTAGGATTTATTAGCATACCATAAGATCTGGAATTCTGTTTTCCTCCTTGTTTTTCTTGAAACCTCAACCTCATTTTCTGCACTGAAGAGTAACAGGATTGCATGAACATTTATGACCCTTTGGTCCAATTTAGTCCACTTAAATTTACACAGCGCTACAACATTAGGTTTTAGACTTCCATTTTCTAGCTAAATTTGACAACTTTTTTATATGAACAGGTATCTACCGCCTACATGTTAGTAATACTAATATAGAAAATTGCACAATTATGTGACACATCCCTTTCTTCACATCTACTGTCATTTGTGCAAGTTCCATATGACATTTAATATGTCTGCTCTTTTTAAAAAGCATTTTAAAAATTCTTCTCTCTGCTGCCATATAGCAGCATCCAAATGACCGTGGTTCCTTACAAACATTAAATACATAACCAGTAATTCTAGTAATGTATTTATTTGTTTATACATATATAAATAAATATATATATACTCTCTGTAGTATTAAAAATCAGAAGATTATGACTCATTAGGAATTAAAACAGAAGGTCTATTTCATTGGAAAACAGAAGCTATCTCTTTTGCAACGACAGAAAGAAAATGTACACAGTTTGTAAATCAGTTAAATACACAGAGCATTTTATGATTCAAAAGTTTTAAAAGAGCCTATAGACTATAGAAGACCATTATCATCATTCATGTTCAGCTACAAAGAGGGAGAGAAGGAGGATGTGGGGAACTACAGGTCTGTCAGTCTGATTTGGCGATGAGAAAAATCATGGGGCAGATCATCCTGAGTGCCTTCACACAGCATGGGCAGAACAGCCAGCACTGGCTTATGAAAGTCAGGTCCTGCTTGACCAGCCTGGTCTCCTATAACAAGGTGACCCGCTGAGTGGATGAGGGAAAGGCTGTGGATGTTATGGAGGTTGTAGTGAGGTGGGTTCCTTTTGCCAAGAGCAATTAATATGACAAGAGGAAAAAGCCCCAGATTGAGCAAGAAGAGGTTTAGACTGCATATTAGGAAAAAAAATTCTTCACCAAAAGGGTTAAGTGTTGGAATAGGTTATCCAGGAAAGTAGCTGACTTATTATCTCTGGGGTTACCTAAAAGATGTGTAGATTTGGTTTATAGTTATTGGACTTGACAGTGGTAGGTTTACAGTTGGACTGACTGTGTAAAGAGTGTTTTCCAACCTAGATGTTTCTGTGATTTCCTCCCTCAGTCAGAGAATCTTTACTGTGACTGTATAGAACTTCAAGACCTAGAAACTAATGTTGTATTCATACAGATTGAAAAAAACATCTGGAAAAGCTCTTTTCTTTTTTTTTTTTTTTTACCATAGCTTTCACTAGGTTTTGAACTGTAACAGTCAAATATTGCAACAATGGAAGCCCCATAAAATGGAAGTATTGGGTTTCGAACCACATCACACAAGCCTAGAAGACAAAACTATCCTCTTTGCATTTGCAGGTCACGCATGTTTCAGTTCGATAGCAATCAGTAATGGAGAAATATAACACCTAAACCTGTTCATATGTATATATGTATGTATGTATGTAATGTTTATGTTTCTCTTAATTTTTCCGAATTAACATTTGATAGATCCAAATAAATGCAAACTAAACTATTTCCTATCACTCAATGCACTTCAGTCAGTTAATAGGAACATTTAACCACAGAAGAAAATTGTGTTCTTCCATATTGCAAGGGAAGTCAGAGGCAGGGTGGGGAATGATGTGGGGAATGTAAACCTTTATGTACATTTTAATGCTTCCAGCAGATTTTACTAAATTTTTCAAGATTTTAAGCTATATCTCTGTGGTTGAGCAACATCTCTGGTAAGATAAAATTCTGCAAATATGTCTGTTTCTTAAAAAAATTATTTATTTAACCATTCAGTGCAAATATTGGTGAAACGCTAAGCTGTCTCTGCTCCCTTCCTTGAAAATGGAGGATACTCAGCACCTCAGAGAATGAGCCTCAAGGTAGTACAATTGATCAGCCATTTTTACTTACATTTCAATGCAATTCTTTAGATAAAATAGAAAGAAAGCAAATCTTTAAGAAAACATAGAGTTGATGGGCTATTGCAAATATTTGTATTAAGTATTTCATTGATTCAAAGATAAATATATCTCACCTGCTTTTATTCAAAAATACTGCAGTTAATTCATGATATTGCTTATAACTTTCTAAATTACATTCATGTTTATGGAAACAAAAATTACCTGGAAAAAGCAGGAAAGCCCAGCATCAAACTTCAGCCTTTTCATATTTAGTAATATATTCAGCCAAGTGTCATATTTTCCAGCTTTATTATAAAAATACAAAGAAACAACAGAAACAAGTATAGGATATAATTATGCAGAAAAGGTTTGACAGAAATTTTCAAATCAATAGCTCAAATCCAGGGAGAGCAGAGTAATATTTAAAATGAGCTCAAAGTAGTCTCAGAGTTATTGATTTGATTCCACTACAGCACATTTCCTGCACTGCTGTTCTCTGTGGGTCTTATGGGTATAATTATTCTGTCCTTCAGGAACTATACTCGTTAAAGCAAAAATGACAAAACTGAATAAATTTTGGTGGTGTTTTTTTTTTTTGGGGGGGGGGGTTTGGAGGAGGGTTGTTTTGTTGTTTTGGGGTTTTTTTTAGTACAATGTTGCCCTTTAATACTGAGTAGAAAAGGTTTTTTTCTCTCATTTTTTATATACTTAAGAAAGAAGTATACTTAAGAAGATTGAAAGTGGGTAGCTCTTGAAAATTTTAAGGTAGGCTTATTCTTTCATAAACTGTGTATCCAATATTCTTACATAAACCTAGTATGATTTCTGTTGTCAGGGCATCCCCAAAAATAAGACAAGAATGACTTCATTTTCTCCTGTCAGTTTTTTACTTCTAAGAGAGGATAAAAAATATATCTACTAGCTAACAAACCTACCACACAAGATGTATGGGAGGATGAACTTGTTGACAAGCTACATTCTGGAAGTTTAGTAAAGATCAAACATCTATTTAAATGTGCAATGTATGTGGATTTCTATAACACTGTATACATGTCAGAAGTCCTTAGTTATGTTTTGGAAATAAATAATTGCTCAAAACTGAAATTCTCAATCTCTGTTAAACACAAAAGTAGAGACTTTCATTTCGGAGCTGTTGAACAGCTGTGAAAACCAGGACAGCGTGGGAGCGTGCAAGTCTGCTTCTCTGTGCAACACCAGCATACATTCACAGAATGCACAATAGCTGTCAGGACATTGCTCATTATATTGCTGATGGAGAAGAGTGTGTTGGAAATTATATTACTTCATGTGTAGCATACTAATCCAAGGGTCTGAAAAATGGGTTTAATTCTTTTCTTAGACTGAATAGTATCCAGCTCACGTATTTTATTTTGTTTGCAGATGCTCTAACCACAAGAATTTATGCAAGATGCTCAACTCCTGCTTTAGTCAATAGCCTTTTCTTAAAGGGTATGACTAATCAGGCTAGTGACAGAAATAGCAAGACAGCTTATTACTATATCACCTCTTAAAGAGCTACACAGAAGTCCTAATTAGTATTTTAAAATGTTGTAGTGTCACTCAGTGTTTCCAATGGAACTTTAAATCCCCTTGAGATGCACTATGTGTATGAGAAACACAAAGTAGAAACATGAAGCATGTGTACAGTGCAACATCAACAGTTTTATATATTGGGAGTTCTCTGGGATCTAAAGGCTTATTCCTTGTTGTACCACCTGGTGCTACTTATGAAATTCTTTGTAACGTATGATGAGTTGTACGCTACATTTATGAGTATTAAAGCATGCAATACACTAGATTAAAGCAAAAACTTGGATATGTCCTATTTGCAATTTTTACCAGGATCAAAGTAAACGAAAGTCTTTATCTCTATGTGAACCATCTTTAAAAGTCTTGTCTAGAATTTTATTCATCCTGCCCGAATGAAATTGAAAAGGATTTTCAAAGCAATATAGTGGAAGTGAAGCATCCATTCTCTTAAAAAAAAAAAAAAAAAAAAAGGTCTCCAAAGTAGACCAATCAAACATAAGTCACCATGTAAGATTAATTTTTGCAACAAAAATTCAGTTATTTTCTATGTATGTGAGAAGATTGCATGCATCTTGATATGCATGTATTCATAAATACATAAACATACATAAATTACAATATTAAAAATCTCACAAAGACTAGATGTAGTAGAATACCATTAGACAGGGAACTACAGAATGGTACTACTAATGCCAGGGTTGTGGGTTGAATCCCCATATGGGCCATTCACAAAATATTCTGTGATTCTATGACTCAGAAAGAGATTGAGATACATGTGGTGACTATTTAATCCACATATAAATATATTCCAGTTTCCAGATTGCAATGTTTCTTCTCAGTATGTCATGATTTTATATTCTGATCCATTAAAAAATTGGCTGTCTGTACAATGTGTTAGCTGCATTTTAGTTTTACATTTGCAATTATACATGTAAGCATACCACTGATAGTAAGACTGTTCAAGCTGCCTCTGCCAGTTGAGATAATTTATGACATAGATCCCACTATGTTAGTCCCCAATAATGAAGCTGTATTACTCTCATTTGCTATTTATATTTTCTACCAATAAAACTCATTCCTCCATCTTGGGAAATACTGATATTTTAAAAGTCCCCATTTGTTCAGAGGATCTACTGAACATCATTGTTTATTATATTATCCCCACTGTCTAATCTCCGTTCCACCTTAACTTACTCAAGAATAATTAATCAATATTTCAAGCAGGTTTTATTGAGAGGCATCTACCCACGAGAAAGTTTCAATTTCTAAATGTTGCAACTGTCTAACACACTTGCATCTCCTGATCAGGAAAGAAGCCAGTTCTACTGTGCCTGATAAGATATATAAAGTGATTCCACTAGCAGCTCAAATCAGTTTTAGCAATAATCATAAATCACAGGAATCAAATGCCTCTTCTTATTTACTCCACTAGATTATAAAGGTAGTAAATTTTAGTGGCCTGAAATGAGAGTTTAGCCTGGCTTTTAAAAATAGTTGAAAAGGGGTGAAAATCTGATTACTTTAGGCGCTAATGCAAACTCTACGCATATAGAGAGAACTTCAGAAGCAACAATTTTACATTGCTCATACTCAAACCTGTAATATTTTGGTATTTCCAGCTTTTGTTAAATGTGTATGTACTTGCATATTAGATGTAAGGATTCAAAATAAATGAGGGTCCCTTCTTTGAATGCAGCATGAAAAACACAAACTCGGTTTTAGGCTCATCCTTTCAAAATTAATAGGAACGTTATATTTCAAAAAAAATTATTGCTGTAATATGCAAAGACTTGAAACTTAGTATTTTACATTCATATTTTACAGTATTCCCTTCACAAAGTCATATATCACAAAATTCTTTTATTAAAAATGCTTCAAAATATAGTATGCATATAAACTTTAAATGCATATAAACAGAAATTACATATCATAATAAAGGAATTAAAATCTTTATGCAATATCCCTTGAAGCCAGTGCAGAATTTACATCTATAAGGCATTTGTGGTGGCTATTTGAGTATAAAAGACTGAAGAAAGCTCTCTTCCTAAATTAGTTTAGATTTGCTACAATTAAATAGAAAGTAGCAAATGGAGATTATTCTGAAAGATACCGTAATTAACAGTTTTATCAAACTTCAGCTCTTTTAGAAGTTAAATAAATTTGATAAACAGATTTTATCTAAAGTCACTAACAATGTATATGAGATAAAAAAGAACCATGTAGGAAGCATCAAGGAAATTACAGTTAAGAACCAGAAAATTAAACACTAAGAATTTGAGGACTGTTTTCATTGTAAAAACAAAAGTTCTTTTGTATGTTTTTTCCAATATAAGCTTATGAATCAAACATTTAGGTTCTATACCCTCCTCTCAGGCTATTAGGAAATAATAACATACAAATATAGTTAAACTGGCAGCATGTTTTAACATTTGCCTATGTGTGCCTCTCTATTCGTGTCTTTCTTATGTTTAGAGACAATGAAAAAACACCAATGTAGGTGGCCCTAATCACCTCTTCCCAATACTGCTAAAATGGTTGAAGTCATCAGATGTGCAAAGGACCTCATTCCCAGGAAGCAGATGGAGATCTGCCTGGCAAGCAGTGAATCAATTCCTTATCTTGCTTCACTTGCACACACAGTTTTTGCTTTTCTTGTTATAGTGTCATTGTCACAACTCACAATTCTTTTTGCCTTCCTTAGTTTTTTATTTCCCATCTCCTGGGATAGAGGAGTGACCAAAACGGAAGGGTGAGACTTTAGATGTTGACAAGGGTCAACCCACTACACAGTCTGTTGTTCACCCAGTGTGCACCTGTGTCATTTATTGACACAAATTTATCTTCTGTTTCTATAAGTTATTACCAAGTGTAACTTGTAACTTGTGTAACAAGTGTAACAGTCTTGTTTTTATTGTTCAAAAGAGATCTTCAGACTGTAATTGAAGTTTTCCTCAAGGAAGCCTATTTGAACACAAGTGAAATAATTGTCTGGCTCCTCCCTTCCTTGAAACATTACTTGTCAACATTTTCCTTGATAACTCTGAATATCTGCAATATCATACCTTTTTTTTTGGTTTTTTTTTGACCAGTAAAATTAGCTCCTTTTTTGTCTACTATAGCATCCATCCAATTTCATATTACATTTCAGCTTCCATCACATCCTTTCTCCAGACAAATTCTGTTTTGAACCACTTGTATCCATGCTCAGATCATTTTCCAAGAAAATTTAGTGTGCACTGTTTAAACACATTAGTCTACCCTATACAAAAGACATAATTAGGCAGATTATCACAACTATAATAGATATGCATTCAAATATCCATTCAGCAAAGTTCATATAGTCAGAAAGGTATTTAAGCATATGCTTAAACAGACGGCAAGATAGCAATTAATGAACTACTGAACCGTAAAGAAGGCCTAATGAGAGAATATTTTCCTGTCATTGCTTCAACTGTCTTTAATGTACACATTCACAAATAAAGAATCAGACAGCTGTTATCAGTCATTGTGATTTTCTGAAAGGGTCGCAATATTTTAAAAAAATGTCTTGCATCTTCTTCGTGTTTCATTTTGACATGGGAGCACTAAATACAAATCTAGTAAGTTATGTGTTATGTGCAGAGAGATCGATCAAGCAGCATATTCAGCATGATAAGTACATGAAAGTACAGCAGATAACTTTGGCAGGGAAACTGATTGCTAGAGCTGATTGAACACTAAAACCTAGACTATTTATATTTATGTAATACTGAATTGCTATCTGGTTCAACTATATGCCTTTTTATTAGATTTTGTTCATTAACATTTGTTCAGCAAAGTTTTAATTCTCATAAATTTTGATGAAAAATTGTCCAGTGCATAAGGTCTTATATTCACAGGTGACCAAAAGCATCTGTGGAAAAAAAATTCTTTTCCTTATTAAAAGTACTCAGTTATCTGTACAGTCAACAACCACAGTATAACAATCAATTAGGAGAGGATGCAGTAAAGAACCCAAAATCTTTAAATAGCATTTCTAGAGATGAATATATGTCACACATCTAGGTTCCAGATAACAGATGATCTGAATGTCCACCTACTTATAGTTTGAAGATACTTCAAGACATGTAAAAGTGCCAGGAAACAGCTTGCTACGGAAATAACTTATATCTCAAATTTGTCCTCCTTTTTGTACAAGTGTAAATTGCTACATCAATTAAAACTAGTGAATAAGCATGTTCTCAAAGAAGAAGTGCTCAATTCATGTTGAATATTCACTATAACTATTTAGTTAGCTTCTAAAATACATTGATCTGACCCCTTTTCAATATCAGCCACTTCTATTGCAAGTCCTTAATTGAATCACATCTCAAACAGTAATGGAAAAAACAAACTCATATATAATATGACACATGTAGTCAACACCAGGTATCATTCCTGACAACAGTGAATTTCCATTGTTGTCAAATACCATTCGTACACAGTAAGATGGAAGATATTTAGCACTTTTATGACTCGAACAGAAAAGGGAAAGAAATAGGTTACCTGTAAGAGTCTTACTTAATTTGATTTTCTTTCACATTATCTTTGCTTTACTTTAGATATGTGACTAAATGACTTACAATTTGAAAAATCATTTAGAATCAATAGGAATTATATCTGTGCCTTGAATGAAGAATAGGCTCCTACTGTTTTTAACTTATTCATTAGCAATGTACACAATACTGTGGGCAGATCTTTATCTGTATTAGGTTCTGATGAAAGTCTGTGTCCCCATTTCTCACACTGTTTACGTTTTCTTCAATTTTTACAATTCATGATGAGCTTAGGTGTGCATTATGTGCTTCAGGAAGGACATTTCAAGCTCAGAAGGACATTCTCTACTGTCACATCAAACTAGAATATAAATGACTTTCACTTCCTATTTCTCATCTGCCTTGTCCTGTCTGGGTATTCACACTTCCAAGGTGAGCCCTCAGGATCCTCATATGGAGTGACTTAAAAAAAAAAACCAAAACCAAAAAACAAAACCAAAAACAACAACAAAACAACAACAAAACAATAGATTTCTACAAGCCAGGAAGTCACAGGTATATTTCACTAGCACAAATACCAACAAAAAGAAAAAAAAGGACAGTGCTTTGCCTCACTTTCTCTAATGATGAATTTTCTTCCAGTTATTACTCATGGTCATGTCTTTTTACTGGAGCTAGAAATCTAAGCTATATATTGCCCATAAAAAGGCAGCAATAATGCTGCTTCCTAAATGCTCTGCTAGATCAGAACAATAGCAGATGTAAGCCTTTACACTAACTGAGAAGTGTCACTTCCATTGAAACTCTTATACTTTCTAGAAAATATTTAAATAATCATTGAGCCAAGGACAATGGGGAAATGACTCCTTAGCCAGTGAAGCAGCATCCTTGGAAGACTTTCAGTCTGCTCCCTGCATCAGTGAGTATAACATAATCCCTGTGCTGTTTGCAAATTGTTTGTGGGTTTTTTTGGTTTTTGGTTTTGTTTTTTTTTTTCACATGTGAGCTTTTATTACAATTAAAATTTTTCTTTTTCTCATTTACAACCCAAATGGACCATTCTAGGCCTTTTCTGTTTATTTCTGGTAAACACAAAACTCACCAGGATTGCTTATGTTACTCAACAACTTCCCAGAATAATAAACATAGTGCAAGGTATTTCTACGACAAAACTAAACTTTATTAGTAATTTTTTATAGATTAATTTTCCAGATCTTAAGAAGACCACAATCCTATATTAAGCATCTACTACAGAACATTCAAAGGTCTAAGTCCCAAATCACATATTTATCATAAATGTACATAATTTTTCTAAACTGTGTCACATGCAGCTACCAGGGATACATAGAGATACAAAAAGTCCACACTTTAATTTCAGAAAGTCAGATGAGATAGCAATGAAAAATATATCCTTGAACAACTTTTGCACACTTTTTCCTTAGTATGAGCACCCATTTTACTGAAGAAATAGTTGTGTGTGACCAGAAATTAGAAAAAAGACAGGAATCTGGCCGCATGTCTTCACCTACTGTATAAGAAACAGAAACGCTAACAAATAGCAATATACAGGAGGCTGTTACCTATTACACTATTTTGGTGCCTGAGACAGGAAAGTAACCTGTACCTTCTGGAATTTGATGAATAAGTCTTCTAACTTCATACCAGAGAGTTTCTTCCCTCTTCTTCTCCAAACTCATGGATACTAGATGCAGCCTTTCCCAAGATCTTTTAACAGGACAGCTGCTAATGTCAAGGAGGTCTAGCATTGAGAAATGGTGGTCTAATCATAGATGCTTACATGAAATATGTAAGGTACCAGACAATGAGATAAATGATCCAGAGCTAGTTGGTTCTATGTTACTGTTGAACATCTGGGTGGTTTGCAAAGAGCAAGGGTTGTTTCTGCAAGCTTGCTACTTGTATGGATAGCAAATCTGTGCATGAACACAATTTCAGGACAATATTTGTCAAAAATATAAATGCATTCATGAACTGTAGTACCATCCTTTCAACAGTGGGTTATATCTGAAATAAACCACTTTCTAGCCATTCAGAACTGCAGAGAGGTGAAATGCTCTCTTTTTAATTGTCAAGATAGCTTCAAACCAGAAAGCTTATCTGCTTCTTCACAGGTATTGTTTTTACGCAATGAAAAGTTTTCTTTCAAAAATACCTGGGCAAGAATTAATCTGAACTTCAGCCATGGCATAATGTATTCAGAAAGCACAATGTTTTCTCCTATGTTAGGAAGAAGGTCATTGTTGTACAAAGTGTTCGCACAAAACAAATTCCACTCACACATTACAGTGATATTTTCAGGCAGACATCATTATTTATTATTTCCTGTTAAACTTCTGAATAACATTGATTCTGATGTTTTCTCAGGGTACACGGATTTATAGTTTGCTCTTCTCTCAAGTTACAGACTGACTTTCTTTCCTTTGGCATTGAGAAATGCTTTGCCTTGCTTCAAATTGAAACACATCACTAAACTTGGGTCAGAGAATTATTTTTTTTTTTTTTCTGGAAAGCAATTGAAGTAAAATGGAGTGAGCCATGTGTAAAAAAAAGTGATTTGATGTTACAAGGGTTTGATTTCAGTTGCAGTTTTGCTTAATTAAGACAAGAAATACATAAAATTGTTGTTTGTATACGTTAATGCAGAAATTTTGTGCATTTTGTGTAGACATCATAAATGGGGAAAAGAGGAACTACTATGAGAATTTAGTGCCCTCAGAATCTACTGTTTTTCCTCTGAGAAGAAACTCATTATTCTTTGTCTTCCTGTGCAGTGTTTTTGCTGACTGAAGAAGCAATATTACAGCCTACTACATCCTGGGTTTCAGACCCAAGTGGAATATTGTTGGCCAAGATGAGATTTGAAGACGTTTTCTATGCAAAATCCTCCAAAAGGCATTACTTTTGGATTAGATAAACCTGAAGATGGTCTCTACAAAAGACTTTGCCCACATGACTTGACAAGTATCTTATGGTTTCAAATGCTAGTAGTATAAAAATATTGAAAATAATTATTACTGAAGCAAGAAATTTCAATTATTTTGGTCATTGATAGATTTTTGTGACATCTAAATCACACAAGAGTATTGATTTTAGAGAAATAAAAATCTGGTAACAGGAATATAAAATATTCCTGATATACTTCCTGATGGGGAAGTATAAAATAGCCCTGATAGGAAGATCCATCTAATTAAACTGTGTATATGACTGATGTTATTTCTTAACATGTGCATGGTTTCTAAAACACAAACTCCTGGTAGAATATTAAAAAAAAAAAAAACCAAAAAAACAACCTGTTTTGACTGTTGTAAGTATGAGATAAAAACACATAAAAAGATCACATAGAATGTCTAGTCCACTTGCAGTAGTCATTCCCAAGAGATAAACTTAAGGCCAAAATTCAGGCTTTAAGAAAAGATTAAAGACTGAAGGCTTATATAGTTGATAATAAACATTGTAGAAGGAAAGGAGGAGGGTGAGCACATGAGATATATATTTTCAAGGCAATATATGGAAGAGTTTAATTCTACCTACAATCCAAGCTCCAGTTTTATATATATTTTATACCCTTACAAGAGTGGAAATGAAACACCCTGGAAATTAAATAGAATTTTGGCATGTTGTGCAATGCATAAGAAATTTACAATGTAAAGGCACTTCAAGCATCTGTGAAAAAAAGGAGTGAAGATGAATCAGAGTAGCCACCTCTGAAACACTAGGAAAACCAAGTTGGGCAAGAAGATTTCCATTATTTCTTCTCTTACTTCTTATCATTTAATCTATTTTTATATTTGTGTATGAGATTTACAAAGATTCATAGCAGAAAGATTCCTACAGAGAGGCGGAAAAAATGGACTTAATTATTTTTACTAAACTGCTCATATTTGTGAACAGTAAATAGCTCACATTTAAACTTTCAAGTGTAAATATGTACCCTTAATTAAATTTTTAATAATTCATTAACATTCAGATTTGAAACATGAAATCTATTCATAGATGATAAAAAGAGAGGGCAGGAGGGAGAAGTCAGGCTGGAAAGTCTGGGAAATATAGCTGGATGACTGCTTTCTGACTGGTGGGGAAGTAAATACTAATATGTAACAAACTTTTGTCTCCTAGAAAATTTAGTTAACAAGTCATTCCAACATCATTTTTGCAGAACACGTGCCATTACCTGCTTTGAGCTTTTTTGCAATGGAATTAGCATCTGTAAATAAATACAGTCCACTGCAGTCAATATAACTATGTATATGATATAGATAAAATACATTCTTAAATTCTTTGCTGGATCATAAACATCTGAGAAACGTTCGATTTAATTATCTTACATTGCTCTCGTAGGACCACTCTTTCCATTGCTTCATGGTACTTATTATGTACTATCATGAAAACTGCATTCTCTGTAGGCAAGTCTTTTAGGTCTGATTGTACTCATTTCAGTTTGAAAATCACATTCTTAGGACCCTGAAAGAGGCAAATAAAAAGGATGTAAAAGTTCAGCAAGACTCACCTCCAGTTATAGAGATTACCCCTTTCAACACTTTAAAATGAATTGCAACTACGTTTTAAATCATCCTGTCATCCCTCTGGTATTAATACAGGTTTAGCTACTCAGGGTGCCTTTTTTTTACTAATGCGTTCAAATTTCTCTTTGATTTGAGCAGCAACACAAATATTCCCTCATTATTCACTGGTTTTTCCATTACTTAGATGTTGGAAAGTTTATTCTTAAGTATCTTTGAAGATAGATTCTCTTAAACATCAGAAAGGAAGCAACCTAGAAGTGTAAGCAAGCTTTGACATACAAAGGAAGTTTTCCTCTTTGCTACCTATTTCATAAGTGTTTACTGCACTTCTGTGTGTTTCACTTTTTTTGTCCTACCATGTGAACATTACTCCCAGTTAAAAACATCATGTTGGTTTGGCTCACCATTTTAGTGTTACATGTGACCTCTGTTATCATTCAAATAGAAAAATGAACAAACCCCGTTGCCAGCTTTGGAAAGCATGCTCACTGCTCTTGAGAAACGACTATGTCTTGAGATTATTATTATTATTGTTCAATTGAACCTGAGGAAGACAAAAACAGAAAGTCTTGGCTTTACACACATAATCTAAATGACTTGTGAGGTTTTGGTAGATTGGGTGACTGTTTCTTTCCTTCTGTGATCAGAAGATTTACTGCCATAATACTTACCACAAAGTCAATGAGGCTCACTGAAAAATTCCTGCATGAGGCATGAAATACCAGACCTTGAGTGAAGAACACAGGTTTCCATCTTTTTACTGCAATGGTTAGAAAACACAGACCTCACTTCCAGTCTAAACTTTGTATTTAGACTTCACTCTCTAGAGGTGCCATTTCTGGTTGTGTTAGAAAGTCATTGGCTCAGCTGGTTGGAGCATAGTGCTAATAATGCAAAAGCTGTGGGTTCAATCCACATACTGGCCATTCACTTAAGAACTGGACTTGATGATCTTCGTGGATCCCTTTCAATGCAGAATATTCTGTGAGTTATTAGATACTTCTTTCTGATTACTTTGGCCTTATTTTAGATAAATAGAAAATAACTTCCTAATACTTTCCAAAATTCAAGACTTTCTGTAACCACTCATGTGCACACCAAAACCAATGCTACAGATAGAGCAGCTTATGACAGAATCATAGAAGTCAGACTCTATACAAATAAACATTTTAGTAAATGCCAGAAAAAGGTTTTTAAGGAAGCATTGGACCAATAAATAAGGGCCGTAATATCTCAAGATGTGTTTTCCTCTGAGAAATTGCAGCATAGTCTGGCAAGTTTTATGAAAAAATATATATGCACATTATTCAAATATAAATATAAACTCATGAGCATATTTGTAGAATTATAAACTCGGCTTACAGACATGACCATGTAATTAAAGAAAGGTTTGCCAAGAGAATTCATTCTTTAACTTAGAATGAATGTTCCCAAATACTTCTCTGCTATATTTGTTCAGCACTAGTCATTACTGGCCAATTTTGATTCAGCAGTAGATTGCATCTTAATGCGGTATTATCCTGTTCAACTCAAATCTCAGTTATGAAGTTTTGCTTTTCTTCTTTCTTACGAGGAAGTATTTAATTATGCCATATAATATGAACAAATTATTTGTTCTATTTTAAATATTGGAGAAGAAAGTAACTCTTTAATTACACTGTTGCAGATGTTCTAGGTGGATTTTGGTTGTGTTGTGTTTTGTTTTCTCCACACTTACAGTTTTTAGTCAACAATGATTCATGTGGAAAAAGCCTCTCTCATTTTCTATGTGTCATTGCAGTGGAATGAGCCACCAAGACCAACTATATCAGGCGCGTTTTGGGGATTTCCATCAAAACAACATATATCAGTCTTACTTTGGGGATTCATTTCCATTTATCAAAGTATCTTGTTATTTTAATATATCAGTATTTTAATCCTCATGCAGTTTTCCATATATTCATAGCAAAACAAAGAAAGCTCAAAAATGCTAATAGGACTAAGAGCAAAATAAAATTTTCCAACAAGTTGAAAATTCTGTGTTGCAAAATTTTGTGGTGAAGACAGAACAGGAGAGCTGGGAGTGGTGAACAAAATGTGAGGGAACAGCGGGAGGACATGGAGAAAAGCATAGGGGTAGGGCTTTTCCACCTTTTAATATATTTTTTTTCTTCCTCTCCCTGGTAACGCTTTCCTCTGGGCCAAGCAGCCCACATACTCTTTCTTTTAATTCTGGCAGCGCTTCCTCTCTTTGTATAACTGTGCAGCCTTGCTCCAGGGCAGGCAGGAAAAGAGTCAAAATTACTTCAGATAAGGGTGAGAGATGGGCCAGGACCATCCAGGCTGTCAGCTCCAGAACACTCCTCTGGAGCTGTCCTGCCTCTGTCTGGGCAGGAAGAAGCATTAAAAAAGCATCTGAAGACATAAAAAAGCATTTGAATTATGATCTCAGGCACATGGTATGATTCTTGGGGATGGTCCTGTGCGAGGCTAGGAGTAGGACTCGGTGATCCTTGTGGGTCCCTGTTACACACTAGATCAGTTTTTATTGGTCAGAACCACCTTGTCGGGGGGCGGGGTGTGTGTGTGTCTGTGTAGTGGGAAGGCATGGGGCAAACCTCATGGAGATGAGGTGGTGTCGTATCCCTCCTGGCAGCCCCTGGAGCCCACACCGGGAAGCTCTGGAATGGCTTCCAGTCACAAACAGCCCAGGAGAACTCTAACACCGCACAGCTCCTGGAGCCCCTGGCCCAGCTCAAACTGGTCAGGGCAGTGAGAACACGGCCCTTCACCTTGGCCTGGAACCCCAGAATGGATGGTGCGTCAGGGGCCCCACCTCAAGAGTTTGGCTGTAGAGACCAGATAAAACCAGATGTTTCGGGGTGCCATGTGTCATGGCCCTGCCACCTGGACCTGTGAGAGCTGGTCTGCCACAAAGTCTCTGTGCTATCTCTCTCAGAGATATCTCTCTCTCTTTTTCCTTCCCTCTCTTCTTGCTCCCTCTGCTTATTTTTCTTTACTGCTTTCTTGATGCTTTGGGTGGCTCAGAGCTGGGGCTATTGGATTTGACGTAAGTGTTGTGAACTGGTTGAATATTGACTTGAGTGTTGTTGCTTAATCTGTGCTGAGTTGCTACTGTGGTGGAACTTTTTGTCTAGCTTGTGTAGTGCCTTTTTTGAATCTTTGCCAAGTTCCCTTATTTTCTCCCCTAGATTAATAAAGAAATTCCTTGAGAACAAGTCTGTGGCTTATTTTGTGAACATTCTCTTAACACCTTAAGAGTATTAAAGAACCCTATATATATAAAGTAAAACTCCTAGCAGAGTCCATGACACTGCAGCCCCAGAGCTGGAGCATTATAGTCCCTTCCAACTCAGCACATTCTGTGATTCTGTGAAACTGCAGCCCATGCCAGGGTTGGC
The DNA here is from genome assembly GCA_035047865.1 of Dendrocincla tyrannina. Classification (NCBI taxonomy): domain Eukaryota; kingdom Metazoa; phylum Chordata; class Aves; order Passeriformes; family Dendrocolaptidae; genus Dendrocincla; species Dendrocincla tyrannina. Next base: position 20,647,434 of record JAWWMP010000165.1, read on the forward strand.
TCCACCAATTTCTTGGCTCCCTACTTCTACTTCCCCTCCTGAGGCAAGAGCAGCACAGAAACAAGGTTGGAGGTGGTCACACGAATTAGCATCTACACTCATTCTACTTTCTTACCTCACCTCTCAGTTAAACCATACCACTAAAATGTGGCATTTCTCCCTCATGCTCTGAAACTTCTGTATCAATTTCAAATAATAGGTGATTATTCTTTGCATTTGAATGGTACTTTTAGCTTTCTACTGAATATATTACATTTATTTTTATTTATCCCTAAGTATCATAGAATCATAAAATAATGGAACGTTAAGGGGTCGGAAGGAACCTTAATCATCCACTCCCAATGCCATGGGCAGGGACACCTCCCGCTAGACCAAGTTGCTCAAAACTTTAACCACCCTGGCCTTGAACACTGCCAGGGCTAGGGCATCCACAGTCTTCCTAGGCAACCTGTTCCAGTGTCTCACCACCTTCACAGTAATGAATATCTTCCTAATATCTAATATCTAAATTTCACCTCTTTCAATTTGTACTCATTATTCCTTGTCCTGTTACTACAGTTCCTGTCAAAGTACAATCTGCTGTTGTCACTGTTGGAGGAAGAGCACTGAGCCAGACAGACTTTTAGTCCCAGCTAATAAAGCATTTATTATTACTTTTTTCTCACTAGAAATCTAAAAAATGTAAGATTTTCTGCTTAACATTGCAAAACAAGGAGAAATGCATACCATTAAACATGTATTACTTAGACAAGTGTCATGTTCAAAGACAGAGAGCAAACCACAATGAAAAAGAGAAAAATTAACATCAAAGCTAATGATTTATTCAAATGCTGACCTATTCCCCCTACCATATTTTAACCATATAATCTATGTTCCCATGACTGTCTGAAGTCATCTCTGGTCTCCAGTGCAGGACTATAATGACTGAGAAAGCAAACTAAGCAAAATAAGAAGAAAGTCAATATCAAATCCTAAACTAGAATCAGCACAATTCAAGACATGAGTCCCTAAAAGAATATTTTTGAAGCAGCACTGATGTAACATGTAGGTTTCATTTGAACCTTCTCCATTTTTCATTATTATTCTCAGTGGTGAGTACAAGAATTGAATAAAGTATGACCATAGTAGTCATGGCAGCAACATGCACAATTATAAATTTATTGTATTTACTTTATCTAAACATACTGATATTGCCTTCCAAGTATAGTTTTGGAGGAAGACCTGAGAGTCTCAGCTCAGTGTCCTCTGCCTGGAAAACACTACTCACCCACTTCCTGTTCTTTACAAACTCCTTCAGAACCAGGCATCCAGTTTCTGCTTGGATTGATTCTGATAAATCTTCCTCCCAAATACAAAACAGATGTAGTTATTGAATATTTTAGCTTTATGTTTGTTGTTACTGACACTTTTTCTATTTCCATTCAGTGCTATATTACAGTAGCATTATACTATACTAGTACTACTGTGAAAATTCTTTAACCAGTTTCTCAAAGATCTCTCATTGAGGGGTGTTTATCCTTCCTTTTATCCATTTTCTATAAAGTAATCTATTGCATTAAATGCTATTATTTTCCTTTTTTACTTGGTTTTCTATCAATTTCTTTCCATTTCTACTCTTAACCATTATATAGTTTAAAAAATATGAACATTGTCAACTTTTCCTTTCATACTGTAAAACGGACTTAATGTGATTCCCAGAAACCATTTGCATTTTCCTCTCTGGTACTTTTCCTCTATATTATTTAGCTCACAGTTCTTCTTCATAATTAAATCATACCTAATAAATATTTTTCCTATGTCTCAGACAGCCTCTTTTGACTGATGAAGAAGCAATCTATAATTTTTAGAAATTCTAGTAATATTTAACAATTGGTAAATATTGTAACAAGTCTCTCAGTTTGAAGTCTTCTATGATAACAAAGGTGTTTTATTTTCTTTTTTTTTTTCTAAAATAACAAGTATGTCCTTAGGGAGCCAATCATCATCTTTCAGCCTCACACAGAAATAGACCTTTCGCGTAAAAAGTCTCCTCACTTTGTTTTCATCCACTTACACATCCCATTACCACTGACGCTAGTATTCTAGTCATATGACTCACACCATCAAACTTTATTAATGTCAGATTTCTCATATATGTGCTCATAAATGAGTAATTTCTCAGGCTTTGGGTTAGTCACCCCAGGAACTCCACCAGTGAATTATAGTTCCAGTTCATATAATCTCTGTGTCAAAATTTTGAACGAAATCTTTCATCTTTCCTTTTGCATTCTGTTTCAATGTCTTCTATCTCAATAAAGCACTTCTACATGAAACCACAGCTTGTTAAAAAGAAGGCCCTGGGCAGTAATACTATTCCACTCTGTTTTGATGCAGTTTAAGCAATGTTTTGCAGTCTTCTTCCCATGTGATAATGGACTTCTCACTGGGCTTGCCCAGTACACTAAGCCCAGGACTCCCCTTTCTCCCTGTTGCCCTGAAGCCATAGGTTGTTTCAAGAGTGCCAGTTATATTAATAATGTTTGGTGTTAGGTTGCTGGTTGGTTTGATTTGGTTTTGTTTGGTTTGTGTTAGGTTTTTTGTTGTTGTTGTTTTTTGCTATGATGCCTGCACAACTCAACACTAAAAGTGCAAAAAGCATCATAAACTGTGCTGAGGGTATGTAAGTAGAGTCTTAAGCCCATATTTTCTTCAGTACATTTTCTCCCAAAGTACCTTTCCTGGCTTTCATATTTTTTTGAAGTTCAGTGTTTCACCTTTTCACACCATATATATACATATATATATACATCCATTTTCACAGGCAAAATCAGAGTGTTTGTCTGATTTCACCTTTCTGAATTGTTCTAACCAAGACGATGCCTGCTTAGCAGTTACATCCTAACCTGTAAGGTTTGTGAAACCAGACTCACAGTTTGCAACCAAAGCAGAAGAAAATTCAATGAACTGATTAAATCACTCTGAGCATGGATATTCATTTGATAAACTGTTGACTATGACAATAAATGGACACAGTGATCATTTTTTTATGTACCTTGCCAAGCTATCTTACGAATTTAATCATAAAGCCTCAAATAATGACACAGCAAGTTCTTTTTATCCACTTATATATGATACAATAATTTTCAATGTACTTATACAATAATTAAGTCAAATACAATTTTGCTATTTATTAATTAAATCTATAACTAGTAATTTTCCTTAGGATGATGGTGGAACTACTGATTGCCTACTTGCTCAATGCTGAATTCTATCACCTCTTTTAGCTAAGTAATATTACGTGGGATTTGTTCATGCTTAAGGCATGGAGAATACTCCTGATGCAATATCACCATTTAAAATATCAAATGTCTCTAGTGATAATATAGTTCTAACACTATCCTCTGTAGCAGCAGTAATATGTGAAAGGGATGACTTGTCATCATTACCTGCTGTGAAAAGTGGGATCTCCACAACTTTTACTTTGTTCTTTTTTTTTTTTTTTACCAGAATTTTTCAATCAATATCTGCTCAAAATAAAAAATGCTGCCTCTTAAAAATTCTTTACCAAATTATGGAGTTTGTGGAGGGGAAAAAAAAAACCTAACAAAAAACCCCCTCCAAAACTGTAAAGAAAGAAAATTTACTGAATAGTCATGAAGATATAAACAACATGTACATTGGAACCTGACATTGCACCAATACAGTTCAGTATAGAAAATGGTTTTCAGGATTATGGAATGTTTCTAGCCATCATTGTCAGAGAAGATATGCAGGTATCTCATGATACCTGCAAAAAGGAACATGGCTTTGAAATAACCCATAGTAAATGAATCATAAAACACACTAACAGAAATCACTGCTTTTCTTACAGACAAGCATAGCATTAAACTTCAACAAGTCAGGTCTTGATCCAACAAGATCCTTTCAAATTTTGATTAAGCACACCTAAGGTTTAACTGGTGTTATCTCTGACTACATTATTTTTGTGTTGGAGGACATGACTGTGTGAGCTTAATTGGATTTCTGCGGCTTAAAAGAAATTTCATATAATAGGGAAAAATATTTACTTTTCATAACACTCTGTCAAATGCTCTCATTTGAAGATGATAAAAGGAAAAATAGAACAAGCTCTTCCAATCAGTAAGTGGCAGTCAGGTTGTGTGACATTTGCCAGAGATCACAGTTCTTCTTAATATAAAAATGGAGAATTGTCTTCATCAAATTAGTAGGAAATTTCTACTGTCCCATTCCTAGTGGAATTGTACTTATTCTGCCAATATAGGGGAATTTTAAGCATCCCTGGAGAAGAAATCAAAGAAGCTTACTCTAAGTGCCCATTGTCAATACAAAACCACACTATCTTCATTCTCTCTCTCCCTGAAAGAAAACCAGAAATGAATAGCCACCAAATACCCAATCCTTCTACACAGCTAGATTGTAATAACTGAAGTTCACATCCGATCAATGTAAATGTTATTATATTGTGTGTTCCATTTTGCCTGTTTTAGCTGACCGGGTTGTTGAGTTACTGCACAGAAAAGCAATGTACTTTGGTTTGCTTTCAAGGACCATGGATTACAAAGCAACAGAGTTGTTAAAACAATTCCTCAGGAGAAAAAAATACAATTGACACTAACATTAATCTTGAAAAAAACCCATCAAATTAAGTTGGCCAGAGGCACTGACTGCATGTTTGTTTGGGTTTTTTTTGTTTGTTTGTTTTTTTAATATCATTAGGAATAGTTCTTGGTCTATTTAAAAATCAGCCAGATAGGAAGGAAGGGAAGCAAAGTAAACGTTTGTGTGAATGATGGAATGTTTAAGAACACATACTGTATTTGGTGGAGGATAAATCTGCTGTGGAATAGTTATGCTATCCATATAGGGGTCAAATATAAAGGGAAGGGAAAGAGCAGCGATTTCAACTGTTTTGCAGAGAGGAAGAGAAGATGTATTATGGGGTAAGATTATAGGACTGAAAGAGAAGACAATTCTACTCTGCATGAACGAAGGAAACACAGGACAGGTTTGTATTAGACTATCCATGATCCAAGATTATCTTTATACCACAGTTCAGCAACATACGCAAATACGGGTTCAACAAGCCATTTCAGACTTCAAATCTATCCTTTGCCCATTGGTTTTGTTTGATCCCACGAAGACCTATAGAATTTTCTCATTGGTCTTTCTGATGAATTTACCATAGTGTCTTACTAAAGAACATTACTACTAATAGTATGGGCAGTGTCTGAAAAATAGATAATCCTTATGTCAACCTTATGGGATCCTCACAGTACAACCATCATAATGAAATAACTGCTATTTAAAATGACAATGAGACTTGTGGACAATCACAAAAAAGAATATTTTAAATGGTACCTTCCTCTTCCAGTAACTTAATATCCAAGATCATACTGGGCATAATCCAAAGTCTGAAGACAAGTTTCTTTTGAATAAAAACATAAGAACAAAATATTGCATATCGCCAGATAGTAAAAATATCTGTGGAAACAAATTATCCACCAATAATCCAATTACTTGTCGCTTGCAGAACTTCAATCTGTTAATTATCTCCATTCATTCCGCATAACTTCTCCATTACTGAGATTCATTAAAGGTCCATTCAGGTCTCTGAAACTATTTAACATCTTTTGTGTCCAAAAAAGTACAGCATCATCAAGCTTTCAGACCTCAGAGGTAGGGTTTTGTCCTTGAATATATTTATGCATTTCCTATTACAGTCAAAGAAGTTGGAACACGATATCTGATTCAACAGGGTTTTACTGTTTTATCACAGTTTAAAAGATTCTTCATATATTTTATGATTTCTAATAGCATCTGGAGATTAGAGGCAGTTTGATGCCTATCTACCTAAATACCTGAAAAAAAAAAAAATCAAATCTAGTATCCACCTACAATCAGAGCTTTTTGATTTCATTACATTGACCCCTCAATATGGTTCAGTACCTACCAAGAACAGTTCTGTTTTCACAATAGATATTTTTTGAGATGTGTATTCATGTAACTGCTCAAGTCCTCTGTGCAGTTTTGATGCCACAATATAAGAAAGATATAATTCTGTTTGAGACCATCCAAAGAAGAGCTGTGAAGATGGTGAAGGGTCTGTAGGGGAAGACATACAGGGAGCATCTGAGGTCACTTGGCTTGTTCAGCCTGGGGAAGAGGAAACAGGAGACACCTCACAGCTACTTCACAAAGGGAAGCAGTAGAGCAGGCACTGCTCTCTTCTCTCTGGTGACCAGTAATAGGAACCAAGGGAATGGCATGAAGCTCTGTCAGGGGAGGTTTGGGTTGGATATTAGAAAAAAGCTCTTCACCCAGAGGGTGGTTGGGCACTGGAACAGGCTCCCCAGGGAAGGGATCACAGCACCAAGCCTGACAGACTTCAAGAAATGTTTGGACAATACCCTCAGGTACACGGCGTGATTCCTGGGGTTCTCCTGTGCAGGCCCAGGAAGCAAACTTCAGTGATCATTCCTAGTTCCTTCCAACTCAGGATATTCTATGATTTTATGATTTTACATACATGATTTATATGTATATCATATATGCATTTTATCATCAAAGCATGGATGAATCCTTTTTCTATATTTGTGAAGCATGTGCAAAACAATGTATCCTTCAAGAAGGCTCTAGATACTAAATACTCTGAACTATGTGTGGAAACCTGTCACCAGTGGTTGCATATTATTGACTCAACAGGGTTCATCCTGCACAGGTAAGCACTGAAAAGAACCTATCATCACCCAGTTGTTGGCGTGGTTTACTGAGAAGTGTAATGTTGCAATCAAATTTCTCTCAGCACAAAAAGACAGACCTGAAATTCATCTGTTGATAACCCTCAGAACTAGTCTAAACACTGGGATGGATGTTGGCAGGTACCAACTCCTTCACCTCCTTATTCGAAGGACACTTTTCATTTGAAAAGATAGACTCAACAAAAATCCCTGTAGTATCCTACATCCTCAATAAAGCCAAAAAACTTTTGCCATAAAGGCATGGAGAAAATTTATTCACTGAAATCATGAAAACGTCTCTACACATATTAATAATTAACATATTCATATACTCTATCATCTGTGCATCTGGAATTGCATAGGCAATATAACCTACTCTGCAGCTACATAGGAACAACAATAGTAATATTGTTATTATCCAACAAAGTAACTTAAAAACAGTGATGTAAGCAAAACAGGCTTCTGAAGTACTCATAATTATCTTACATTCAAGCCTTTAAAAACACTGATCCTGATATTCCAGAGATTTTTTTTTTTTTTAGCTACCTTATTTTAGTTACTCTTGCCTGTATTTGAAATAAAGAAAGCTGAATCGCCATACTCAGTATCTTACTAATGTCTATCACAGTGTGTTACATGTTAAATGAAGTTGAAATGATTAAGGCAAGTTTTTCTTTCAGAAAGGCAAAACAGAAATGTGGAAGTTGTCTTTTTTGCCTTTCTGTCTCCTTTCTTAACTGACACCAGGTAAGTGGCTCTGCAATGCCCTCTGTATTTCAGTGGGAACTTTCACGTAAAGCCCAGTTCACAATTCTTGTTTTAGAGATTGCTATATTGTTTTAAGAAGTTAATAGTTGGGGAAACTCACTGAACATTTTGGAGCTCAGAAGAGAAACATTTCTCTGTGGATTTTTCACTTCATTAACAAAAAGACATTTTAGAAGAATATTTCCACCTATGCATTACATTGCATTACATTTTCACCTATGCATCACTATTACATTGCCTGATTATTCCAAGTTCAGAATTGATGGCTTTGGAATTAATACCTCAGATTCATCACACATACATTCCTCTAGAGGAATATTATTTTACCCCTATTTTCATTTGAATTTAACTTTTGAGAAAAGCATTTGTTTGACTGTTTAGAGATCAAAGCCTTTTTTTTCCAATAGATAAGAGGAATGGTATTAGTAACAGCAGTTTGAAACAACTCATCCTTAATACTCCTCATCAATATTACTGTAGTCTATAAAGGACATTTGTGATTTCCCCCTACTTCCAGAAGAATAGCGAGGCTTCCACAGACATCACAGAAACAGAATTTGGCCACTCAATCTTTATAACCAATGAGTGTGAAACAAAACACATTCACTATGACTAGCAGACCACAAACTGCAATTTTTAGACTTAAGACTCAAGAAAAAAACCCCAACCATAACTACTCAAGAACTAAACTAAAAGAACAGCATATCTCTTCTTCCTTAAATATTCTTTTTCTTAGAAATTGAAGATGTTGGATCTGCAAGCTTTGGAAAGTATTGAAAAACCACCTATGACTTCAGTAACTGTTTTTAGAATACTCTTCCTTAGCATGCAAAACTACTTATTACCTCTGACACTGCTTTATACAAGAACTTGAGAAAACATCCAAACTAATACAGACTTGGTCTTTCCTGCAACACTGTCACATAAAATGCTGGAGAGTTATAAAAGACTTTAACTACCCCAGAGATACATTCACACTGCATTGACAGCCACAAAGCTTCCTTTCCAGGACTCTCTTGTTACAGTAAGTAAGGAGGTAGAGCTTACATTTTTCACTTACACTATGGTTTGACAGATATGATAAAGGATCTTATTCCAGTGTTTATGAAAAACCTGCAACATGCCAAGGATGTCTTACAGCTTTGGTTGCATAACAAGAATCTGTGAGCTGTGTGAACTATACAGAATACTGTCATGGAGTTAGATGGCTTATTTTAAAATTTAAAGTCTTTATATGTAAGAAATACTTCTTTAAGATTGAGGAACTGCTCAATCAAGATGAAAAAATGTTTGCAGGAGCAAATGCATTATATTGATATGAGACCAATATTCTAAACTTAGCTCCTTGAAAAGGATGTCATTTCCAATAGCTGATCAAATAGAATCTATTTCAAGATATATTAGTCAGCCTTCTTGGAAGCCTATAATTACTGAATCATTTGTTGTGTTGTCATATGCAAAATCCGATGTTAGATAGTCTGTATTTCTCACATTCACTTTTTTTTTCTAGGTCATGCTAGGGAACACAAACTGAAATAAAACACTGTGTGTGAAATAAAGGCTCACTAAAGTTTCAGCTCATCATTTTCAGTGCCAAGAGGCAAAACCACAGAGGATGTAATTTCCAAATGGACATATGTATATCTATTTAGGAAGAAGAATGTGAATTTAGGAAGAAGGGTGGCAGTGTCAGCCAATAAAACATAAGAAGAAAACCCTATTTATCATCTTCCAGTTCTATCACAGTCCCAAATTCTTTGAGCCATCTACTTCAGTGTGCACAGTGAATAGCTGCAGAACAGAGATTTGATGTTAAAGTCACTGCAGGTTAAAGGGTGGCAATTAGTCTAAGGTGAGCACAAAAAAAGAGGGCAATGCAAGGTGTGTAAGAAGAGTTATTGTTGAAAAAGGGCTAATGTGAATTTGTTTAAATTCTATAACCTCAAAGAACGTCAGTCTGAACTTTCTTCATTTGTGTGGTTGTCTTTGATAAATCCAGTGAGGAAGCCTGACAGTGTCATGCCAAGTTACTGGACTGAAGCTGTCCACTAAAGAGAGCATAAATGAAAAGAGAAAGTGAAGTTAAAAATTCAAATAAAGAATAATGAATTGCTCAACTACCTGTTAAAAAAAAACAAAACACTCTCTCTGGGAATCAATCAAAAGTTGAATGTTCAGTGTTAAATCCCTGCCAGAGCGTCCTTGTCAATTTATTATTAAGATCACACTACCAGTTATACTAAATATGAAAAATTATTTAAAGATTCTGTTATTATAATTGCAGCTTCTAAACTTATGTGGAAATGGCATATCGGTTGGGCATTTCATAAACTGCTAGGCCCATATCAGTGAAAATCTTTCATAGGTGTGTTCTTAACCCAGGGTACATCAGCAGCCTTTGTGTGTGCTCAGTTTCAATGGTCCATTGTCCTCCAAGTTACATTTCCAAGCATGCAAAGAAAGACTCCAAGCTAAGTAGCTCACACCTCAATCTAGAAAGGTCACACCTACTTATTTGTTAGTAAATGCTCTTCCGTGATCATTCCCAAGAAATGTTTGACCTTGCTGGCACAGATTAAACCTACACTCAGAGAATGTATTAAGACCTGCTCCTGGCTGGCGCTTTGAATAGCAGAAATATCGTTTTGGGAACAACAAGTTTAAGCATGTAGACAAGATGACCCATGTTGTTTGACTCAGGAACAGCAAGCACTTTTCAGAATAAGTTCAAGAAGCATCTTCAAATCTAGAGCCTAGTGATTACGATTAGCTTCTAGAAGACAAATTTCAGTTCCATGAGGCTAAGTGAATCTTGACCTTTTTGTTTAACAATTGTTACAATTACTATTATAGTAAGAAAGGTAAGAGAACATCATCCCCACCTAGATTAGCTTGTATCTAGGTATAAATATTTCCTGCACACCAGAAGCAGAGTGGCATTTTCTTGCAAATTCTTGGGCTCTGGGGCACAAGGAAAAGGGGAGGTTGAATAGGTTCAAAGGGTTACGAGGCATCTTGCTCGAAGTTGGGTTTTAGTACCAGTATATACACAGGCACTTAAACCTCTCCATGTACTGTACTGGGAGTAGAGTGCTATAGTGTACTCCAAAAAAATCCCTAGGAAAGAGTAGGCTTCAGTACTGTTTCACTGAGAGTCTATTACAAAGTATTACAAATACATTGAATGTCTACTAAATACTGGGTTAGCTTTGAATTTGACTGTGTAGGAACTGACTTATTCAAATTCACTCATTTTGCAGCCAGTATAATTCTTCTATTAACTAAATAAATAAATAAGGCACCATGAAATCTATATATTTAGCAAGGGAAAAATTAATAACATTGAGGTTTTCATTAATATTACTCTAATCTTATACAGTGGCAGAAATGTGTTCATTTTAGATTTATAAAAGGTACACACTGGACACTGTGACATAATTTGCTTAGTTGAAAAACAAACTTAGTATAAAGACTACTCTACACCTTGTTCTTTCATTATGTTACCTCTGTTACTGGAATAAAATGGAGAAGATATGTAAGACTTACAAGAATGAATGTAAGGATTAACACACTCAGTCTTCCTTGGACCAACTAGAAAAGCTAATTCCAGCATTAGTGACTCTAAAGCAAGATACTTACCAATTTCACATACTTTATCAAGATTAACTCATAGATTCATGCTGTCATCATGGAGGAAAGAAGCAAATAAATTATGCTTCAGTGAAATTGGGATGGCATAAGCAAAACACGAGAAAGAGCCAGAACATACCTTGTTTTCCACTTGCAATTCAAGACTATGAGCCTCAAACTTTGCAGTCCATGGAATATCTTTCTGCATTATCGGTATCTCTGCAATATCTGTCTCTAGAGATGCTTATAAATGTGATATATGAGCTCATAAGGTGGCTGCTTCAGATCCTGTGCAGTTTAGGATCAGTGGAAATGTTGTATAAAGCAGTCAGCAAGAATTTGGCAGTCACCCGCATGTGAATAATTTTTAAAATGAGGGTCAGAGGTGTAAAGTAGAACAAAGTTATTAGATCATAGTCTCCAACTTAGTGAGTTCTCTGTCCCCATAACCTTCAGTCCTCATATTGCTGAGCTGCATGAAGAACAGTGTTGCTATACGCCAAACAAAAGTCTTTTAATACAAATACTATACATGCAAGATACTTCAGCATAACTAAATTTAACACAACAGGGAATGCTGGCAAACTAGAGTACCAGCTGTCAGCACTCAGAGGTGACTTGGTTATTCTTTGTTCAGTTAATTGTCCAGATTGGTTTACTGCTATGTTGAAGACTAATTATAGTAGAAGTATGATCACTTCTTTCACTGATTCTTTGGCTCTATGGAAAAAATCTTAGTTTCAAAACCAAAATTCTCGCATTTGTATAAATTTTCTCATTCATATTCATAATTGTAATGGAAGAAGTTTTTGGCTTTTACATTCTTAAGACTATCACTTGGTTTCAGGTCAACAATTTTATATGGGGTAGAAATGAATATTACATCTTAGATTGACTCCTAGATCTTCAAGTGCTCTGAAATACTTAGGTTCTGGGAAGACACATATTTTGAAATTGCTTTTTAAAACATAGGATCTGTGTAACTCCACACACAGAAATTATAAAAGGGACAGCCTCAAACATTTTTTTAAGAGTTTTTTTAACAACTGGAATAGTATGTAACAGGGTTTTGAAATTTGACTGGGATTGGAAAGTTTTGACTCACTAGGCTCAAATGTGGTTTTATGTTATCAACAGGCAACATAACCAACACAGCCCACTTTTCTGTTCTTAGTGAGAAGCAATAGAAATTTCACAAGAGACTCTACTACTGAAGCAAGATAATAGTGAGTGCTATTCTGGAATAAAAAACAAGTTCTCACACAACCCAGTTATATCCATATAGTTCGTGTGAGGAATTCCATCATACATGTTGATCACATAGAGCCATTACACTGAAAGACAGATGTTTTTCTTAGATTCTTTGGACTTTAAGTAATCATTTTTCAGCTTTAGTTTTCTAATATTTTATATAGATTTCCAAACAGTATTGATTGTGTTATTTAGTCTGAGAAGTACTGAGAAGAAAAATTAATGTTAATATACTGTGCTTTTAAGAAAAGTACTTACAAGGCATTTTCTAAAAGAATTATGAAAATCTGAATGTTTTACAGAAAGGTAACTATTTGCATCTGGTTTTGCACATGCAAAGAAATGTTACTAAGGCATGTTAATGAACTAAAAAAAGGCTTTACTACACATGCTTGTACTGAACTTCTCTCTAATGTGGCACTGCACCACACATCAAAATTTTATCTCTTCAATTCATAATACAGAAGTCCATTTATAGCACAGAATAATGGGCATATTTTATTTCCAATTAAGATTACTCATCTGTTCACACCCACTAAGATTTCTACTGTGCTTTTAATTTATCATTGCTTACTTTAATGCTTACTTTAAACCCGTATAATCACAGTAGCATCAAGAATCATATCATTATAACCAGAGCTGTACTGAAGTAATTTAATCTTCTTGGGGGTGAAAAAATAGCATGAGAGAACATTTTTGATTCAAAGTACTTGGGCTTTTCTTTTTGTAACATTACTTTACCATCTCACTTTGTATTTCAAAATTGCTTAAAATAATGAGGCTGGCACACCAGTTTGACTACCCTGACTCCAAAAAAAAATATTAACTCCCTGTCCAGATCCATACAACATTGTGACAGATATTAGAAAGAGTTGATTTGATGTAGTACTCATCAACAACAATGAAAAGACAGTGCTCTTTTAAATCTCAGCTCAGGATAAAGTTTTTTAAATTCCTTAGAATGACCATATTTTCTTTCACTCTTTTGCACATTTCAAACGAACTATAGAAGTTTTACAAGTTCTATGTATTTGTGTTCAAGGAAGAGCCAGATCCAGGGAATAGGGGACATCAGGACAGGTATTCTGACAAAGCTGTGTCAGGAGTATAGGAAAGTTATTTAAAAAATTAAAAAAATTATTTAAATAGGATATTTAAATATATATATATAAATATATTATAATAATATAATAAATAAATAAATTTATAAATAATAATAAATTTAATTATAAATAATTATAAATAAATTTATAATAATAAATATAAATATAAGTATAGGAAAGTTATTTAAAAAATTTAAAAAATTTTTCCAAGTCATGATAAAAGTGCTATATTGAAATAGTAGAGAACTACAGACAAGAATTACTACTGCTTGTGGTATACAGGAGAGGTGAAGGAGTGTGAGTCCAAACACTGCAAATACATGAAGGGTTAGGACTGCAGTGATTCACAGTAACAGCTAAAGGACCCTTGTCACAATTTTCTGCTGCAAAGGCATTTCTAGGACTGGAGTGTCATGGTTGAAAGATACCATTTTAGAAGTAAATACTACTTAGGGTTAAAACTTTGCTGCTTGCTCAATTAACTCCAAATCTTTCACTCAAGGAAACAGAGGAGACAGGCTTGTTTTCTTGGTAAGAGTTATTTTGCACCAAATAGTAGAGATTTATTCATACTGGCTGCAAATGCTAGAGGCATTTTCAGCTGTACAATGCAGCAATGCGGTTCAACAATGAAAGATTTTTAAGCTAGTAAATATATTTCTTCTTGTCCCTAGGAAAACAAACAAACAAACAACCTAACAACACAAAAAAATCCCAACCCAAACCAAAACAAAACAACAAAAAAATCCCAAACATCATCACTGTTGCATACAGGTAGTTGAATTTGCTTTATTTTCTAAGTGTGTACTCAACTTGGCATCAATATTAATATAGGTCAATATCAGTTAACTATAGAGAATAAAGAAGTCTGAAAGTTCACTTTGGAAGGTGATTATTTTAGGCAGTGAATACTCCCTGGCCTATGAGTTATGCTGTTTATTGCAATGAAAATGATCTTAACGCAACCTTCAGGGTCTGAGAGTAACCAGAATAAAAATAATCACTGAAGAACAGAAAAGTCATTGTAAACTGGGATGGGATGATATGTGTACCTCCAGCAGTAGTGAAACTGTTTTTGAAACCCATATACCAACACAGGCTTTACTTTTATGCATCTCTGTTGAAGAAAGTCCTAGCAGAGAAAAAAAGAATGTGAAGGTGCCACATGCATCAGCAACATGTCTCAAAGGCACAGAGATAAAATTTCAGAAAAGTGTTTCAAGTCAACAACAAAATCCAGTGTTAGGACATGAATACAAAAAAAAAAAAAAAAGAAAACAAACCAAAGAAAAACAAAACAAAACAAAAAAAAACCCAAACCCTAAGGAATGTCTATCCTTAAATACTTTCAAAAGCCAGAGATAAATCAACGAGCACAACACTGCAGCTCATGTCGTGAAATAGGAAACAAGTGTACATAAGCAATTTTCATTAGAAGAAATTGCATTGTTTTTTTCTTACAGGCTTTATGGCATTAGTTGCTTGCTATACATCAGCTTGTTGCAGTATTGGCAATAAAGCTTTTCCTATCAAACCAGTCAGTCTTCATTACTTATGGTAATGAATTACTTAGTTTTATCATTCATCTCTTCTTAATTTCAAATGGTACTGTATAGGAAGTGATGTGTTTCTTTCTGTAAAGCAACTGTAATTTTCATCGCAGCTAGAAATACTTTTTCTTGTACTTTTGAAGTAGATGAAACGGATCTTAATTGTTTTTTTCTTGCAGGTGCTTTACAAATAACATTCTATGTAAAAGGTATTGTAGTATATATACACACAAATAGTTATCACTAGCAATATGTAAAATATCCCAATAAATCCTTAGATTATTTGTGTATAGATTTTGCAAGGCTCCAGGAAACTATACAGAGGATATACAGGTGAATGCACTTTCAAATATTTTATGAAAATATGCCCACCTTTTTAGTAAATGCATGTCAAAAGAGATTTTTTAATCTTCTTTCCAATGAAGAAGATAGAGCCATCATGGTCTTTTCTATGCAAGGGTTGTGTAGTACCTTCCCGCACTCCAAAATCACCATTACAAAGAAGTTGTGACTTGAAGCTTCCAGAGATGCTGTGGAGAGGGAAATCCTACCCAAATGACACAGACGAGGACTTTGGGAGAAAGAAAAATAGAGATAGAAAATAAGAAGAATGTTAGCTGCATGAATCTGAATAATTAAATTCAAGATAATTCAGAGTTGTGCAATAAATTGACCCTTCCGCATTTATTCTGCTTGAGGTTGGAGCACATTGTTAAGCATAAGGGAGTTATTGGTGGTAGGTGGGAGGTCAGTTCAATGCTAAACAGTGCTATGAATAAAAAGAACTTGATTTTGCAGAATTGTCAATCTGGCCTTTTCACAGAACATGAAACAAATTAAATATCAAGACCAAAGTATTTCTCTGCCTGAATTACTTCATTTTTCCTTGAAAGTGATAGAATATAATTATGCTCACATATGTAAGAAGCTCCTGTAGAGAGCAAAATCTACTAATCACTTAATCAGGCCACACTTCAATAGAACCTTTAATGCTGTGCATCCAGAGGTACTGCACCAAAAAGCAAATTAGAAACTCAATTAATTATGAATTACTTCAATAAATAACTTGTAGTCCTGGATTTAAAGAAGATATACATGTGCCAGTGTATCAAATTATCATGGATATGAGAATTCCAAAGCTAGCAAAAGCTGCAGCTGGAAACATCTCAAAGGGAGGAGATTAAATGTTGGTTCAACCTGAACTGAGAAAAAATTTGAAAGCTAATGAATTTTGAAGGTGCTAGTAGAAATCTGACCCTGCAGGTCAAAGAGAAGGAAGAAAGTATAACATATTAACCATGCAAACTTCCACGTGATTAGCAGCATTCCAGATACCTTTTAAGTTCCAAAACTTAGAATAAAATAAGCAAAAATTCGGTTTAATAGATCTGAATAAGAAAAGCATTGAAACAGGATTGAAATTAAGTAGGTCACCTCATATATGCTCTGATATGAACATAGACTGAGGTCAGGTACATGAGTGAACATCCAAAACCCCCTGAATTTTCTTTTCCAGGTACCTAAAAACTGTGGCATTAGTAACTGACATCCTCAAAATATGAAGCTGCTGCAGTACCACATTATTGCACAGCACTAAGGAAGAGGTTTTGGAGGTGCCTAAAGAATTAAGAACAATTTGTTTTTATGTAAGCATACCGTGTTTTCTTGAATGTAATTTAAATACTTATTTTTAGCCTTTCTATTGCTTGAATACTTATAGTTTACTAAGACCTCCATTCAGCTTATATAAAGAGAAAATTTGTAAACTGCAGTCTTCCTAACTTCCTTAACTACTCAAGAGATCTGTACAGCCAAAGCAATAAAATGTTGCACGATATCATTACTTATATGAGAAAGAAAATAATTCTACTATCTGTGATACTTGGCTATCATCAACTTTTTGTCTTTTGGTTATATTGACATCCTCAGCACCAAACAGTTTCACTTCTGTCAGTCCCACTTCTAGCCCTCAGTGTCTCTTTACCTTTTTCAAGACAGTGAGTACTTACAAACACCTCTGACACTTTTCCGTTGCTCTACTTTGTCTGATAAGGTGATGAAACTTGCTCCAGGCATGTGACCAGAGTTTCAGAACACAGAAAAGGATGAGTCAGGAGATGTAACACCACCTTTGATGTGAAAAAATGTAGAATGGAGAAGAGAGCAACGTGAGCAAAAGCTGGGACAACTTAATATTTAGCTGGATGTCCAAACATAGAGCCCTCTGTGAATACTTCTCATCTAAAAGATTTTCAAGGGGAAAATTCTTACAGCATCTTACATGAAAACATCAGTCTGTCATCTTCTCTGTAGACTCAAGAGAAAAATCATATATTGTCCCACAATTGTTCCATTGTTTCCGGAGAATACTTTTCCCAAATGTAATTTTTTTTTCTGGCTATGTAGTTTCACAGCATGATATAGTACTGTGCTCAACTGAAAGATTTCTAATAATTAACAAAGTAATTTTCTTATTATTGTAAGTCTGCTACCCATGGGTTGCACGTGAAATATATTTTACTTTTCTACTTGCATACATCTAATATGTTTTGGTTTTTATTGAGTACCTTATCAAAGGAACTTAAACTCCACCCTCCCCATTCTTTACACTTTTATCAAGAAAAGTGGAAATGTTGAGTGGCTTATGATAAAAAATCAGAAATAAGTAGCAAGTTTTTGTTCAAACAGTAGTTGCAGTAGTCATGGCATATTGGTGCCAGCCTGTGAGAGAACTATTGCACTGCTGGAACAACACTAGGACTCAATGATAAGAAGATAAAATAAAAAGTGCTAGAGAGTGCAGAAAGAAAATAGACTTGGACAAATCAGATAGGAAGTTACATTTGGAATTTATCATACCCAGCTGGAAAAGGCCAAAAAAGGACCTGTCTAGGAAGTTCTGAACATTCCCACAGCCTCGTTTACAGGGCCATTAAAAGTTCAGTTTTCCTCAGGCAACTTTTTTTTTTTTTAAATTGTAAATTAGAACAAGGCATTGATATTTTCTATTTTATCACAGTGCTTTGTACTCATCAAAGGTGATATTATATCTCCTGAGTCCTTAACACGATACAAATACCACAATTTTCACAGACTTTATTCAGAATTATTATTCAGAAACATACATGTATTTCTGGTTTGCACATGAGGATATGAAAGATATGAGGATGTATAATACAAAATGTAAACACAAAGCTGGTTGTCATGCAAATGTGAGTCTAGTCCCAAAATCTGTAGTAAGAGTGGTCATCCACCACTCTAGGCATTCAAGCCTGGAGCCAAAAACCAAACTTCATAGCATATATGTGCAAAGATCTTCTACAGTATAGCCCAAAATCGAGAACTGGTCAAGTTTGCTCTTTCAAAGGCTACTTCTGCCAGAGTTTCAACATCTGATAAATCGTGATAAACGAAGCATCCCTAATGGATATGCTAAACCACTCTGATCTCTCATCAATCTATTATGAATTCTCTAATTTACTGGTTTAGTTCCTAAATGACATAATCAGCTGTTGCTAAACTACAGTTCTAATAAATCACCAGTGTTCACAGCAAATTTTGTGCCTGGTGTTACATAATTTTGTGACATTCAGTAGTTTCATTATTTATAATTATTATTCATTTATTAGTAGTAATATTTATTCCACCTTAATCATGTTGTCAGGAGATACTGCTTAAGTCAAAGGCAACTATATGTACACAGGTCCTAGTTTTAAAACCAGTTCTATATATAAACAGATGCCTTCCCAACACCACATTTATCTTGAAGGCCTCTGTTCTGTTGTTGTCTAGAAGCACTCACAATCTTTCAGCCTTTCAAATTCCCATCACTGAGGTCTCCAGACACTGAGATCAACACTAGAAAGGTCAAGCAAGACAGGACACTGGAACATGATCACTGGGTAAAATGCTTTCTGAGACTGTTTTCTCATACACTTTTAACCCAACTAGCACTCACCCAGACAAGTTCTAGTCAACTTCTTTTGCTCCCTGTCACAAAATGGAGTGATGTACTTCACCCATAGGACAGAAGCAGCAATATATCTTATTGATACAAAACAGCAAGTTAACAAAATTTAATGGTAAATGTGATGGTGGTTTAACAAGATCCAATGGCAAGGTACATTTTAGTATTTACTGCCAAGAGGACAGGGTCAGATAAAGCTCTCAGGGAGACAATCCCATTGAGTGACAAGGTTCAGAAACGACATCCTTGATTTATAACCTCCTTCTCAGAGAGGAGTCTAGGTGCAGATGGATCCAGTCGTAGCCCCAAAGTCCTTCAACAGTTTACATCTAAAGGATTATATGTGCACAATCAATCCCTTCAATTGTATCCCTTAGTTATGATTTCAAAATTTGGCATGATATCATTGACTTACTGAGAATCTGTTGTGGCAAGGAATCTCTCAACCTCGAGGAGTAACCTTGAGCAATACAGAAATACAGAATCATGCTGTCATGGTTTAGCCCCAGCCAGCAACTGAGTGCCATGCAGCTGCTCACCCATTCCTGCCCCTTCCCAGTGCAGTGAAGGAGAGAATTGGAAGAGTAAAAGTGAGAAAACTCATGGATTGAGATAAAATCAGTTTAATAGGTAAAGTAAAAGCCACATGTAAAAGCAAAGAAAAACAAGGAATTTGCTGACCACTTCCCATGGGCAGGCAGGTGTTCAGCCATCCCCAGGAAAGCTGGGCTCCATCACACATACCAGTTACTTATACAAAGACATAGTATTATGCCCTGTTGATCCAAGTCCACAAACTCATGCCATGATCACAGACTAAAAAAATGCATACAAATAGTATTATTTTTTCTTTTTTATTTTTATATGGTTCAGGTTTTTTTCTCGTGCTGTAATTGTGAATACCATAAATACACTTTCTTCACACAAATGATAGATTTATTAACAAACAAACAACCAAAAAAAGGCATTTAAGAATTAGGTGTTAAAAATGTTCAGAAATTATATACAGTGCTAATGATACTTCTAAACAGAGAAACAAACAGGCAGCTCAGTTCTGCAGTGCAGCTTTACTAAATCGAGTCATTTGAAGGATCCCTTTGACACCCATTGGAATCAGCAGGCATTGGCAAAATTAGTCTAATGGAAAAAATGCATAAGTGGTCTAAGATCATACTTTCTATTTTGCTATAGGATTAAAGAGAATAATTTTTGTGCCATATGAATATTTACCTGAGTAAACTGGAAAGTAGTTATTTCCACCATTAATCTTAACTATAGTACAGGTTTGGCAAATGGTGGCATGTTCTTATCTCTGCAGAAAACAGGAAATCAAAGATGAAAAAAATGTCTTCAAATAAGTCTGTAGAAAATGCAAATGTTGAAATATAAAATTAAACAAAACAAACCCATAAAAACCCCCAAACTGCCTTTTTTTTTTTTTTTTAATCTCATTTCAATTCTAGAGGATTAAGCTGTGTTACTCATTGACAATGGGAAGCTCTGGGGTCTATGACAGACTAGGTGTTTTATAAAAAGTAAGTTATCCTGAACTATAGGAATCAATTTTCAAAAGTTTGGAAAGAGGATTAAACTTCAGGATAATCTGATTTAAAAAATCTTCAACTGCTAAAAACAAAGACAAAAACAGATGTAAAAGTCTTACAGCTTTATCTGGGACAGTAGATATTGGACATTATCCTACATTTTTGTCATTACATACACACACTCAGAGTCTCATACAAATAGAGCTTGGGTCTGGTTCACCACAGGAAAAAAATCGTGGTTTTTTTTACCTGAAATGAAAAAAAAAGAAATTTACATTCATTTTATATAGCAGTTGAAGAGAATTTGAGACTATATACAAGCAAAGTAGGAATTGAATGACTGACTATTATATCAAATATATTTTTTTATTTTCTGTAGGTCTATTTTTCTCATATTCCGTGAGGCACTTATGCTTGCTGCAGACAAGGAAAATGAAATTAAGTATATCTAAAATAGTAGGTATTTTGCACAGCTTTTGGAAGGCAAAATGCTATAAAAAAGTAGTGTTACCAGATTACTAAAGCAAAATAAAAGGATTCATGTTTGATTCTTCTTAATTAGTTTCTTTCTTTTTCAGTGCAATCTATTTGTATTCTCTTCAAAGTTATGATTTAAGATGTATCTTGTTACAGCCTTGCTTACAAATAAGCACCTATGCTATCTTCTGATGAGAAGTACATTTTGCTTAAACTTCTGGCTTAACTGCCTATAATAAGCAATTGATAGGCTGATTTCCAGATGCCTAACCAGTTTGAAAGCACAGGAATTTCACAGTTCTAAATGTCTGTTTAGCTCTTCTACAACTTCTGAAGCCAGAACTGAAGAACACTATTCATTTCATAAAACCGTCTGCCCTGAATAATGACTTTCACATCAATGCTACATTGTAGATCACAAAGATTTCTAATTTAAATTCATTACATTAAATTTTTTGCTTAAGATCAGGTAACAATAAAATAAGTTCCTAATTCCTAAGTTAACATAAAATGCAAAAAATTATGATTTCTAAATACAAAACGTGTAAAACTGAAAGTGGAACTTTAGACATTTTTCTTAGATGCCTTATGTGTTCCATGCGTTTTTAAGCAGAGTATGAAAATACAAGGGTGTTGCTGCAATAAATTGATTTTGGTGGGTTTTTTAAACATCTTGAAATCCTGAGAAAAAAGTTGATAAAGAAGACAAGGGGATCATTGAGCCTTGTCATACCATGAGTTTATTTATTCTAAATGTGTATATGTTTCCTCCTTATTTCTATAATTGCTGGTGGCACAGTGAGGAATTGGAAGAAACTTAATGAAGCAGGTATTAGTCAAACTGAGCCACTCCTGAGCAGTCAGCTGAGCTCATAACTGTGAATAAAGGATGATATTTCTTCCTAAAATATAACATTTTAGGAAAAAGCATTTATTTAGGGAGACTATTTTAGGAAGACTAGCCTCAAAACCAATTTTCCTCCACATATGTAGCCTGTTGTCATAGTTATTTTAATATAAAAACCAGGTGATATTAGGCCTCTTGCAACCATTAATTTTTCTCTCTAATTTTTTTCCAAGTGCAGTATAATTGCATATATACTATGCAATTATGTATAGTATAAGAAAAACAGTTTAAAACCTTTGACTGATATTAAAGAATTAAAGATAACAAATAATTAACTAATGACTCGATAGTCTTTATTGCTTTTATTCTGGAAAAAAAAATAAGGGAACTGATTTTCTTTTCCTATTGGACATATTTTTCCTCTTCTACACAATTTTCCTCTTTCTGTCACACAATAGTGGTCTGACTTGTCATGTATCAGCTTACACATCAATTTAACTCACATCCCAGCATGTGAGAGTTAATGGAATTTATATTCACACTCGTATCTAACAATGGTAAGCAGCCTTCACTTCAGATTTCCCTCTATGAACAGTATTAGCCATCAACTAATATCTCAGAACATTTGCATAGGAACACGCACACACATGTACATATGCATGCACACACATGCAGATATGCACCTACAATGCTGCAACAAAGGAAAAAATTCAGAGAGTTTTAGGATGCTAAAGGACTAAATTTCAGTTTTCTCTCTTTATTAATTTGTAAACAGAGAACACCTACTGAGAAATAAAAGCTTCAGAAGTTGCCTTTAAAATGACATACAGAATAACCTTGTGTAGCAGACACCAAAGGAGAGAGAAATAATGAATAAACACATATCTCCAAGTCATTCAAAATAAATAAATTTTAAGTTTAGGTAATGTGCCATATGCATTAGAATCACATCATCTATAATATCAAATTAATAGACAGCAATGAAGAGAAAATCCTGCTTGAAGCCATCTACTGTGTACTCATCATAAAGTCATTGCTCTAGAAAATAATCAGGAAAAATATTTTTTTTTTGTTTATCAGAGTGGCAAAATTAAAGGCATTTTGATATTTTTTACTTCCAGAGTACTACTTATAAGTAAAGCAAACAAAGATTAGTAGAACACAGTCAGTAGGTACTTTTTTACTCAGAAGTAGCCTAAAGAGTAATGCTGTTGCATCATTGATATAATTTCCTTCAGGAATCTCCTTCATTTGCTTCAAGAATTTTATTTCCTCTCATTCAGCTGTGGAAATTGTTTGTCTTGCTTGTCAAGAGATTCAGTGAGTTCAGTGTTTGGCCTTAGAAAGTACTTTGAACAACAAGGATTAATACAAATGTAAATTATGAGCATACTCTAGTAGTTATACATGAAATACAGAAACAAATTCCCTTGATCCTGCCTTGTCCATGATACTTTCAAAACAGATACCTTTCCTTCAAGGCAAAACCCCCCATTTGTAATGAACAGTGTCAGTAATTCTGTGAAAATAATAACTCTTTTTTATTCCACACTTTATGTGTGTGAAAAAAAAAATCCTTCAGAAGGGCCTAACTAGCATAAAATCAATGAACTATAAAGCTGGATTTGTTTTTGTAGTTTATCATTGAATGTGAGAACACAGGTTCACAGCCTATTTTTTATTTGGCAGGCATAAAGTCCTTGACAATCAACAAGAAATTATTGGAAATTGCTCAGCTTTTAAGAACTATATCAGCTTGTAAGACTAAACTAACTTCAATATTCACTAAGCATGAAAAGCAATTACTTGATTTTTTAAAAATTACTAAACCCCCACAACTTTCTAATGGGAAACAATTCAATCCATACAAGGCTCCATTACCATTTCAGGGCAAATCATATCTAATCTTTTGGTTAACTATATTTTTCCAACTTTCAGCTAACGGGTCATTCCAACTTGTGTTCTGCCCCACTAGAAGTAAAATGAGGAAATTTTCACAAGTGATCTTAATAGAATGGTAAAAATGAAAGGAGGAAGACATGTGAAATGTACTTTAACTGTCTACAGTAAAAAAATGAGGTAAAGCTGAGAAAGGATCTTTCCAACCACAGATATTATATAGCTTCTTTTTCAGAAGTTCAATCTTATGATGTAAACTTTTCAGGAGGAAAGACTGGAAAAATAATGAAAAAAAAAAAGGAGATGCATATCCAAAAAATAGTGTTTGACTACCAATGATAATGAACATTTATGAAAACTAGATCTTTTTAAAATCTGTAGCATACTGGTTTTACTACCATCAGGGAACTAAACTCCAAATAAGCCACTTTTCCTCTGTCCCTTCAGGTATTTGAGAGATAATAAAGGAGGAATTGTGGGTTGAAATAAAAATTTACTAAAAGCACAAAGCAACGGAATAAGACATACAATAACAACAGCAGTATTAATAACAAAAGCATACTAAAAAAGAGAAGGTGCTTTACCCACAAAAGGGTATTCACCATCAGGAACAAAAAAACACAAAACGGTGGAAGCTTCCTAAAGAACATGCACCTATATAGTCTCCAGACAAGGGCAATATGAGGACCATTTCCATCTCACAACACGTTATTTGAGAAACGAAGGCAATATGGTAAGGAAAGCTCCTGCAGCTAACGTCCACCTCCCACCTCGGCCCAAAAACAATGAAATCAGGAACAAATCAGCAGTAATGTGGGTGGTATAGGATAAACAATTTGATCACATCCACACAGCAGTAAAGTCTACCCTCTTTCTCTGTAATCAGGACAAGTAATAAAAAAGTCAGTTGAGTTGAACTCCAATTTAGATCTGAGTAGGCCTATAGTAGTACAGTCCTGATTAGTTAATGCCATTTAATTCAATGAACTTTTACGTAATTTTTCACTGACCTAAGATGTATTGAACTGACATAAGTGACTCTGAAATACATTTTGTTCTTGACTGTACTGGTATAAATCAAGATCAGCTTTAGAGAATTCAACACTGAGATCAACTTCAGACAAGTCAGACTCAAATTTATGAAGTTATTGCTAAGAGCAAATGCCCTTACATTTGCTGCCATCATTCCCCATTTAATGTTTTGATGTCATTTACATGCAGAGCTGAGATGTTAAGAAGATGTTAATCACCCTTTTTATTATTACATATTTAATTACCTTTGCTGCGAATTTCAGAGGAATACCACGGTTGAATTAAATTTCTTTATAATGAGGTGGAAATGTTTAAGCTCCTAAAAAGTTCCATGTCATCTATAATTTATTGTCAAAATACATGACACGTATAAGTTCAATCATATTATTTTCCAGGTTATACATAGCTTTCAGAATTTTTGTGAATTCTGTATAAGTCCTTTACTGCTGTATGAAGCTGCAAGTAATCTGGTGCAGATGTTTATAGAAAAAAGAAAAACAAACAAGCATATTTACAAGGAAAACCCTGTGAAGATCAAGGCTGTCCTTATCCTCTAAAGTAGAAAAATGGAAAATTGGAGGTCTCTGGGTGGTCATTTAACTTGGGCTGAGTGGTGATTTCCTTGTGCGTTCTCAGTCATTAATAATTTAAGTTGTATCTTTAAGTTAGCTACATAACTTCTCTCCTTCTCCTTTCCAAACATGAGAAAGCCTCATTCTAACTTCCTTATGGGCTAAATTGACTTCTAGTCAGTTTGCCTCCATTTATTCTAGTGCTTCAACTTCAACAGCTTTCCTCATCTCTGGTGTTTATCTTCTGAGACATTCATAGGGACCAATCACCTCCCCTCTCAGTCTTAGTTTTATTAGGTTAAACATTACAATCTTCTTGTCCATAAAACAGGTTTTCTGCTCTTTTGATTGTTTTATTTACTAATCTTTACCTCTTCTTTGAATTTAGCAGTCACGGACATTTGCTCTGGAAGCATTCTTACTAGTGATTTGTACTAGTGATTCTATACTTCTGTGGTGGTTCTCAAACTATTTTCCCTGCTACAGTCTGAATTTGTATGTGATTTTTTTCAAAGTCACTTCACCTTGACAGGATACAGTCTTTCCTAACTGCATTCCCCTATGCTGGAATATACTTTGTGGAACAATCTAATCTGACTGTGATTAAAAAGTAATTGGCCTGAAACTGTATTAGCATGCGTTTAAACTCATGTAGTATATGAAACTGTTAAACAGATTCTTTTCAGTAGAACAATAATGTACCTAAATTAAAATGTTTAACATTGCTGAGGAAATATATGCTCAACAAATTTGGCACAGCATGTAGTATCCAGACTCAGACAAAACTTTGAATTGATTTGTTTTATGACCTTATGAACAAATATTTTATGATATTGCTCTTTTCCATACAGTTTCAGCACTTGTGTTAGCTACAGTGCTTTAGATCAAAGTACTGCAACAGTTTTTAATAATGAACTGTTAACTTTAGAGGAAGCTCAGGAAATCCTGGTGATTTGAATTGTCCCAAGTATTGTTCAAGTCAGAATATTTTTATCAGTCTATTTAAGTCAATTTAAAATTTTGTGTTAATGCTCTATTCTGTACGATCTCATTAGGGCTCTCAGGCTAATCTGGAAAGAGGAACAGGTTCTCTAAAGGAAAACACTTGATGCTGTGGACCCAGAATCCACACTGACGATACAAATGGGGTTTGCTTTGGACTGGCTCTAGCCTTGACCCAGGGATTAAGCATCCATCTCCAGCTGGAGTTACTAATTTTCTCCTGGACAACATATTTTGATTGAATGTACTCTGAAATTGAGACTGACTGAGAAACTGTATTCAAAACCACATTCATGATCCCAACTGAAATGACAGGGTTGACATACTATAAGCTAAGTCTGTATCTGAGATCTCCACGTAGCAAAGGCACTACTTACTTCTACTAAAAGGGTTAGATTTAAAGTGATGTCCAGATTACATTGCACAACAAAATGATGCTATAATATATACGCTATTATAAAGGATGTGTAAAACAAGAGAGCTTGACACCTTGCAGGCATATGTATCAAAAGCCAAAGAAAGAGTACAGAGAGTTTACTGACAACACAACTAAAGCTGAAATTTCAGCTGGAATTTCACCCACCTTCCTAAGGTTAAGGAAATTGAGAGAGCTAAGGAGTTAGTTCCAGCATCTAAGTTAATCATACCAGGAGCAGCTCAAGATGTTGATAACAAAATCTAAATCCTTCCTAAACAGGAATTGTATGTATTTTCTTTACAAAGTCAGGCATGCTACTGATTTTAGCCACATAAATCCTTTGGTTTCCAGTAAGAAATTTCCAATAAACATTGTTTCCATCTCATCTTTATCTTCGAATCACAGTATTTTAGGATACCTTTTGAAAGAGAAGCACATACTCAAAAGAGCATGAAGTGCTGAAAAAGGCCTGCCCCTGCCACTCTTGGGACAACAATATTGTGTTGCCATAGGTGTTAATGGGCAAGCAAGAATGAAGTAATTTCAGCAAAGTCACCAAGGCAAACTACTCCAGCAGAAGTGCTCTGGAGCCAAGGAGGTCCAGGGGAGACCATGAAGTGCTTTCATAAAACAGCCAGACACAGCAGTGAGCACCGAGAGTGGCCCTGCTCCCCCAGGGGAAGCATGAACCCTACAGTGTGGCAGCACTGGTGAGACTAGGAGGGGCCAGGAGGGGCAGTGGCCATCCCTGCACAGGCAACAGCAGCCCTGGGAGCAGCAGCGGCCAGGCTGGATGAACAGGGCAGGGTGGGTGCAATCCTACTGCAGCAGCAGAGGTGAGCTTTGATGGTGGTCAGCACCGTTTTGGAGGGAGCACAGCCTTGTTATCCACTTGGCTGAAAGCCATATCCTCTGCATGCACCAGAAAGGAGGTGGTGACCCAGGTAGAGCTCACATAAAAACATATAGCCATTCATATATGGCTGCAGGGAGGGCCAGAGCCCATCACAAATATGAGAGGGCAGCAGACACAACAGCTGCATGAGCTGTGACCAGGAGGAGAATCTGCTCAGTCTGATGGTGGACATAAGAGAAGTCAAAAGGTTAAGGAGCATCAGCGAGTCTGAGGAGATGAACTGGTAGAGCCACACTCTGCCATCCCTGAGACAAATGAACCAGACAGCCACAACACAAGAAACAAAAGAACTTCTACCTCCTTGCACCAGGCAGAAGGAGGGGACATAAAAAACTGGAGAGGTCTTTATCACTCTCTACGTCTTCCTGAAAGGAGGTTGTGACAGGTGGGTGTTCATCACTTCTGCCAAGTAAGAAGTGACAGGATAGAAGGAAATGGGGAGGTTTCTATTGGATATTAGGAAAGAATTGTTTCACTGAGGGCATGGTGAGGCAGTTGAAAATGCTGCCTAGGGAAGGGGCAGAATCACCGTTCCTGAAGAGGTAATTTAAATACATGTAGATGTGGCACTTAGGGACATGGTTTAGTGGTGAACATTCTGGAGCTGGGTTGGACTTGATGATCTTGGAGGGCATATGATTCTACCATTCTATGACCTTTGTGAGCTCTATAGCAAAACCTGCAGTTTCTTCTCCATGATACAAGCCCCACAGAAATTTTGATGTTGAATAGTGGTGGATTGCAGTAAGTGTTAAAGTATCTATGGTATGTACTGCAGAAACATTTGTATGACCTTCTTTGAATTGATTAAATATGCCACTGACACAAACAGATCAGGAGCGATATCCTTTTTCCTTACAATTGCAGAAGAAAACAGCTTTCCTAGGGAGCCATAAAGCAGGCAAGCCAGGAGACAGACTTCCCTTTACAAAGCATTTACTTAATTTAAATCTGGGGTGAAAGTAAGGTTAATTATCACTATGCCAGCATTTTGTTTATGTGTACCTACACAAACAGATTGTGATGTTTAATTGCACTGTACTTAATTTATTAAAAGATTATATAATAGAGGAACCTGGGTATTTTATTTTTCATAAAATGATTCTTATCTCAGGAGAGACTGTCATATATAGATTCATATATACATATTAAGGGGTTTGTGTGTGTGTGTGTACTTTTAGCATTTAGGTGTGCATATACTTTTAGTGTATTTGTGTGTTTCTATATATATGTGTGTTTTATATGTATATATAAAACTACACATCTGTATTGACAATGTCAAGGAACTTGCCATAATATTTTTCTTTTTTTTCACCATATTTCAGCTTGAACTAAGAAAACATATTGTGTCATTACTGACTTACATTTTATTTCATCTCCTAAGTCTCAGTTTTTCTGTCTGTTACACTGCATTGCAGGTAGACATTGTCTTTCCATAACAAATTCTGGGGCACCTGAGATCTATTTGAGAATCTATGTATTACTATCTATAAACTTAGTACATACATTTGAGGACATGTGTCTGGGGGAGATTTACAAATTTGGATTGATATATCAACTGTAATAAAAATGTAACTGAGTAGTGAAATGGCATATTACAGCATTCTACAATTTTAACACCTATTAAGAACAATCTCTGATGATTGCCAGAAAACACAGAGGAAAATAATGAAGTGTCACATGAAGCTTGAGCAAAGGCACTGATTGTTAGTGTGCTCAAGCAGCTGAAGGCAAGGACTTTTTTAATAGCATTGGCAAAACCAACACACTTTAAGACACTGTGTTAATACAGAATGAGTTTGCAGACTTCAATTATAGTACAAATTATCACTGCTGGTATTCATGTGATAACCAAAAGATGCCACCTATAAAAGGAAATCCAGCATTTTTTCCAAGGCTTCATTTCCTCCCAGGTAGACAGGAAAATCATGGTAAATCCTTAGTGCTCAATTAAGTGGACAAACTCTTACTTGGAGCATGGGAAGCAGAAAAAGCTGTCAGGATTTGTTCAGTATGTAGCTTTCCATAGCATAACTCCAGTGCTTACCACTACTGCATGGGTCCTTCTGTGCTATACTGAGCCACTGTCCCTAACTGTACCCCCACAGTGAAGCCTGTACCTGTGAAAATGGGCTGGTTAATTCATCACAAATCTGATTAAAACGTAAAATGAAATAGAAGTTCCGATGCCACTTCTTAAAAGCATTAGACTGTGCCTGTTTTATTCTATTTTTCCCCATCAATTATGAAGCAGTCATTATATAAAGGTTTGGAAAGAACTAACTCGCCCTACTTCCCATTTATCTCAGTGTGATGCATTCACTTTGGAAATGATTGCTTGTAAATGGATAATCCTGAAACTATAAAATAAAGTACTACGGTTTTATTTTAAACACACATTTTACTTTTTCATGTTTCTAGGTACCTGTTTCCTAATAATTTCCTCCCTTCCTGTGTATGAATTTCCTTATCAATTTACAAGTGCATTTGGTATAATAAACCCCATTCATCTAAGCTGAATGTAGATAATATGAAATCTATTCAAATCGAAAAGTTGTGAGAGAAAAGAAAGGGAAAGAATTTTTATCAAACACAAATGGTGAAGATTAGAAGACAAGTCCATGCTTTATACAGTAGGATCTCTGGATTCACCCAAAGAAGCCTTTGGGCTTTACAGAAACCATTCATAATGAAAGGACAACTGATTGCTTACCCAAGTAGGCTCAAGACTGAACTACTTACTAGATCTAATCTTTACCATTTACCCATTGTATCAGTTACCAATTCTGATCTCATTGTCATTTCCAATTTGCATTTACTCACATTAGCTTCAATGAGAATGTTTACTGCTCCTTAAATTTACAGCTCTACTAACTGAAGGATGTCTGGCCAGTAGCACCAAGTTAGACAACCCATCTTATGATTTACTGAGGCATATGCTTGGTCCTTCCATGGTGCTAATTTCAGAAGCTATGGACAGTCACAGCAGCACTGCTTCTTGATATTTTATACTTCTTCAGATTAATATTTGTGAAGTGGAAGAAGTTAGTACTTCCCTGCCACAGACACTAGATGCTGTGATATGTTTGGTTATTATAATGATTAACTCCAGAAAGATAGTTTTAAATCAAGAAGCAGACAGTTTCAGTACTCCAGTACACCAGAGAATGGAGTCTAGAGCACAAGGTCTTCAGAATTCCGACATGAATGCTTTAAAAACAGATAAAGAAGGAGGAAATGCATAATGCATTTGAAGAGGAACTTACATGTTTTGCAGTGACAGTGTATTATTCTGAAACATAGCTTTGAATTTATAAATTCTTTGGATTTATATATTTTTAAAGTTTTTTGATCCTACTTTTTATCATTAAAGCAATGCAGCCTAAATGCACGTAATAGAAAGGGACAGAACATACCAACACACCTTTGGGAAACATGATTGTGTGCTACTTCTTGGGATTTTGTTTAGTCTCAGAAAATTAATACTAACTGATAAACAGCACTCATAAATTCAAGTCAGATAGTGTTGCTTTTCCTCAATTGGAGAGTAAAAATCATTTCAAAGACTTCCTCTGTGCTCAGAGGCTTGAAAAACACCCAGGGCTCTCAGACTGTTGCCAACAGGGTTTCATCAATAGAACACCAAATTAACTTTATTTTAATGCTAATTTACATGTGCACATGAAGTTGTGGTGAGAAATGAGTACAGTTTCGCTTGACACTTTGGTATCTGTAAATAACAAATGTGTTTGTTTCTTGACAGCAGGATTAGTGACTTTTAAATTTATTTATCTTCCTTTAGAACTTGAGTGGAAAAAAAATGTATAAATCTCTGATTTGTTTTCAGCTCTATAAGGAGCAGAACACATCTTTCAAGATAAATAAATTTTGAATCACCAATGGATTTGACTGGTTAAACTCCAGACTTGTAATAAGATACAGAGCAGTTCACTCCTATGACATTGGTTTGAAATTAGCCCAGGTGAACAGAGAGCAGGCGTCATTTCCATCTTATGTCTGTTCAGCAGCCTACACAAAATGAGTTGCCAGGGTTTAATGTGTGCATCTCCTTGGGGTCACACAGCTGCTTTTTAGAAACCAACATTAATCAGTAGTCAGCTTGAATTATGAATATGCACAGATGAACTAGCAATAGTATGCAAAGTAACCCACATGGGACAGGAACTACTTTAACTAAACACACAGAGTAACAGACTCCAAAGGATCTGCTGCTATTCAGGAGAAAAATCTTGATATTAGCACTGGTAGTTCTTTGAAATCAGCAGCTCAACAGCAATCAGAAAGACAAACAGATGTTCAAAGTTACTAGGAAATATACAGAGAGAACAGGAAGCACCATTGTACCAATGATGTTAGATCCATCAGTATGGGGTATTATTTTCTTTTTTTCATTGCCTCATCTTAAAAATACTGGCTATCTGGAATGGTTCCTAAAATCATCTCTAGAAAATACAAGAGAGTAATGATCAACTGAAGCATGGCACTGATTGAAAATAGAGAAAGATTAATTAGACAATTCCTCAATTGGAGGAGGGTCAATGAACAAGACATATGAAAAACCAGCAAAATAATAAATGGCATCAAGAGGGAGAATTGGCATGTTTATTTTTTTTTTTCCTTATAAGAGAAAAACTAGGAGGCATTAAATGAAATAATTAGGTATCAAGTATGAAATAAACAGATGTACTTTTTAATGCTATACATAATTAAATTGTGGAACACATTGCCACAGGGTGTTACAAAATCCAAATATGTTTAGAAAGTGGCTAGAGAGGTTCATGGAAGTAAGGCCCATCAAGGATAATTAACACAATGCAGTTGCAACCTCTTGTACTGGGATACCTACACTGCTGATTACAGGTAACTTAGAATATAAGCCTGGGGGAGTGTATTTCTATGCTACCATTTTATTTCTATGGTTTCCAACAATATATTTCTCATCTACTCAGGCTCTGCCAAGAGAGCTATGGTGTGGTCGTTTCTCCAACAGTCTAAAAAGTACTACTTGCCTATTGTTCTTGTGACTATATTGAAAGCAAAGAACTAATTGTTTATCATGGCAAATATATTTAGAAAGTATCTGGCATCTGATAAAAATGAGCATAGGAATCAAGTTATTCTTCAAGTGCAAATTATGTCTTAGAGGATTTTTTTTGTTGGTTGGGGTGTGGGTGCTAAATGCAGCTGTTTTTTCATCATTAATTCACTGCTATGACCTTTGAATACGCAAACTGAGAAATATTTGATGAATTTACTACAGCAATATCATTGACTTCAAGGGAAAATCTGTTTAATACTTCAGGAAAAAGGAAAACAATCCAGCATCTTTGCACTTCATAAAAAAAATATTTGCTTCAAATTTAACATTCTGAATGCTGGTATTTTACAAAATCCTAAAGAATGTAAGGACTCATTTCAAATTATCTCCTACTGCAGGAGTATATTGTTGTTTGGAGATGGATATGAAGTTCTATTCATAGTGACATTATCCCGTTTTCATATAAATTGGAATTGTGTGTTTTCCTCATACTACCTTTTCAAATTGAGAGTTGTTTCCCATATTTGTTATAGGGGAAGATGTTATTTTCTGATTCCATGGGACCAGCTATGTACATATATACTATATATTCATTATGTACTTACTTTTCTTGGACTTTTTAGTTTCTCAGTAAAAAATAAAAAAAGTTAATTTTATTTCTTTATGTGGTCTTCCACATAAGTCTATCATAAATAACCATTTAGCATTTTTTAAAAAATCAATAGATTGTGTTTTCAAGTAGTTGTTAAGCATCTGACATAAAAGCGTCTGCATTTTGCTGCCACTAAAAGGACATAGTAGTAAGAGTTACATACAGGTCAACACAATGGTTGAAGGAGAAATAGGACCAGCTGTGTAATTGGATTAGTTCTTCAGCACCCTTCTGCATGAAGGCTATAACTTTCATATATTCATACTTTTTTTTCTAAAAATCTTAAAAAATATAAAATAACAATTCATATTGAAGTCTCACATCCACAGGAATATTTCACTTTCTATAGCCAAAATTTTCAAAGGAAAATAAGAAAAAATGTAACAGTTTTACATGAAGACACTAGTTACATCAATAGAACTTGCCATTATTGTGGAAATCAAATTTGGATGTCTGGTTCATTCTCACACATAATGGATGGAAAAAAAAGAGTGTTATTTCTTTCTATTTGATTTGAAGTACTTTTATGTATCATGAGAAAAGATATTTGAACCTGAAATCTGAACTCATTAAGGCTATTGAAATAATTTTTAAATGGATTGATGGTTAAATTCTGAGCTAACATGGAGCTTTTAAATCTTCTATCTATCAAGAAACAAGAGAGCTTAACCATATTTATGAAAACTCTAAAAAGTAGAGAATGAGTACCAAACTGAAGTCTCTTCTCATAATTCCCCAATTGGAAGCCACCAACAACTGACAAAGGAGTCTGAGGCTTTCACACTGGGTACTGAAGTCCTACCATAAGGGAAGGAGGTACAAACCTTTTGTTGACCTCAAATTGCTTAATGAGCAAATAGCAACACATTTAGAGAATTAAGTAGTACTCTTCCTTCTAAAATATGCACATAGTTTCAGTTATTTTCCCATGCAGCTACTGAGATCAAATTGTTTTATCAAATGATAAGTTATACTCGAAAATTTTGTGCAATCATTAAGGAAAAAGAGCCAATAAGCTTGATTACAGTGTGAAAGTTAACTTCTACAGAAACACTCTTTTAAACTCCAGTCTCCAGAGGCTGTAGATTTTAGAAAAGAGAATGCAGATATTAATGACATGAAGATTACAGATAGTCTTAACAGATAGTGAGTACTGAGACTATGAAGATTGTACATGCAAAGACTCAAAAAAGGGTCTGTGTGGAATGTTTCTTCACTGGAAAGCAATCTCCTTTTGTGACCATGCTGTCTCTCTCCAGCAAATATATCTGTATTTGAAAACAAATCCCATTCTGTAATTACTTGGATTCGATAAAGTTGTATTTGCCCTTGTGATAGGATAAAAATTTCTGGGTCTTCTATTATGATAATTTTTATCTAGCAGACTAGTAGAATAAGTCACACAAATAATGCACCTTATTTTCTCTCTTTTATCTTTCTTTGTCTTTTGTAAGACAGAAAAACTCACCTCCTAGATTTTAAGAAATTATGAAAATATAAAAATGAAATAAATAAATACATTGTTGTTTCACTCAATATATCCCTCTTGCTGGGGTGCGTGGACACTCAGTTGGAGGGGGACATATAGTGACAAGACAAGGAAAAATGGCTTTAGACTGAAAGATTAGACGTTAGATTTAGTTTAGAAGGGTTCAAGATCAGGCTAGATGGGGCTTTGACCAACCCGTTCTAGTGGAAGGTGTCCTTGCCCTTGGCAAAGGGTTTGGAACTAAATGATCTTTAAGGTCCTTTCCAACTCAAACCATTCCCTGATTCTATGATGACGGTGCAGCTCTGTTCTTTAGACATGCTTTTGAAAATGAGCAATGCAGTCTAACATCTGCACGTGTGACTATGGAACAGGCTGCATCAGTATTCAAGTCTTTCTACATTTCCATATTTTTTTTCCTTTGATTAATTAAGTTTTCCCTTGAATGTCTGACTAAAGCAAGATAATCTCTACTTTGCAAAGATTAACCCCATTAATACCAATTAACACACAACAAAGAAGGCTTTTAATGTTTTACAGCAGCAGGCTAAGGAGGATGGTACTGAAGAGGATTAGAGGGGATCACTTGTATCTTTAGTTTATGACATCTCATTAAATAATTTATAATAACCGTCAAACATTTAATATTGAAGAAGTTGTAAATGTTTAAGCAGTAGGATCCATTGATTGCAGTGAAGAGGAATTTCTCTTATACTGATTCATATGTGAGAAAAGAGGAAGAGAGGTGGGGCTGAGGTCCTACAGAAAGTAAAGGGTCAAAGATGGTATCTCCAGCATGTGGAGATGCTGCTCACTTTTCCCCTGCTGTGAAAGACAGCAATAAGAAGTCAGGACCATATTGAGGCACCAGCTGCATCACCTGGGGCAGGCACTGCACTTGGTCGTTTTTTCAAGTGTTTTGCATGTGCTCCTATCTTCCACTGATAACACTGTCACACTAGTGTCATACCAGCTCCCTGCTGTCCTACGCTAAAGATGCTTATAATATAACTGCTCTTAAGAACTGGACAATAAATCATCCTGATAAAACTTTGTAGACATCAGAATACAGAATTTCCTTAGAAAGACACACTTATCATTACAGGTGTTGCTCATAAAGAAATCTATGCTTGTTTCCTTGTTTATAGAAAAAAACCCCAACAATCCACAAAAAAGTCCAACCAACCAAAAAAAAAAAAAAAACCAAACTAGCCAAGCAAACAAAACCAACCAACCAACCCAAGAAAAAACAACAACTAAAACACCCAACCATCCTATCTCCACTTTAAAACATTCCAAGTTCAGTCAAGAAGTCACCTTTTACATGACTATGGATAATGATTATATTGGCTCAGTTTCTTCTTTGCATTTAACCCTAAAAAACCTTTGACCGATGTCAGTGAATTAATACATTTTCCAGAATCAGAACTTTAAGTACATTATATTTTTTCATTGAAACTTTCAAGGGTATTTTTTAAATAAAAATAGTATTTTATTTTTAAATTAATTACATCCTTCCTAGCACTCAATTCTTACAAACTTTTACTTAATTGAGAATAGGGCCCTTTTGTGCTAGGGAATAAGGAAGAACTCCTGTCCTGCTGCCTTTACAAGGGACATACAGAAAGCAGATGTTAAAATGAAACATTATTATCCTATATTTTCTGAATGGATTTATGAAGAGGAAAATTTCATTTATTTTTCCCCCAAACTGTTCCATAACTGTTTCACTCTCCCCTTTCCAATGGATATGCTCAAACTTGCATTGGAAAATAATTTTATTAGACATAATAACATCAGAATTTATTTCATAAACAACAACTGAATTAGTAGTTTGTGGTTTGTTTGGCTTTTTCCCTTTCAGACACAGAAGTCAGAAATATTTAAATGGATGAATGCATATTGAAATCTTTGGGAAACATCCTTGATATTTCTAGTGCAGATAGAAACTGTAAAAGGAATTTTCTTCCTCTGTTCAAGACATTACCTCTTAAAAGGCAAGAAAAAATAGAACCTTGCATATTTGATAAGAGACAATTAATCTCCAGTCAAATGCTCTGTTCTGTTCTGCTTTGCTACCCTCCTCTTCTGCTGTTTTATTCTTCTTCTGATAATATATTGGGCATAGAAGCTGCCACTCTGGCAGGTTCATGTGAGGAGAAGCTACTATCAGACCATGTAACTCTCGCAGTTGCTGCACTTCAGTAACCATATTAATTTAATAGAGATACCTATATGCATACAGTGACCTATATAAAGTCTGCTTTGCTGAACTGACACTGTTGCTGCTGTGTATTGCCTCATAGCCCTCCTGCTCCCCCACATCCTTCCTGCTTGTTGCTAGGTAACCAGAAGGATTTCATAAGCCAGTCCAAAGCAGATTTTTGGGATTGGGCATGAACTTCGCTAATTTATTAACTAGCAAATACAAAAAACAGCATTCATTACCTGATGGCAAAATTACATCTCTAGGCTGTGTGTATGTGTTGCTGACCACTGGAGAAGTCTTTTTTTGTCCGAACAAAGCCATGGTGCCTTTTCCACATATTCCACTGGGATATCAAATATAGCCATCTGCTAAAAAATTGCATTATCTCCTATCTGAACATGATGTACCTTCTCAGAATTTCAAGAGGCCATTATGAATGATGTGCTGTTCAATGACTGATGTCAAACATGTTTTAAATCTTCAGATGTAGTAACAGAGCACAGATGAGTATATATGTTTGCATATATAATTTCATTATACTTTTAGGAATATCTCAAATTACTATAGAAATACAGCAACTATGCATGTGTATGTAGTTTTTCATTTCTAGCAGGATGCAGAAGGATCTTTGAAAAAAGAAAAAGATGAACATGTGTACATCAACCACCCACAACAAATCTGGTCACAGTATATTTTTGCCTTCATGGTATAATGGCAGTGTCAGAGGTTATTAATCTTTCTACTACCCTTTATAGAGTTACATAAAAGTTTATTTTATAGCAATTAAATTACTGAATTGGAGAAGTTATGCAAGTATCATGTTCATTATCTTCTCCTTCCTTTCTACAGAAGTACTCCCTTCAAAACTAATTTCTGACTTTCCTACTACAGCACTTGCCATTGAAGTTTCTAATTGAAAGAATATGAGAACCTGGAGACCCTCATCTCTGCCCCAAGTCTTCCATGATCTACTTCAGGCATTTCCTTTAAAAGACAATTTTTTTAAAAGACTAATAGCCCTAGGTTAGCCCCTTGCTCTTTCATAGAGAGACATTACAAAATCATATGACAGTGCAAATCAGAAAGGTGCCTGCAAATCACAGATTTTATAGGAGGTGATAAAATAACACAGTTCACCTTGTCACCTGGCTTTTGTTACATCCCATCACTTTATCTCTAAAACATCATATCTCTTTATAAGACATTCCCTTTGACTCCATTGGACTTTTTTTCACCAACAGTGAGAGAATTCTTCCAAGCCATAGCCCAGGACTCAACATGTGACACAATAATCAGGAACTGGGGGGAAAAAAAAAAAAAGAAAAAAAAAAAGAAAAAAAAAAAGGTGTTCCTCCTGAGTCCTCTTCATTGTTTAGTAATGATACCAAACAATAAGCAAGTGCTATGTAAGTCCTGTGCTCTGGATGGCATGCTTGCTTCCTAGCTGTTGAAATTACTATGAGGAGATAAAACATATATATGTATAACTGACAACAACAAACATTTTCAAACCCCAGAAATCTGATCATACATAGTTTAGCCTAAGAGCTTACTATTCCACATACTGCATTTTATATATATCATAGCATGTATGATTTTATTCAGCCTACAATCCTGAAGTCTTCAGTGCCTGAATTAAAATCAGAAACATAATTCTAGATTTTTCTAAGAAAACAAACCAATCAACAAGCAAGCAAATAAACAGAAAAACCCTCTATTTTTTCTGGTCTCTCCCATCCCTGAATATCATTTGAATAGTTTGTGCTTCAGATATAACCCTGAATAGTAAATACAGGTCTGGGAATAAGGTAAACTATGCACTGTCTGGATGATTGCAGTTGCCAAGGGGATTGTGATGCAAAGTTCCCTTACCCTGGAGGTGTATAATTGTAGGTACTCAGAATAGACATGAATGCCTATCCAGCTTTTGATGATGCTCAAAAAGTCTGCTTGATTATTTCATAGAAAAAGAGGAATCAAGCAAAATTTAAAATGAAAATGTGCAATGGGGACCATGGATGGTAATTTATCTGGAGTCACGTGTGACATATTTTGATTAGATCCTCAAGTAGTATGGCTCCTGAGAGGTCAGTAGTCATACTCAACTCACATTTTCTGAGAATTTGCACACAGAAATCTGTATCACTATGCAAATATCAAATAGAGAGCAACAGCATAATAATAGGGATTTTGTCAAAACATAAGTATCTGCTGCTTTTCTGGGAGCAGACTTGGTATCTTCTAGTACTGCCAGTCTCACTTAGCGCAGGCAAACCAAGCACCAAACACAGGTTTGACTGTGACTCCCAGGGGAAGGTTTCGCTCAAATGGAAATATGAAAAGCGATGTAAATATGGAAGACATTTTTTGTTTATTATAAATTGTGCAGGAGAAAATAATAGGATTTGATTGAATGACTCCAGATAGAAAAAGCTTTAAAACTGTTCAGCGGATGATTTAAAGCTGGTTACTTACTTGGAGCCCAGTGAAAGTAACTTTAAGTATTCACAGAGTTTGCCATCAAAAGTAAATATCATGGGAAGACAATTTCATATGCGTTTGTTTACTCTTTTCTGATGCTGGCTCCACTGAAAAAGTATACAAAAAATTGCATTCCATTGACAATAAAGAAATTAAACCAAAAGAAATTAAATACAAACAAAACAAGAATACCACTAAAATTCCTGATAAGCTTTAGAAGAGTCAGCATGGGATGAATTTTGCATGGGGCTTAATGTCTTCCTCTGTGATAGATGAAAGAGTTAGCACATCCTTCAGCATGATTCAGCTCTCTCATCAAGCCATTAAGATATATAAATATTACATATATTTCATTGCTCCTCTAATGGTATGTGAAGGTACTTGTTTTTTCCCAAGGGTATTCTTTTAAAAAAGAACAAATAAATAAGCCCAAGTGGTTTTGGTTTTGGGGGTTTTTTTTGTTTGGGTTTTTTTATTTACACTTAAAAGTCTGAGTTCACTTAGTGATAAAGGCCTACAGATTTGCCCCAAGAGTTTTAGAGGTTTATTAAATGGCATTTTTCAGTGCACATGTTGCATATGAGAGAGAAGAATGCTGATAAGAACTATTTTCAGTTTCACTGAAAACGTTTATGGATGAAGTTTCTCACACACATGTACATACTCACACTCAGTTTCCTCCCAAAGAGGCTCAATTATCAACCGCAAATCAAATAAGCATACATTATGATAAATGAAATTTGTGTGAGTACTCTTCAGCGTAGTGTGCTTCATTAAAAGTCTCTAATATTAACAATTTTACTCAAAAACTGACAATTAAGGATAAACATTTAAAAAAAAAAAAGTTCAGTATTGAAAGAGGCAAATTTACACTGGCAATGAAAATCATCCCAACATTTAATTTCTTTATGAAGGCAAATTTCCCAATAAGTTATTAATACTATGTTAAACCAAACAGTAATGTTTTTAAACGCACTCCTTCAGTCTTAATGAGCTGTGTAAAAGGTCCCTCACTCCTCTGGAGACCATTGGCTTCCATGTGCCTTTTATGCATCTCCATGTTTCCTTTCCTTGCTTCTTGGAAAAAGTGGGACAACTAACGTGATTTCATGCTGTTGGATCTCATCAGCTTCTCTAGAATTCTCTCTACCCTCTCACATATCCGAACTTCATACTCCAGACAATGAAGTTAACAAATTGCATACGTTTAAAGGAATTTAGGTTTTGT
Source organism: Dendrocincla tyrannina (assembly GCA_035047865.1). Lineage (NCBI taxonomy): Eukaryota > Metazoa > Chordata > Aves > Passeriformes > Dendrocolaptidae > Dendrocincla > Dendrocincla tyrannina. The sequence goes on from JAWWMP010000165.1 coordinate 20,688,265, forward strand.
TTGAGTAGTTTTTCACCCTAGCTCCTTTTCAAGGTTAGGTTAACAATCTATCCATAGTAGCCATCTGAATGTAACAATACTAGGAAGGCCTTTTCCCATTTGGTAGCCATTTGCTGTTCCATTTGATTGTTAATTCCCAATATTCTGTTGTTTTTCTATTTAATATATCATAGCCTTATTTTTTCTCATGTGTATATTGGAAACTGCTCCGCAGTGAGCTTTCTAATCTGGGCAACTCTAATCATAAACAGTTCAAGCCAAAGTAGCTTCAGGAAAGTAAAGATGCACAGAGGCATAACTAAATTTACAAATATATATATATATATATACATACACAGCTAAACAGGGATTTGAGAGTGGGATGCATTGGGGGGTGGGGGGTGGGGTTGGGGGAAACCTGTAACTGTAAGCAAACCAAAAGCTTTGTTGCAGATCAAAGGTATATGCTGTGTAGAACCAGTTTCCCTTCTGTAATTCCTTATGCAGGGAATATTTTAAAATTAATACATCAAACTAATATACACAAAACTGTAACCTATTTTCTGTAAAGGTTAAGAATTTTAATTTTTAGCTTTGAAAAGTCCACACCCCTCAATAAAATTTATTATATGCCCTTAAAGATGAGGTTTTTCTATATTCTTTGGAGGTAGCATTCCCATGCCAAGTTGCACATTTGTAACCTTCCTACAGACTATGCAGCACCTGTGGAATTGCAGAACAGCTCTCATCACAGACCTGGTCTGGCACTACATTCTTTCAAATTTCAATTGCAAACTCCTTGCAGCGCTGTGAGAAAAAACAAATTGAAAACTCTTAGAAAAATGAGGGAGAACCATTTCTAGTATACAAGGCATGTGCAACTAATACAGTTCTTATATCTTGCTATCTGGACTAGAAAGTCACCCTGGTTTTATTACTGGAAATAACTGTACATCCCTTCTAAAAGAGAAGGTATAACGTACTTATCAATTCAAATAAATATAAAGATTTAATTTACAGGATTTCAATCAAAAGTGAAAGTGGCTCTTTGCAGAACAATTCAGGTACAGCACAATTCAACTCTTTTTGGTTACAAACATTCTCTGATGGGTAAACTATGCTGTTCCACATTGCAACGAGACTGATTCACTGGCAAACAGGTGCAATTTAATCACTTCTAGTCTACGCGGCTTGCAGCACAAAGGAGGGTTAATAATCTTAGAAGCTTGAACACATTTTAAGTACTGACTGTTTATTCAGAAGTGAGATTTCCAGTCTTTTGGGTACTGCTTCACGATTCCTGTTTGTATCCTCAAATAATTATTATCCAAAATATACTAGAAACAAGCTCAGTCTGTTTCTTTATCTACTCTTTTTGACAGCCATTGCATTGAGGGATGCAACATAATTGTGTTATCTCAGGCAATAAAATGGTCATCCCCCACAGACAAATAATCAAGCAATTTAAAATGTGGTCATGGTTCCCTAAGCAGACTGATTCTGATTTCAAAAGAACTAGCTACATAACCCTGAGAAGGTAGTGCTTTTTAAGAGAAAATCCATTCACAACACAAATATTACTTGTAGGTGTGGGAGGAAGGTATACATTTATTCTTTTTGCAAAGATCTTGGCTGCTTTCTGGATATAACAGCATGAGAAGTTCCTTAACTAAATTTTAGGAATTTAAAAACTTCTGTGTTTTGCTTCCCCAACAAATACTTTCCTGTCGGCTTTTCACATATACACAAGTTTTGGTGTTTTGGTTTGGTTTTCTTTTGTTTTGGGGATTTTGGTTTGTTTTTCGTTTTGGTTTGTTTGTTTGTTTTCTTTTAAATCTAAGACCTCAAGCTGTGGACATTGTGTTAATTTACTATGGTACTGTGAGAACTATGCAAAGCAGTTAATAAATCCTACAGATAAGAAAGCAGTTGGAGAAGGTTAGAAGACAGAGAAGCATGTTCTTGATAGCATAAAACTTATTTATATAGCCTTCACTGTCAGTCATGAATCCAAATGAAACTGACTGATGTCACCAAGTTTGAATCTGCAACTTCATCTACTAAGTATTTGAGGTTCTTTGGTTAAGACTTGACTTAGTCTTCTTGAAGTGTTTAGGCCAGAGCCAGCTGTAGCAGTTAACAGGTGATAGCATTGATCTGGACTTTTTTAAATGAAGTAATAATATCATATCTGGTATCACAATTCCAGTGAGGATTTTTTAGAACATAAGATCCATAAGACAAAGGCAGAAGGGGCAAATCTCTTCCTTCTCCTTTACTAATTTGTTTTTGACCATCAAATCCTTCAGGACTTCACTCTGGAAAGCAGTATTTCCCAGCTTTCTAAGATGTGCACCCCACTCTATTTCAGGACCTGCTCTTCCTCTCCTCCCCCTAGGCACATGATCTGCCCTCTCAGTATTCCCCACTGGCACCATTTAGGACATGCAGAGCTTCATTTGAAGGCAAAACCAATGTGACCCAGCACCACAGAACTGGGCACCAACTAACGACAGGAAGAAAACAGGATCTGAAACCTGCACTGAACAGCTTTGATATTGTTACATATCATGAATCTCAAATTGATTCTATTAAAGTACAAATGCATTGTGCAGTACCAAACAGTAAACCAGCAAGAACAGGATGATTACATCAGACTGGTGCTTAATGAGATCATCTTTCCCGTATGCCCACCGCCTGCAGCACCCTGATAGCTCTCTCCTTTGCATCATACCAATCGCACAACTTGGTCTCAAACCCTTTTATAGCCCATTCTTTGATAATTCTAGAGCCAGAAAAACTTGTGGCACATTGGAGAACATCACTATGCCCCAGATTTCTCCTGGGTTAACTTTGCTTTTTTTCTTTTTTTTTTTCCTTTTTTCTTTTTTTTTAGTGAAATAGGGAGCTACAGAATATAACTTCCCCTTCCCTATGCTCCCAGAAATGAACAACTGTGCCAATATTAGAAGACAATAAGTCAAATTTCTCACTGGTATCCACGTAAGAGAATAAGTTGGTTTACTGCTTTTATGCATAAGTTTGCCTCATTATACTTTCTTGATATTAGACAATCTGCTAGTAGTAGTAATGTAGCAAGGTTAATCATCAGGTAAAGAAATGTATTTAGAACGTTTAATCTGTGCAAGATTTACTCAGTGACTCTACTCCTGATAATTATTTACTATTATATTAAGCATTTTAAAATATTTTAAATACATGCACTCTTCATAATCACTCATACTCTTTGGTGTTTATACTGTTCTTTTATATTTAGTCTTTCTATTTTGGAAAACAAAAGAACATAGATTCTTGTTACCTTTGATCTTCAGTTCCTATAAAGTGGAAGAATGGAGTGATATTTGGGTTACTTACATTGGCAAAATAATACAACTTTGCATTTGAAAGTTAGAGTTAGGGAATATTTTTTTGCTTCTGTGCTCTTTGTTAACTGAGAACAGCACTGAATTTTAAAAGTACTGATTCCACAGCATATTGCTGTACATACATGCTGTTGAGGAAGCAGGCTGCTTAAATAAACTTATTATAGAAATGCATCCAAACGTGGTTACAGGAGTTGAACACTAGGCATTCAAAGAATTATGTTCAGCATTGAAAAGTAAAACAGATTAATAAATAAACAATAAAACTACCTTTTTGATCACCTAATTTATCAGTGATCAGAGCATGGAGACTTAGTGCCAAGAATAAAGACACAGGCTTGGATGTTGATCCTTCTAAATATTTCTTAGAAAAAACACTAATGTTAATGCAACAATAATCATACATTGTAGGGCATTTATATCACACATACTACAGCCCAGAAGGATATAAGTGCAGCATTCACACGGTGAGAGGGAAGACAACTTTCTACCTGTGAGATACTGAAAGCTATCTGATCTTTGGCCCAGGTTGCTGTATTACAAAACAGACAGCATGTTTCACTAATAGGAATCAAAGGCAGCCTGAACCTAAACATGAATGTAACAAGGCCACTCCCCACACTGAGCTCAAAGATGATAAAAAATTATTTTAAACACAAAAGTCAGAGACTTTTAGATATATACATTTACGCTAAAATAATTAGTCTTCTAAACAGATGAAAGGAAAGAATTGAAACTACAATTATTTATAAGTCAATAACCCTCCCCATGCTCGCTGTACGCTTCACTCAACTCACAGCTAGCTCCAAACTCTGTGGCACTTCTGAGTTCCTAGCAAAATTGGTTTTCCATCACAGAAGGGCAAGCTCAGCACTAAACCCCTGCAGGGCCTCGGCAAGTCTGTTTCTCTTCTTATCCACGGGCTGCAAAACCTCCGTTCCCCAAAGGTGCCCAGGTGTTTCCTGGGGAAGAGCCCTGGCTTTAGCCCAGCCCTGTCCCTGGCAGAGGAACCCCCCCTGTCCCGGGACTCACTGCACTCATTTTACATTGGGAGGAAACAACTCAGACTTCATTGCAAATTCCCTCTTAACAGTTGAGGAGAATGGGGATTGTGAATAAGTATTTGTAAATTGCCTGAAAGACTTCCCTGGAAAGGTCTGGTGAAGCAGTAAATGGCATAAATTCCTTCTTACCCCTATCAGCATGAATATTCGTTTTGCTTACAACAGAGTTAAGTCTTAGTCCTTTAATGTGTTGTCTCCTTTCTTTAAAGTCTTTCTACCCTTTAGTTGAATCAACCTTCCTGAAGATGTAACAATTTAAAGTCCATATTTAAGATAAGATTGAAACAGATAAGGCTGAATATGCTTCTACCAGGGGAAAAAATACAACAGTCTGAAAAGCTTACTTACTCAAGAGAAGCCTTTCTTTTGGAGGAACAGGGAGGACATTTCCTACAACTTTTCCCAAGCCAAGCATGTCCTCCTAGCTCTATGTCTCTTTGGATTGTTTCATGCATCTGTGCCTGTACCTTTCCTGCATTCCTTCACTTTCTTCCTAGAGGTTGGAGTTGCTGTTTGTTTTGCCCTTTATCCCAAAGCAAATGTTTGACAAAACTACAAGAGAATTAAAGGTGTTGCATTATTTAGTCACATCTCACACCACCTGAATGTACTGTCACTGGCTTTGGCAGTGCTGTCAAAGATGTCCAACAGGCACAAAAGATGGCATATCCATCAAATAATACCATAAAATAATGTATTAGTTTTACTTGGGGACCATGGCTCATTGACTCTTCTATTTGAAATTCTCAAAGAGAAGTGTGGAATGCTTGAGAAACACAAAAGAAAAAAAAATACAAAAAAACCCCAAACAAACGAAAAAAAGAGAAAAAAACCCAAACCAAACCACCAAACAAACAAACAAAAAACAAAACCGAAAACCCCAAAACAAACAAACAAATTCCCACCAAGTCCCACCTCGGCAAAGAGAAACAGTAGCATTCACATTGCATCCCATATTTGTGTTTCCCAACACATTTTGCAAATGGGTAAACCACTTCACAAAATTATATACAGAGTTTTTACACAGCGATTACATAGACCTGTGGCAAAACCAGAATTACTATGTTCACTTTCTCCCACTTTGAGATACATAAACTACTCTTCCCCCCTATTTAGACATAAGAAACCGTAGTTTTCTGTAATAGAGCAGATCATCCAGACTCACTGCATGGCATGCATGGGGCCCACTCTTGTATCAGGCATAGAGGAACTCTTTCCACACCAGAAATTTTACCTTTGGTAAAACTTTTCTGTCTTACTTTCCTCCTCTGCTATGCATGCCAGTGGACAGCTAATCACCCAAGGAGAAATTCACTGCATCTGCACTGCTTTCCAGAGGAGACCTGCTGAAAAGCATCAGTGTCACAAAAGACTGGAGATATGTATCTCTCTATATATCCATACAAATGTGCATGTTTGTGCATCTACAATAGAGAAAAGAATGGAATTCATATTTCCTTCCAATCTTTTGTGCCTTGACTGATCTATTTCTTCTAGGGGTTTTCTTTGTTGTTGTTTTTTTTTGTTGTTGTTGTTGTTGTGGCTTTTTTTTTTTTAGAGACACTTTACTCAAAGATTATCTCTGCCCATGGCAGGGGGGTTTGAACTAGTGATCTATAAGTTCCTTTCCAATCCAAGCCATTCTATGATTATCTGGTTGCATGTATGTTCTGTACGTAAAATCACCGACTTCTTTCTTCTTGTCATTACTTGTGTCATTCCTTGGAAATACCCTGAGAAATGAAATGGAATAAAAAGAATTAATCATATCAAGTAGGATTGCAGAGAAACATGACTATTGGAAGTTTTCACAAGGAATGGATAAAGAGCAGTTTGTATCTGAACAACAGACATATACTGATGACACATTCACTTTTGCATAACTTACCCTGCAAAGACAGGTTCTTAGCTATCAAACGCTTTGCAGCTCCACTAACATAGAGCACTTGATGGAAACTTAAATGAAGATACAGACATTTAACCCAAGGCCAAACCCAGAGGAAGACATATTATATTTATTACCCCATGATGAATATGCTATGGACTATTTACAGTGTGTCTGGCATGTGCCTAATAGAGTTTAAAACTTAGAGTAAATGTTCATACAGAGAACTGCTTTTATCACAGAAGACTGGTTGGAAGATATCAACACCTCTCATACACTTCTGGTACACTCTGAAGGCAAAGCTGCAACAGTGTCACAGCAAAGCAGTGTGAAGGACTTGGTTTTCAGTCCATCAATTCTTTTAGGACTCAATTAACATTTGAAAAGAACAAAATTATTTTCCCTACTGAACCAATACAGCAACATGTGTCAAATCTCAACTGTAAGATTAAACTAAGCAACAGACCACTACCAGTCAATTAGATTCACAACTGTAGAATTTTGACATTTTTGCTTCCATAGCCATGCTAACAGTACTTAAAAGTAATTAAAAAAAAAACCAAAACAACAACAACAAAAAAACAAAAACAAAACCAAAACATAATTACCTGTGGTCAGCAGAAGGAAATGCATGAAATACAATTGCAGAAATCTAAACCACCAATAGATTTCAGAAGTTTTAAGTAAGAAAACAGCTTACTAAAAAAATCAAGTTCCTTTTGCTAAGGCTGCCAAACAGACTTTAGAGGAAACAGACTATTCTTCTCTTCAGAGGTATCATCTTCCTAAGTTAAGATACACACAAGAGATTAATTGCCTCACACCAGTCAGGCTGTTCTGCTGATTTTCTGCAGCCAAACCACAATTGCCATAGAAGTCTGAAGTTTGACTTTATCTTGTTTTGCTGCTAAGCCTTGAAGCAAGTGCTGCATAGTCACACTGTTCCACGCTTAGATTTACTATTGATGTTTTGTGTTTGTTTGGAGGAAAAATTCCTAATGACTGTATAGACTGACTCTCAATTACACACAAAGAATGATACAACCAAAGAATACAGAATGCTATGAATGTACTGAATGAGATTGGATACGTAGCAGTGCAATGCAGATTTACATCCTACAACCATGCATCACGGAGAAAATATATAATTAAAAAATACATAGCCTTTGAGAAAATATGTTCCGTGAAAACTGGAGGTACCAAAAAAAAGTTGAAATTATATATAGAGACAAAGGAAAAAACTTGTATCTCAAACATAATAAAATTCATTCAATATTCATTAGACTAGTGAAGGAAAACAGCATGTCCAAAAACCTAAAGAATCATTAAAATAATTACAAGGAAGACTTGTTTGGGCTTCCTAGCCTTTTGTGCCAGCAAATGAGAATAAAATTAAGGAAACAGTAAGGCCATAAAAATTTTGCATAAAAATAGTACGGACATCTTACACCTTCACAAATTTCATCATAGAATCAATTTTTATACGTTATAATTTCCTTCTATTATTTTGTAAAGGCAAGAAAATGCATGTTAAAACAAAAAGGGAAAGTATGCTACAAAATTACCAGGTGTTTCAAAAATTACCCTTCTTTTTTTTTTTTTTTTTTTTAAAAATTCTAATAGCAGTCGTATTAGACAGCCTAAAATGCTATCCTCAGTTAAGGAGATAAAAGAGGAAAAAATGTACAAAAAAAAAGTACAAAGGTCCTCTCATTTCCTAATGAAAAATAATGTATTATTGAAAATAGCTCCAGAGGTTAAAAATAGAAAGTTCTACTAAATAAATCAATTCGCTACTACTATCCTTGTCCATTCTGTGCATTTTAGTGCTTCTTCTAGATTAATCCAGATTCATTAATCCAATTTGAAAATCAGCAAAATTTAATGTTAAAATTATATTTACATGCAGAAATTTTAATTGGTTTCTCTATTTTTGGGAAACTGTTTTCTACTTGTAAAGTATGATTAGTTTATTTTCTGAAATTCCAACTTAAATCTTTTGCTACAGTAATGTCTTAGAAGAATAGCACAAGAACCTAGTCGTCTGAGACTTTTTTGACCCATACAAGTCTAAGGACTGTTGCTTTTAAAATAATTCCTCAGAGTTTCCAATGTGATTTATTTAGAATGCATTCATCTGTGGGTTCAACTATTATCCAGATATACCAGGAAACAAAATACATGAAACGAGAAAGAAAGAATAGCTTTGCACTTCTTTTCAACTTCCTTCATTTTTATAACTTTTTTTTCTCTCCCTCTATTATTTTTTTTCCTTAGGACTCTTCCCTAACCATTACCACTGCATTTCATTTTATTCTTCCTTGGTTCAGGTTCAGCCTTTTATTATTTTATTGTTGTGCTAGTTGCACAAAAGCTTTCTTTTCAATACAGAATTGATTGCTTCCCCACAGGAGTGTCAGAAATCAGCAGGGAGTTGAAAAGATAAACATCCACAGAAAATGTATCTCCAGATAGAACAGGAAGTGACAATATTTCTGACAATAATTATGTCCATCTTGATGGAAACATTGCTGACATAGACAATAGAATTTATTAAGAAAAAATAAATTAGGAGAACATGTCTGTCATGGAAGTATCAGCAAAAACCATGAAAATTGTCAATTCCTCTGTCTTATTCAGTCTGTTAAGGTCTTGATGACTCTTTTTTCTAGGCATTTGCTTCCTAGGAATCTTAGAGCATGGTTTATTGTCCTTTTTTTTTGTCTTTTTAAGTGTAGTTTTAAACAATTTGTAATCATTTTATAGTCTGAAAATTCAAAGACAACAATATTTATTCTCCAAGACCTTAGAATTTGATCAATTTTTTGATTTTGACCTTTCTTTACCATGAAAATGGTATCTTTCAACAAGGAAAAAAAAGGAAAAAAACACCTCTTTCAACATAGCAGATCATTAATTAACACATTGAAGGTGATCATCAACCCTAATTTTATATAAAACATTAAAAATATATAAATTCTTTATGAAACTACCTTGCTGTATCAAATAGGAACCAGCTGTTTAAAAGTTAATGAACTTCAACACCTAGTACCCAAATCTGCAGAGGTTCTGCTTAGTAACACACCACTGGCCTGTCGTCTGTCTCATTGACCACTGGAATTCACTCCCATGACAGGCTGGAGAGGCAGGTGCCTCAGAAAGACAGTTTCAAAAAATAGTCAGACAGAAATGGCAAACCAAGGAGGACAAGGAAAAAGAAAACATGCTCAATAACACGAGGGTACTGACAAAAACAGAACTCACTTTTCCAACTCCTTTCTCAGACAACTAACTCGTCTTTTGAGGAATTAAATGAACAAACCAAGTCAAATTGAACTACATCTTATGGAATTAAATTAGTTATAGGGGTTGGATTCATTCCGTGGTCCACTAACTCCAGTCCTGTTTTACTAGATTCTCTCTTGACTAATTTATTTCATCTCTCTCTTTTCTTATACGTTCCTTCTTTTATTTCTTTAATCTCACCTGCAGAACCACTTTTTATATAATATACATATATAGACACATCTGCATGCATAGCATTACAAGATGTAGTTTCTCTTTTTTCTTTTTTCTTTTTTTTTGAAATTTAGTTGCATTTAACTGAGCTACAGTGAAAGAAACAGAACTATTTTTTCAAGTCAACTAAGTTCAATTTTTTTTACTAAAATATGCAGTTGCAGCTTATATTTTAAATTTGATGAAAATATAATCCATGCAAACCCACGTTTTCCAAATTAAGATATTAATCACATATTGCTATAATAGCAGAGGATCAAAGAATTTAACAAATCTTTCACACACAAGCCATTTAAAGTAGATTGAAAAAAGCCCCAGAGAGTATTAGAAATGAACCTCCAATGAGTGGAATTTGCATGGCTTAACAGAGAATTCCCTTGCATGCTCTGTGTGGGACACTGTTACAGAGCTAAAAGCCCAGGTTATATAATACATATGCTGCAAAATGTAAGAAGAAAACAGAAAACTATGGATAAGGCAGTTAGAATCCTTGCAGAAGCTGAGTCGTACATAGAAAAATAACTATAATTTTCGAGTTTGCAAATTGTGTTTTAGAAAAAAAATGCAAATATTAACTGGGATATATAACTCCCACTTCTTGCTTTAAACATTACATCTTACTCTTCAAGTCCAATAATATTATAATTTATTCTTGTTTGGTTGGTGTTTGTTTTTCTTTTGTTCATTTTGGTTTTGTTCGTTTGTTTTTCTGCTAAGGGTTTCTATCTTACCATAAGATCTGCTTTTCAAAGTTCTTAAAAGTGACAGACTCTTTCCGCTTTTACAAAAGATGACCATAAAATCACCGATTATATTATCATTTCAGTGTCTCCTTCTCATTCCAAAATTCCATACATCACTGGAACTACAGTACATGAAAGATTTCCCTCTTAATAAAGTCAGTTAGGGTTCACTGATTTAGCCCTTTAGAAAACACTCTTATTAACAGACAATCTCCATGTACATTATAAACATATAAAGCAAGGAGTAAAACGAAGACAAATTAAACTCAATATTTTGTTAGAATCTCTCACCTAAGAAAACCCTGGTTTATTTTTATTGAAATAAATAGCATGTAACTTTTAAAGTACAGATCTCATTTGTCTTAATAGAGGTAATACTGAAAAAACCTTCCCAGAGTCTTTCAAACCAGCACTAGCATTTTTCCAAAGCATGACTTTGCCATTTGTGTTAAATTTACACTGCAGTTTTGTGACTTCTTTATATTCTTCAAGTTTCTGATTGTTTAGGTGCACACTAAGCCTTACAACCTCGTTGTGATTAAACGTGATAAAGAAACAAACAAAAAAGAGTTCCCTTATTTGTACGCATACACAGTATGTCTGAAGCTGAGCTATTACACCCTGATTACTTCTGCATCTGTGCTCTTAGGTGAGGAGCAGTCAATGAAGTTATTCCCCACCCAAAGATCTTCTCCCCTGCTGTGCTCTTTCAGTTGGAAACTAGACACATCCTCCAGGTTTTCATGGGACACCACTACAGAGTGAGGCTGCACAGTGAACAGGAATTGCAGATTTACTTAGTAGGTTTCCCAGAATCTCCCTAAGCCTATTCCCTGTTCATGAGCCCTTGCTATGTCAGTAGTGATGGCTCTGTGCGCTAGTAATAATACTAATATATAATACCACCTCCATAATAAAATGCTCACCATCATCCCCAGACTAACTGTAGATTGAATTTTAGAAAAGAGATTTTTCTTGGCAACACCTGCACAAATGAGAAAAAGATAAACTAAGTAGTTCTACTAAGAAAAACAGAAACCCAGGCACTGAAGTCTAACTGGTTTTATTATATCTTGAATATAAGGATAAATTATTTCTTCATTTACTTCTTTTGGTATGAAATTGCAAGGTAGATCCTAATATTTCCTAGACCTTCACCTCCTGGACTTCAAAAAAAAAGTGAAAATTTCAAAAATTATGTACTCAGCTAACATAAGAAATGGGATATAAACTTTAAAGTTGAGAAGATTTTCCATGCTCCCCATTGAAAAGACTACACTAATGGTCATATCTTATATACAAAACCTTGTAACAGCTGTTACGAAATATTTTCATAAGACTAATAAAGCTGGCATAATAAAGTACAATATTAATTTACTCGTCTTTTCTCTAATTCTGTGATCAGCTTGTGACAAGTGGGGATAGGGAATCTTGAAATGATTACACATAATTTTTAATGTGGTGGAATATTTTAGCAAAAAATAAAATTACTGCAATAATTTTCACACATTTAGCCCTTTTTGAAGGAAAATAAAATGTCCATTTTCTATGGTGAATTGAGTGGAACTCACTTGCTTTGCTTTTCACATGTTATTTCTGCATATGGCAAAATTTTTAAGACTTGATCAAAATTCCAGAAAGAAAATGATTTGCAGTTGCTATTTGTACAGGACAGCAGACAAAAATCTTCAAACTCCACCAAGTGAAGAATAATTCATTCTTTCCCATGAGCCCACTAGAAAGTGATAGATCATAATAAAGATGCATGTTTTTTTTTCATCACACACAATGCAGTCACCTGCGAGAGAAATTTCATTAGAGCTTTCTATCAGTTATTCTCTGTCATATAGGAGATACAGGCTTCATTCTTAACATTGCCATTTCTGAAGCAGTAACAGGATGTACTGACATGTGATTTGAACATCCAAACAAGAAAGTACAGCACTCTTCTCACTTTATTGCAGAGCTCAGTTCATAATTTAAAACATGATCTTCTTTAACTTTGGTATTTACTTAATCTGCAGAAGTACTGGATGCAGAAATAATATCTGTGCTTGCAAGAAGGATAGGGAAGAGGATGTGAGAATCATAACTAGTATGGTTGATATGTAACACATATATACTTACCCAACCAAACACACACAAATGCTTTTCCTTTACTCCTATTATGGGCAAACAGAAACATCTGATTTTTTTTTTATTAGCCTGATAAAACTGGATTAACACTCAGAAAGTGTATATTGTTTAAAACAATATATACTGATATTACTTTGTATTACTCCAAAGAGGATCAAAGATTGTCAGTGATTCAGAGTCCCACTTGACAATAGCTATACCTTTTTTTATTATGCACCTCCTATGCATAACCTTCAGGAGTTAATAAAAAACTACTTGTTTATAAAACCATGTTGACCATAATTGCTTTCACAAGTATTGGTTAGAAAGTAGCCATAATTTTTTAACATAAACCCATTAATTACAGAAGGTCCAGATTTAGGCTTTCCGGACAGAATTTTTTCAATTTTTCAGACAAGTATTGATCGTGGACATAATGCCACTAGCCATATGGGAACGAATGCATAGAAATGTGTAAATGCAGTGTTTTTGCACGGACTCTATCTCTTAAAAGAAATCACCAAGGAAATGCTCTACTGCACTTAGTAGAAATAGGCAAAGCTAGGAATCACAACTGCAGCATTTTACATTCGGGTCCATCTTTGTCCTCTATTAAAATTCCCTCAGAGTAGATATTATTTTCCATGTATTACATCAAATGATAATGCCTTGCCAAATGTTTCTTGGAGATTATTGTAGATCTTCTGTATTATACTAATCAGACTCTTTGCCGGGTGTGATTCACTGTCACCTATCTCCACTGTTGTCCTCTTTAAGTCAGGCCTTCGTACTACAATATTGATTTGCAACCTTGAAAACCGTGCATTCAACAAGAGATGTTTACCCCCTCAAGAATTTCATCTTAAATTTACGGAATAGAAGTATACAGTTAGCAGGGTCTTCATCCTGCATGCTGTTATATACTAGAAAGGTCCAAAGAGATTTTAATAAGAACATTATTTACCTTGCACAGGACTCTAAAAACTCTCTGTAAAGGTAGTTAAGAAAGAAAATAGGTGAAACGACATTCAGAGACGATATATAGGATTCCTTTTTCCTAATTTAAATAATCTTAAAATGCTTCTATTCAGTTCCCAATGCATAAATCAGTTTAATTTTGCAGAACAACTACTTGGGAAAACACAGTGTCCTTAAGTTGTTTTCTTGTGCAAAGCCTTCCTTTTAGATTTTAGTATGGACAGTACACACTATTCCTATACCAGTAATTGAAATCCAGAGAATGTATATAAACAGAAAGGAAAAGGTTGTGCATTTCCCATCGATAAGTGAAACTGAGTTTAAATTAACCTAAACTGGTTACTCTATCGGCAGTCTAATTGTACTGCAGATTGCAGTAGCTTATAGGTTCCTCTGATTTGTCTTTGTTCTTTGTATTTTTTAAACCCAAATCCTCAGATATTCCTGTGATTTACTCCATTAATGACATTTGATTTGAATTTGCACATAGGGATACAGCTCTGATCACCAATATTATAGACAACTAAACTTTTTTCATATTTGTGCCTAGGACCCCAGAACAACTGAACTGGAAGCCACTACCTTTGACAGAAAGATGAATTTTCTTCAGTTAAAAAACAAAACAAGGTTTTCAGTTTTGTCTAATAAACCCAGTGATAACTGAAACTCATTGCAAAACTTTTCTGGCATTGTGAAATGCAACTTGTGATTTAATAAAGATAATAGCAAACACCATTAGAAGGAATGATCTCAGTCTTGCATTAGAACTCAACCAACCTTCTTTGCCTCTATGCTGTTTACAGAAACTAAAATGAAAACTATGCTATTCTTCAGTAATGATCCAAAATGGTTTAATTATTCTCTTTAAAGTGATTGTATTTTGGACCATCACAGCAGATTATCATAAGAATTTTAACAAGCTTGATGTTTAAAGCCACACTAAAAATGAGTTATATCCAAGTACAGAAAAAAACCAATATTTTATTTATAATCTTAGTTTAGTGCTTGAACTACAAATTCTGGTTCTAGAATTGCTTAAAAGATCATGGGGTTTAAAGGTTTTCACAAGTAAATTAATTTTTTGGTCTTTTTTTTTTTAGGTTTTTTTTTTCCATTTTTTTCACAGAATGGTGTTTTCAGTAAATACAGAGCAAATCATTACATGGAAAAAAAAAAAAAAAGGTCTGTTTGTTTGTTTTTATCACTTGAAGAGTTACTGTTATTATTCCATCCTCTGATGAATAATTTTCAAAAGGGCATGAGAAAACAAAAGAAAAAAAGAGAAAGTGACAAAATAGACCGAATCTCACCACTAGAATTCATCATAAAAATTCCCAAAGTGTAACAGAATTCTTACAAAATTTCCTATATCAGTTCTTTTAGGGAATTGAGATCTCCTATGAAAAATATGGCAAATGGGAGTCAGGGTAGGTTGGGCAGGAAAACGGGAACGAGGAGGGTAAATAACTGCAGCAAAAACAGGTTCTGAGGAATACACATAATTTTGTCTGCTTTAGATCACAATAGAATTTTTAATAAATAAATTTCTTTTTCTTTGTAAAGACACTTTTGAAACAGTAGATTTAGCCCAGTCATTTGTGTCATTTGTTTTATAAACCATCTTTTTTGTTCCCACCCCTCCCCTCCCCTCCCCATAATGTCTTAAATGTTTCAGATTTGAGTCTCTTGTACATTGTCTTTTGAGTTCATTCGGATCAATAACGGTTCATGCACTGAACTGTGTATTGAATTTATTGTGTTAACTGTTGTTGTGTGGTTGAAAGGAGACTTATAAGAGTTATAGTGATTTAGGTGCTCATGCTCTATTGCTGGCATGGGCAAATGACTCTCTATGGGTGTATCACCTGTAAGCTCATCATCCACATTAATGATCTCTACAGTCCGTGTTGGAGCATGATGGTTCTGCCGGTGATGCTGTTTCCTCATTTTGTAGAAAATTACCAGCATCACGGCAGCCATAAGAGTGATAGCCACAAAACAACCAATTATGATTTTGGTAGTCTTCATAACCTCATCTATTCCTGGGATCCCGTTGTTTGCGTCCGTCACAGGAATGGTGAACGTTTTTTCTGTAGATCTTGTGCTCTGTGGAGTGAGTGAGGTTGTCATGTTAGTGGTTTCCCAGTTGGTAACTGGTGTGGGCCCAACCTGCTCTGTGGTCTGTGCCTCATCCTGAGAAGGTTCTACAGTCTCCACCGTGACAGTTGAAAAGTACGTGTAACCAGGGTTATCCAGGGCGGTCACATTCAGTGTGGCAGAAGCTGTGGTATTCCCAACAGAGTTACTCACCATGCATGTATACAAACCCGTGTCTTGTACAGTTACCTTTGTAAAATTCAATGTGCCATCACTGAGCACAGCAATCCGAACTCTGTATGCCCCATGTGTCATAACAGATCCATTTGGAGTAATCCAAGATACAGAGGTCAAGGAGGTTGATGCCCGGCATTTCATCTCTGCAGCCATGCCTTCTGTGACGTTGAGGTCTGCTGGTGGCTCCACTATGACTGGAGCATAACATGTGAAGTAATTCAGGTCCAGCTCACCAATGTACCTTCCTTTTAAACTGGGAGGTGTGTGGCAACGGGCGCAGCATGCAGTATTGGAGGGTGCCTTGTCTTTGATCCACCAGCTGAGCCAAAGGATATCACAGTTGCAGTTCCAAGGATTGTGATGCAAGTGGATCCTTTCTAGGCGAAGTGGTGTGAACAGGTCATGAGGCAGTAGTGTTAGATTGTTGTGTGCCAGGTTGATCTCTACAAGTGATTGAAGGTTATCAAAAGCATTCCTTTCTATCACTTGAATCTGGGACTGTATCATCCACAATTTCTGAAGATGCATTAACCCTTGGAAAGAACCTGGCCGGATGGCAGTCAGGTGATTCCCAGAAAGATCTAATTCATCCAGTTTTACAAGCGGGGTAAGGTTAGGAATCTCTCGAAGATTGCACATGGCAAGGTTCAAATACCTCAAGTTGGACAGACCTTCAAAGGCACCTTCTGAGATGTACGAAAGCCTTTTCAATTCCCCCAAATCCAACCTCCGGAGAGAAGGGATTCTGTTAAAAGCATAAGAAGGGATGCTCTCAATGGGGTTGTTTCTCAGCCACAGTTCCTTCAGTTTTGACAGGTATACAAAAGCCCCATTTGGGATAGTGGTCAGACGATTGTCAAAGAGTTCCAAAGTGTTGAGATTGGCCAGACCATTGAAAGCCCCTATTTCAATTGTTCTGATGTGATTCCTGCTGAGCTGCAGGATTTCTAGGTGCCTCAGATGCTTGAAGCTATTAACTTTAATGATTTGGATCTGATTCTCATGGAGATTGAGTAATCGGGTGTTGGTGGAGATGCCGTCTGGCACGTCTCTCAGATTTTTCCGTACACAGATCACTTTACTGAACTGGTTGCTGCAGGAGCAGACAGAAGGGCAGGTTTGAGCCCTCACTAGACCAGCCACCACAAGAAGCTGAAGAGCCAACAGCACCACAAGCAGGGGGTCAAATAGGGCCCTGTTAAACCTAGGACCTATCATTATCTGCTGTGGATGTAAGGTCATCTTGTTCAACATTCATAATTTATTTGGTGTTGGTCCTTCTGGAGTCTGAATAGTCTGAAAGAAAGGAAGAAGGGAGATTAAATTAATCTCAAATATTTAAGTGTCTTATCTAAACAAAGGCTTCTCAAGTCCTTTCAGTCAACTCTACCAATTTCTTGAAATTCTGTAGTGAGAATAGAATTTCTAAAATCCTTTTTCTGTACCGATATGTATATCAATTGCAACTGGCAAAAAGATAAGAAAATGCCAGAGACTAGCTTTTCCTGCACATTCCAATGTATAATACACATAGCTGGATGGCAGATAAGAAGTTCAACCATAGTGAATACATAAAAGAAATGTTGTAACTCAGGGGAGAGCTGAAAAAAATTACAAGGGTCTCAAAAGACAAAAATTAGTAAGAAAGGAAGCTAATAATATAGGCATCATCAGAATATTCAAGGTGTTAACTTTTTGTACACATTATACATATATAACAACATATAATATGAAGAGCAAGTGGAGACGTTTGTTATGAGTAAAAATCTTTGTCTATACAAATGTGATTCTGGAATCAGAGTTTAACTAGAACTAAAGTCTCTAATGTTGAATATAGCAGGTCATGCAAATGACGGGGAAGATCTTGCCTACTACAAATTTGGAAAAAAAAAAAAAAAGTAAAGAAACATGCTGAGCATCAAATTTTCCCTACTGTTAAATAGCACCATCCAATTTTATATTTCTTCAATTCTTTTGTTTGGCACCAACAGCAGAGAAACACTCATTAGTAAGTGCGTACTGAACACAGAAATAAGAACAGCCATGTAAATGCTGAAAAATATCTCTGTAGCTTCAGGGTTGGCAGTTTCACTGGCACCTTGAAGAAGTTCTAAAATTATTCTGCAGATCTTACTGTAAGGGGAAAAAAAGACCTTTACACTACAAATGATCATTACCATATTGAGAACTTCGGTACTGATTCATTTGTGGCAGTTTTTAAAGTTCTCAGCCCTCAGTTCATTTTAAATCTGCTGCTCAGTTCAAGATCCCTTTGTTGTAGAGATTAATGAAATTTCCTAGAAATCAACAAAAAGCAAAATCTTATAAATTATAGCAAGCTTAAAGCATATTTATAACCTTGGGCATCCTGATGGATAATAGATATATTCTGTAAAACAATATACCATAAGGCAATGGTTTTCCACTCCAGGCTCCAAATTGTTTCATTTTATGTAAAAAAAAACCCCAAAACCAAACAAAAAAACCCAAACAAACTAGAAACCTTTCCCTCAAAACAACAACAACAAAAAAAATCCATGAACAATACTTTCATCTCATAGCAATTCATTTAATGAAAGACTTTTTTTTCTAATTATATATTCAGACAATGTGTTTTTGAGGATTAATTTCTGCATTTTTAAAAACTTGTTATAATGGTTCAGAGTTAGCAAGTGTTCTCATCTCACTTTTAATAATTTACTGCTGAAAAAGCCAATATAATGGTTGAAAAACAGTGAAGGAAACTCAAAATTCTGGGCTGTATCTGTTTGTTTGATCTGTTCTGTATGTGCTATTTATAAAACATAATTCTTGTTATGAAAGATTCATGAAACTTATGTATTTTGCAACCTTGAGTAAGCCACTCAGCTCCTCTCGCTGTGGCTTACACCTCTGCCATATGCCTCTGGACAACCCTGTGGCTGTAGTGCTAGATGGTACCGCCCCCACCTCTCCATCCCTTCCCTCTGCCAACAACTGTATTTCCAAATATCAGCTTCATGGGTGTAGGATAATGTACTAGACTGGATGAGGGGTGGCTGCTGTACACACTTTCATTTTTAGTGCATGCTTACAAGGTCACTTATCTCTTCAGAGGTGCTGAACAGAATATATGGAGAAACACACTAACCACTAAAATTCAAGTTCGCCTACATCAAAAATCCAACTGTAGTAAAACTATCTGCAAAGAGTGGGTAAAAAGAACATATTTCTCATCTTTCTTCCACTGTTACGAAGAAAAATCTGCCTATTGTGGTCAAAAGAATTACATTGGAGTCTAATATCAATTTTAGGAACCTTAGTTAAGACCTGTGTCAGTTTTGTCACTTTGTTTTATTTTGGTTTCGTCTTTGATTTTTTTTTTTTGTTCAGAAATTTCTTTTTCCTTTCTCATTTTTAAAATTCTCCTAAAACTTATTCCCTAAGGACTTTGAATAATGAATTCCATTAACACAGAAACATATCAAACTAAATATTTTCTATCTGACTGGTGCAGTATTATTCTGTTCACTGGAACTGAGATAACTCAGTCTGCTATGGCCAGCTTCAGGGCTGCCAGTTATTCCTGTATGAGGCTGGTGTGGCACAGGCAGCACATGTGGCCTGTAGAAGTACAGCAATCTTCCGTGTTCTACCTCAGACCCATTCACTATTAAAGGCCAGCTTTGTAAAATATCATATGGTTTCTCTACCTTTCTTTTTGCTACTTTCTGCTCTTATTCCTGGATCCTGGATACCCTGAGGGACCAGGAAAACTATGACATTTGTAGAACAAGTATAGAGAAAGAAGAAAGTCATGAGAGAGCAAGCCCTCAACATCAGACAAGGCATGAAGTCCTTCAGCCATGAAGCTGATGATCCCAAACCATGCTGCAAGCACTCTACTCCCATAAGTACTTATCTCCCATTCCAGCTTCTTGACTCTAATAGTATCCCCCACCATTCCCTTCACCTACTCCTTTATCAAGTATGTCTTCCCTTTCCATCACTACATATACACTTCATGGGTGTATTTAAAAAAAAAAAAAAAAAAAAAAGACAAAACCATTTTACTTGACTATAAATTACCTAGTTATGAGACTGATTAGGAAATACTGTCTAACCTGAACCAAAATGTTTTCCTGTCTCAGTTGCAAAAAGATTTTTGAAAGAAATGCTTTTGTTTTATCTTCGTTCTTTATTCTTAAAAGAAATTCCCTATATCCTTCCCATTTTTGGTTATTGACTCAAACAATGAATCATTCACATAGAACCGTTCTTTTCTTGTGCTGAAGGCAAAAATTGCCCATGGCTTTTACATTTATTGTTTTCCCTAGTCGTGTGCTAGTGATGTCTCAATCAAACATATGCCACAGTACTACAATCTATCAAAGACCTCCAGGGAAATCTGACACCATCAGGTGTCTGCAAGATTCAGTTCAGTGTATACTTCAAATACAAGCTTGGTTACTAATTGCTAGTTTCTCTGACTGTGTAATTTTGAAGTCAGGATCACCATTTTGTGAGATGTGGATACAAAGTTTTAAATATGTCTCATATGTGTTAGTATGTTTGATCTTTTGGCATCTAAGTCATAACTTTCTTTAACATAAGTACAGAAGATCTATATTGCCGTCCACCTGCAACAGGGAGGCAGCAAGAAAATTTTAGCTTTTGTAGCCACAATTTTATTTAAGGATTTATTTACATAATTCAACTTTTTTCCCTCTTTGCTGGCAATATAGGAAGCAAAATGCATTTTTTAGCCTAAGGCCGCAGTTGGTCTTGGGCTTGGTGCTGCTAAAGTTCAGGGCAGTTGATGATCCAAAAAAGCAACCGTAACCAGCAGAAAACATGCTAGGCAAGCATATGCCTGGCAAGTCCTCACTTCCAACTAGTGAGCTTTGCATAAGGCTAACATATTGAAGTAAGATTCCTAGTGGAAGTAGAAACTTCCAAAGTAGAAGTAAAGAGGTCCCTTTTTTTATAATGGTGGTTTTCCACAGCTTAGAAGTTAATTTTTCAGGAAGTCTTGGTGCAGGCATTTCACATCAGAGTAATTTTAAATCATAAATACCTTGGGAAAAAAAATAGCCAGCACAAAAACACAGTGTAAAATTAATTTAAAGCCTTGAAGAACATTATGGAAATATTTTAATGGGCTTTACATAAAGATCCGTCTGGAACTCTGTACTAGAGTAATTTGTTATTCAACACCTATTATGCTAGAGAAATTAAGGTTTAGCTTTACAAACCCACACATGAAACATAGACCATCAACCAGCTTCTTTAGTCTTTGTTGACACCTCTTGGTCTTCTAAGTAATTTTTGTTTTCGCTTTTCTAATACCAAAATAGTAACTCTATGGTCAATTCAGTAACACTAGTGCCCTCTGCTGTATAGACTTAAAATGTAGTTTAAAATACTAAGAATTTCCTTAGTGCACAGTTGGTTCCCCAGACACAAAACAATTATCATATGTGTTTCCAAACATGACCTTAAGTTTGTCTGTGGCACTGTTCTAATTACCAAAGCATATATAATATGTTATTTTAGTACAGTAATGTATATTCTCTTTATGGCCTTGGAGACATTCCTAGACATATACAGAGCATTGTTTGTTTTGTTTTCTATTTCCACAGAAATAAAAAAAAGTTGTTTTTTTTTTTAAAATTGATATTTGATATGCATGTTCTTCTCTCTCTAGTTTATCTGACACTTTGTTAGTCTTGCTCATTTTCCTCTGAGAGAAAAGCATTGCCCTCTTAAGATCCAACAGAAGATGAAGCAAGGAATGACAGAGCTAATCTACCTCTGCAGTTACGCACAGTGCAGCTTTCCTTAGGGGCAGCTTGAATGATGCAGTAGTTACACTATTGAAATATAACTTTGCCAAACATGTATGCAGAGATGTCTTCTTATGCGCATAGTATAGTATCCTAAATTACTTTTTTTTTCACTTAGGTCTTGAGCCTGATGTGCTTTGCTCTCCCTTCGTTATATTACCAGGAGAAAGTGACTATGCCCACTATGATCACTGAAGGATTTTCCTGTAATGGTGGGCTTTTATTAAAAAGAAACACTTCTACACCAGTTCCAAAAATCTATCTAATGAGGTATGGCAGGTAGCAAAGATATTTCCCCAAGCTCCAGTGACCCTTAGCTGGATCGCTGGCAGTTTAGTTGCTGTTGGCAACTCATACTTAGCTTTCCATCTAGTCTGTGGGTCTATGAATAACTGTCTCAGCAGCAAAGCTGTGCACTGCATAGGCCCTGGCTTTATCCCAATATGTGGTTTAAGATACTTTGATTGGTGGTGTACATCTGCCATGAAAAACATGAGATGTGATGTTATATGTCACTGACTATATAGACAAAATTTATCAGAAAAGCAGGTGTTTAAACTCTCACAGTAAAATTAAATCATCACAAGTACAACACAGTTAAGTCTCAGCTGAAGCAGTTAAGTCATCAAAACTCTCCTTCAGCAATTTCTCAGGAAATTTCAGGATGAGAAGCATTCAAATCACTTTTTATATTTTTTTCAAGTTGACAAATATGTGGATGCATTCAGAAAATGCATCTTTGCTTCATTTTATATAGCGCAGTTATGTATGCTGTACATCACATTCTTTTAAAGAGGTTTTTGAGAGAAAAACCCTTTGCAATGATATCTGCATTTTTTCAGAAAACAAGCCACTCTACAGTTGCAAATTAAACAGCAGATTTTCAAACATATGAAGAGGAGCTAGGTGCGTCAAGCAGCTAATTATGCTAGGAAGTCTCTTCCAGTATATCAGCAGCAGAGGATTGAAAATAGTTTCTGTATGGAACAAAGCATAGAGTATAACAATAAAAATAGGTCCAAATCCCAGGATGACCTTATGCAGAAGTGACTCTTTTAACTTTCTTTTCAGGAACTCTGAATGCTCTCAGGGCCTGAGAAGACTGATCCCCTTTTGGCAGCAGTGCCAGCAGAGGAAGCCAAAGGAATTTCTGTGTACAGAAATTCTGTGTACAAGTAGACAAGCACACAATATGCTTTAGCTCCACAAAATATGAAACACACGAGGGTTAACCCTCATCCCAGAACAGAGACTGAACTGTGGGCAGGCAGCTCCACTGGGGTCAGAAATCCTCTACCAACATCTGCTCTGCAAATGCTCCTGGAGCCTCACATGTGTGTCCCCAGATGGCTGTGAAGGGTTGGGCTGATGGAACCACATTGCTAGGGATACACTCACCATACCCTTCTGCCTACCTCACCTCCCCCCATTTTTTGTCCTGAAATACCTTTCCACCTGGCTGAATCTCTGAGGACTAGATCTTTCAGTTCAATAGCAGTACAAACACTTTGCATGCTGTTCCCTGCCCCTGTACGCTACCATGATAACATTCTCTTTCTCCACTGAATTCCTTTGCCACTAACAAAGCAACACATACTATGTTCTTAACAGAGCCTTGCAGTAATCATCATGCAAAATCACTGAAATGGTTTACAGTAGATCTCATATTTCCTCTTCCTAATCTTACTTTTTATTTTCCTCATGGATTGACTCCTGTCTGAAATGTTTGTTGTTTTTTTTTTAACAGATTGCTTTACAGTGAAAACCCATGACTGCAACTATATAGCTGTGTATCTTTTCCTCCATCCTTAAAAAACAGTTTTCCCTTTTCACTGCTATAGGACTTTAAAAGTCTCAACAACAGTTAAGGGAGCCATTGCAATAATGTCTAAAAACCTGGGAGGTTCAAAGCCCAGCAGTTTTTATGTATTTGGGTTTTATTTTATTTTTAGTTAAATGCAGTGAATGCCAAAGAGGGCTGGATAGACAGCTCTGAAATGCAAACTGATTACTTGTGAGACCAGACAAATCAAATCATTCACAATACAAATTATTCTCCTCTTTGCATATTTTTGCTCTGGGACATAGCTGGAATTTTCTGTGGCCCCTTCAAGCATGTGACTGTAGGAGGCAGAGTGGATATTGCTGTACCCCAGATACTTTCCAGTTCTCTTCTGCAAGCCTTTTAAGACTCAGCTGAATCACTAAGACTGACCTGAAAGACCTAAATGTGATTGAACACATTCAATCCTCCCAAATCACCATTGATTTCAGGGGAGTTCAATCAAGGATGAGTTTGACCCAGTCTGCCTTTTTCTTCTTTTCTTTCATTTTGTTATACAGAAAACAGCTTTATTTCACACGCCTCATTTTCCAGTATGATTTCATGTTTCCTCTCTCATGTCTTCCTAAGGTTTAAAATTTTCTCTTTAACTTCAGGTGACAGAAACAGACATGAAATAAACATTCAAAAAATGAGAATTTGAGTGTACATTGGTCCAAGCAAAATATTTGCATTTTAGCTGGAAATAAAGATATTTTACACTGTTTGAATCTAAATCAGTCTGGTTTTTCCCTTTATTTATAAATATTATTTTACTCTTAAGTATAATTTGCAGTTTGCATCCTCAGTACAACTCACAACACTTGCTAATTTCATAGGAAAATCACAGAAAACATCAGATGATAAAAAACTGAGTATTTCTTTAGGAAAGACTTAGTTTTATTAAGAGAAATGATTTGACTTCTATATTGTCTTCTCCCTGGATGTCACTCAAAGGGTGAAGAGGACAGAACAGTCTTCTGTTCACACTGCTCACAGTGGTATGAATAGGAGCGATCTATGAACTATTCATGATGAACTAACTTAAATTCTTTCGTAAAAGCCAACACAATACAGCTTGGTACTAGTGCACATAGAAACATTCTAGAATTTTAATTGGAATTAACTTTTAAGTGGGTTAATTACATTAAATTAAATCTTTGTGTGGACATTCTTATTTCGAATTTAATTTAAGCTAAATTGAATTAAGGCCACTATAATTTCAATTAAGAGTGTCCATAAAAGGATGTAATGTAGTTTAGCTAGTCCCTTTTCAAAGTTAATTTGGGTTCATTTTCTCGAGATCCTGTGTAGACATTCGTAACTTTTGTTCTGTATTGACTTGGGCTTGATTCAAACCAATTACATAAAGGTAAAAAGGTTTTCTGCCTCATCACTGATCCCTTGGGTTACCAAATTTCCATTTTGCTTCACTAATTCAGTTGATCAAACACAGTTTCTCTAAAGTTTGTTATGTGTTTCATCTTATGTATTTTTCTGGACAGATATTTGTATAGGGCAAAACAGGTACCTGGACAGTAGAAATTTTACAATAGCCTTGTAAGAAAATTCTCTTAATTACAGAAGTATGTCACTACTTCTCATGTATGAACCATGATATAAAGGGAAGTCATATAACCTTCAGGACTGCCCTGTCTTATGCCAGAAATACCTCAGTGAGCAACAATTAAACTGCACTATTTCTATAACTATGATTTCTTAGTTATTTTTTCATTTGTTATCAAAGTAAAATCACAGATCCATATTAGGAAGGCATCTGTAAACCACAAAAAAAGTAGTACAAAAACAACCTTTAATAAAAAGCTATATGCTCTTCTAAAGCACTACTCCAAAACTGCAATTTTCAGTTCTGTCAAATTGGTGTCATCTTTTGAAACACTACAGTATTTCTTTGTTTTTAGTAGACCAGTAGTGACTTAACAGCATCTATTTAAACATAGTGATACTTTAACTCAAACAAGCTGATTTTGGTCTGGTAGAATATTATCATGTTTTATACATGGAAGCATTAAATAGTATAAATTATCATCCTTTTAAACAACATACTACAGCATTTCAAACTGATAGGCAAAACCCTGCAATTTAAGATTATGAAACCTTAAAAATTGTATCCTTTAAAAAATGGAAAGGCAAAAATGTGCAAGGCTGATGGAATACAAGATGTTAGCCCTTATTCCTTCCAGATTTTTCTCCTTACAGATGTGGAAAACATCAAATCAGAACACCACAGTCTAAGAATGCATATACAAATGTAGCCAGTACAATGAAGAGAAACAACAACAACAAAAAAGGCTATTAGAGTAAGAAAGTTGACCTTTAGAAATTTGGAATCTATTTTTTAAAGCCCAAAACATCATTTCATAAACTACAATATTTGCACTTGTCTACTGACTGTGCTAATGCTGAATATTCTTGTTATCCATACACACCATCCTTTGAGCCTAGCTGAGCTCTTGACCTCAGCAGATAACATAAACTAGAAGACATAAATATTTTAGTTTGAGGAACACATAATACAGTTTTGAATCAGTAGCAGTTTTCTATACTTTTCTACACTTTGGCAACAGAGATGCTCCAGTAAAATCTAAAGTAATTTAAAAAGATTTGAAGATTATCTTGATATTAGCAAATCGGAGAATTGTCAATTTCAGTGGCATAAAAAATCACGTTTGTGCCTTAACAAGTGCAGTTTTTCCAAATGCATTTTATAATATGCAAAACAGAACAGACTGTGGGATGAATGGAAATTACATTAAAGAGGCCATGGAAAATCTGCACCAATGTTTTTTGGGATATGAATTAAAATAGGTATCTGGCTAAATAATTCTATGCCATGATGTTCTGCCAAGAAAGGTGTTTTCCTGTTTTCCTTTTTTAACATCCCAATTATTTGATGCTGAGCTGGAAAAGTAGCTATTTCATAACCTTGGTAACTATATTCTTTAGTGTTAGTATGTATTATTTCAAAATACCTTCTGGGAGAAACATACCCAGTTAATAACACACTAAAGCACTGGAATCCATTTTGCATCATTGCATCTGTAGTGGCTAACTGAGTCCAAATTACTCCCTCATTCTGTTGATAAACAAAGGAACAAAGAGAAAAAGAGACATGAATTAAAAAGTTAAGGCTTCAAATAGCCTCGAGTCTGGCAAATGATGGTTAAACTTCTTGTCCTTGGTAGCTATGGAAACCCCTTAAGGTAAGAGTGGAACACAGGCACTTTGTGGTCTGCAATTTACAAGCTGTTTATTTAATTATGAAGGAATATGAAACTGTTAGGGGCAATGCAATTATCCTACTGTGATAGTGTTTTGAGAGAAAAAATAGGTACAGAGAAATATAAGAAGTTAATTTTTTGGAAAATTACTTGTTTTAGGACTTCTATGCAACACACTGTTTTTTACTGAAATCTGAGATTTTTCCCCCCCCACCCCAAAGGGTGTGAGGAGCCAAAATTAGTAATATGACATTCGGCCATAATGTCCCTCAGTAGAGTCATAGTAATTATGTCCATTCTATGCTTCATGAACAAAACCAAGGTCAGGGTGTATTTCAATTAAGCCCTAGGTGTTACCAAAGTGCAGTACAGCCAGAATAGCATGCACATTATTATCAGATCTATCACTGCTGGGCAATGAATAGGTCACAGGTGCTCTTGTATACATTATTTGTACACCTTTAAATATTACAAGTGGGAGAATGTTTCAATTCAATTTAGGAGGCAGCTAGTGAAATAAAATTAAGAGTGAAACTATGTGGTGACTCAGGGGGACTATGACAACTACATACAAGTATTTTCCTGAATCTGAACAACAAACTTTGACCTGATAGTTCTGTTGTTGGGAATTGCATGAATGTAGTGGCCCTGAGGCCCTTTGCATACAATGGGAGTTTTTGACCACAGTCCATACTTCATTGGATTGCCTTAATACGATGTGAGATATAAACACATCCTTACAATCCCTCTGTGAAAGAGACAGGTGATACTATTCTTGTTTATGGCTGAAGAAACTGAGGAAATAATAGATTAAATCAATTGCCAAAAGTTAGCATGTCTCTATATGACACTTTGCAAACATGAGCTTAATGCAATGTGTGTTGCTCCAAATGATATTCATGTAGCAACCATTTGCTTGTTGCTGACTTCAAGATAATGTGTCTCAGTGCACCGCTCCAGCCTGGCCCGAAGAGTACAAAGACTGAGTCTGTCTCTATGTGAAGTGTGGACAAATCTTGCTCCAGCAAACCACAAGAGTCCAAGTGGATGAGCTATAAGTGGTGTCAACAGCAGAGGTAGAACAGGGGCCCAGACCTAATGAACCACATTTCCAGCAGAATGTGGACAAATGCATATACTAAAGGGTGCAGTCATCAAGTTTTGTATGACCAACATGTCATGACTTTTAAAACTAAATTTTATTAAATATTAGAAGATGCTCTGTCCTATTCTACAGATTCCTATATTATTCTTCTTATCATAGTATTTGTGCACCTGAATTTGAATCCTGACTTTGTCATTTCATCTACATGTTCTTTCTCTCATTCCTCTTCCTTTTTACATTCCTTAGATGCTGTTCTGGTTCTGAGATATTAACAAGTGTTTACCACAAACTGTTGACTCTATAGATGGTAAGTCTGAAGAAGTATATTGGGAGTTTGAAATTACAATTTGTAATGTGTGCTATTCTATTCCTCCTCGGAACTCATTGGATGTCTCTTCTACCTAGAGAACAGACTACAGACAAGGTGTGGATCACCTGGAATCCAGTCCAATCCTTGCTACAATAATAATGTGTAGGGACTCCTGGGGACCTACCATTGTCTTTTCCCTGTGAACTGTTCTCAAAACTTCCTCTTAGACAGGCTGTCCAATATATATGCTATGTTTTTCTGATCCTTGGCCTAAGGAAAGCTCTTGTATAAGTGCCTTGTCAGACAAGTCTTGACAAGCCTTAAGTTGCTTTTTAAATATAAATGTTTAAAGAAACTTGAAGAAAATTCCCTCCACATGAATGTACAAGTGGTGAAATGTGATATTTCACATTCATTATGATTTGGGGCCATCCAGCTAAGAAGATGTAAATCATTTGAAAAAGAACGGTTCACCTCACTAACTGAAGAAGGAAAGGGAAGAGGGTAATAACTAAGAGGCCAACTCTCACCTCATTACAACCTCCTTCCAGGTAGGTGTAGAGGGTAATAAGACCTTCTCTCAGCCTCCTTTTCTCCAGACTAAACAACCCCTGCTCCCTCATATGCTCCTGATATGACTTATGTTCCAGCTCCTTTACCAACATGGGGTTGTTGTGACCCAAGTGCAGGATCTGGCAATTTGTCTTGTTGAATGTCATACCATTGGCCTCAGCCCATCGATCCAAATTGTTCAGATCTCTCTGCAGAGCCTTCCTAATTTCCAACAGATCAATGCTCCCACCCAACTTGGTGTCATCTGACAACTGAGGGTGTACTTGATCACCTCATCCAGATTCAGTGATTCAGTAAAGATATTAGACAGAACTGGCCTTGACACTCAGTCCTGGGGAACATCAATTGTGACCAACTGACAGTTGAATGCAACTCCATTCATCACCCCTCTCTGGGCCCAGCCATTCAACCAGGTTTGAAGAGTGCAGTGAAGAGTGCACCTGTCTACACCATGGGAAGCCAGTTTCTCTGGGAAAATTCTGTGGGAGACAATGTCAAAGGCTTTACTAAATAACATGTAGACAACATCCACAGCCTTTCCGTCTTCCACTAAGTGGGTCACCTTGTCATAGAAGGAGATCAGGTCAAATAGGACCTGCCTTTCATAAACCCATGCTGGCTGGGCCTGATCCCCTGGTTGTCCTGCATGTGCTGTGTGATAGCACTCAAGATAACCTGCTCCATGAGCTTCTCCAGCATGAGATCAGTCTAATATGAAAACTGCAAATCTCTTTTGCAGTAACTATATTCTCTCAAGTGTCAGTTCTTCTGCAACAAACATCTGCTTCTGACCTAGTAAAGGACTAATGTTTCACGGATCACAATACTGTTTAAAGACAGCGTGTTCCAAAACCAGTTTCACTCTAAAGTGACTAATTACTAATGTTTTAACTACTAGATTCTAATAAGTTCATTGACTCCCAAATATCTTTGTATAAAGCTTAGTCACAGGGTCCTACATGTATATATAAAATGACATTTGGATTTTACCTTATCAAGGAATAAACATTCTTCCCCTTTTCTAGCTTAGTCAAGCACTGGAAACAAAATTAAAGAGACAGAACTAGACACTATACTAGACAGAACTGGACACTATAACTGTGTCAACTACTTTAACATGGTAAACAAAAAATAATTATGCATTTTAATTTTAACCTGTGTCAATTTTATTAAAATGTTAAATTAATTCTGAAGTAACTTAATACTGGAGAATTCTTTTTCAGTATGTGATGGAATGTGACCCTAGCACAATCCCACATCATCTATCCCAATGTTTTCCTGAGGTATCCAAAACGTAGTGCATATCTTTGCAGAATATATTAACTGATTCAAGAATTGACAATGTAGATCTGCCTGGAAAACTTTTCATTAGAAAAGAAAGCTTTGCAAGCAGTTTGGTGAAAATCAAAGGCTTTAGAGGAATTTGTGAGAAACAGTGGCAAATTATATGAGTTATTCTCTTTTTGTCCAGACCATTTATAAATCCAAGAATCATAAATTATACAGCTAGAATAGATACTAACTCTCTGAAGCTTTACAGTGCAGTGTCTCATAGAGAAAAATAATAGATTACTTTATATTTTCACATAGACGTGGTTTTAATATTGATGAATATACATTTATTTGATGGAATGTCTTCTCTACATAGGCTGTTTATAGTCTGCTTGTTGAAATCACTGGCCAAATTCAAAGCACTATTACATCAATGTGACATTCATATCAGATCCAGGAAAGCTAGCACATACTTCTTTAGCAAATTATCATTTTCACTGAAGTGCTCTTTATCTGCTTCAAGTTACCAACAGGATACAATGCCTGATACCAGCAGTGCTGCCTGCTTCTTCAACTGTTCAAACTCTTAAATTCTGATACAGTATTTTATGTTCATGAGCCCATCACAGATTTGCATTTTTAACTATGAGACAAAATCACAGGTAAAAATTTACTCCTACAGAAACCGATGGGAGTTTTGCATTTGGTTTCAGTGGAGTCAGAACACCATGTCATATATCAATAAAAATTCACTATATAGAGTCAATTGCAGATTATTGCTGATGTAAGCACTAGGGCTGTGTTGCCATTATTTTAGAATAGTTTTCAGGGAGATGGAAATGTAATTTTCATTTAATTAAAATTGTCACAGAATATAAAAGGGCAAAATAGTAACTGAGACAGCTAAAAAAGTTAGTATATATGAAAGTGTTCTATAAAAAAAAAGTAATGTAATATTATAAAGTGTCGCTATGTTAACATATTGGATTCTTAAAAGATTCCAAGAAATTACATTGCTAATTTAAAATTGTATAGCATGACTGAATCCAGGGTTAAAAACAAATTTGAAAATTATCTGTCCAAAGTAGAATAAATTTGATATTTAATGTTATGCAAGAATACAAATATGGCTGCTTGCAGTAAAGCTTTCCTTTACTATGTTGACTTTTATAGCAATACAAATATTAATCACAGATAAATACCACCCATTATTAAGAGTATCAACACCTGCCATTGTGAAATGTTGTTTTCAATTCCTTACACCTTTGTAAATTTTTAACCATTTAGAGATTAAATGTTCCGTGCTAGGGATATACCTATAGTATAGTCACTGAAAGTTGTAAAGACATGCTCAACACAGATTTAAAGCAGCTGTCATACCTTATGGTAACAAATAGCTTCCAGGAAAGGAGAAATTTACTGATAAAGGCCCAAGTACTGAATTCAGGGTGCTTTTTTTTTTTTTTTTTGGCTTGTTTGTTTGTTTGGGTTTTTTTGTTCTGTACACTGAAAGACACAGAGTTGCTGTAGGAAAAATATGATCTGTTCAATAATTAAAGATAGTAATAACACACAACACAGCCAATGAAGCTTCCATTCAAACACATGCTTTTCTTCATGCAGAGGTATACCTAATACACTTAAATATAGCCGGACTATTTTAAAAAAAACTATTTATTTGTTTCCTATAAAGAAAATAATTTCTAGACTTTTGAATTCTGTTGTTCTAATCTGAGCACATCAGAAATACATGACAAAAGTGCTAATGTGTCTAGCTCTCTCTGACTGAGAACTATTTCCTGAATTCTTGTCTATACTCTCTATTCCAGAGAGATGTATGAGGATGAATACATTAAATATTTTCAAGGAGTCATTAGCAGACTCCCATGTAAGAACACAAAGTGGACGTTGATAGTGCAGTCATCCCATGAAGTATGTATCTGAAGAATTTTGGCAACATCAGGCACTCTCTTAGAAGAGTATTTCACACCAGTTCCATGTAGCTAGTTTTGAGCTGCTAAGAACAATGGTAAATGTAAGTGCTAGTGTTGCATTTAAGTATCAATGTTATATAGCATGTATGTCCCCAGCACT
Organism: Dendrocincla tyrannina; assembly: GCA_035047865.1. NCBI lineage: Eukaryota > Metazoa > Chordata > Aves > Passeriformes > Dendrocolaptidae > Dendrocincla > Dendrocincla tyrannina. The sequence continues at coordinate 20,720,508 of JAWWMP010000165.1, forward strand.
GCACTGTCTTGCAGACCTGTATCATTTAGTGGACTTTTTAGCCTGGAAGACTGCACAATTATTGTAGAGTGGATTTTACTATTTGCCCATAGGAAAACACAGTTATTGGCCTATTCCTAGCTTTATCCACTTGTGCAAGCATGCTTAATGGCAGCTATTACCAAGTAATTGTCTGCAAATGTCTGCCCTTGATATACAAGAATGATTTTAAAACTTGGGTTCAAACATCTTGGGAAAAAAACCCTCAATTTCTGTATACATATTGCTGTTCATATGGCCAATATTTAAGAAAGCTCAGAAAGTGGCACGATGTAATCACAACAACTAGAACCAGCAAAGACTACTGGGAGTTTTGTTGCACATTCTTTACCCAGAAGCACAGAGATTTCCTTTACTAGACTTGATTTCTGAACTGGGATCTAAATCTCAGAAGGATTTCATGAAAGACAGTAGAGCTGCTGCAAATCAGAGACAAGGAACATGCACAGATTTAACTTCCTCTAACAGTGCAGCCACAGATCTATATCTAAACTATCACTATCTATGAGAGGATGATGGAAAAAAACAATTATTATTTTCTTTTTAATATGAGGGAAAAGAAAGTACTATACATAACACATTTCTGAGGCTTCTTTTCTTTATAATTTTTTTTTCCTTTCTGGTAGTGTCAAGGCAATATCTTTCTCTGTAATTCTAAGAAATTGCCTGAATTTAGCCTAACTCTCAGATGGAATAAACTGGCATTGCTCCATTCAAGTCAATGAAATCAGACAATTGTTATTACAGTTGAAGTTTGTGACCCTTGTTACCCTCTAAACTACACTGACCAATTCTTGAAAAATAAGGTCTCTGAGGAGACCTTAGAGCAGCCTTCCAGTACCTAAACAGGACATACAAGAAAGCTGGAGAGGGATTTTTTATAATAGGACGACAGAAAATGGCTTTAAATTGAAAGAAGACAGCTTTTGATTAGGTTCTTCACTGTGAGGGTGGTGAGACACTGGACAAGTTACCCAGAGAAGTTGTAGATGCCTCATCCCTGGAGGTGGTCACCACCAGGCTGGATGGGGCTTTGAGCAACCTGTTCTAGTGGAAGGTATTCCTGCCCATGGCAGGGGAGTTGGACTGGGTGATCTTTATTGTCCCTTCCAACTGAAACCGTTCTATGATTTGATGGTTTTATGAACATCGGGAGGTTCAGACAGCCAACTGCAATGAAAACACAGCTTTTATAAAATCGGTTTAAAATGGTAAAGACTTTTTTTTTTTTAAACTATATAATAAAGAAGTCTCTTCCAATTGCTGAAATGCTGAAAGAATGGTATCCATACATCAAAAGTGGACTTTTAGTTCTAAAAAAAAAAAACACAAACACCCACAAAACTTTCCTTTTGCTGAATAATAAGTTATTTCTTTTTCTCCATTTTCTTCCTTAGCACCATGAAATATAGGGTTGCAATGGTAGCTATGAAATAAAAACAGCGGATATAATCCACAATGAATGAAGAGATGTCCTTATCTCCTCCTTTATCATGTGTTATATCTGGTGGACATGGGATTTAAGAGGTTTTACATTGACTAATAGATGGTAATAGCTTAGAGTTATATATTGATTTTTATCTACAAGTTTCCCTGTGAGTTTTAGATCCTACACCGACAAACAACATATATAATATATGTCACAATTTCCTTATTCTCCACTGAAATCTAGATATTTCTGGAGAGAAACATAGCAGGTTTTTTATAGTTTACCATGTTATATCAAGAAATACTGAAGACTGCTATCTTCAGTTGAAATCAAAGGCAAACTTTAGAAATTGGGGCTATATATCTATTCTCAAATTTGAGATACAATCACAATTATGGTAAACTTCCCTACTGTTTTGGAAAGTTCATTTTCAAAAAGGACCTGACTCCTAGAGGAGTATATTTCTCATTCACCTGTATCATGCCAGAGAACAGTTACTTCTATCAGAACAGATAGATAGTGCTAGAGCACTGCTGTAGAATTAGGCTGGGGAAACAATTTGCTTTTAAGAATTTGGCAAAATAGCTTCTTGCAACTCTCCATTTTGTTCAGCAGATGCAATGGCTCTTTCTAAGGAAAGACCAAAAGCTAGGTACCTAATGTGAGTAGACTAGTACCCTACATCCTGTAGTAGACAGTAAGCTACGCATACTGAGCACCTTTCTATCAGTATTTGCAGAGGTATGTGCTAGGCAGTCTCTCTCATCCCTTGCATTTGTCCTTAGTGATACAGGGCATGAGAGATTACTTGGGAAACAGTTAGCCATGAATTATCTTACCTCTTCCTAAGAGAGTAACCATCATTTGGTGGGATCTATTAACATTTGGTATCTGCTGTTCAGTCTGCCTTGAGCAACTGCTGCTTCTTTTCTCACTTATAACAGGTAATGAATTGTTGCTCACTGGCCAAATACTGGGATTTAAAGTCCACTCTTGAAGGTAACCTCCAGAAGAGAGCAAAGCTGTGTTAAAATATTTTCATAATAATTTACAGCTTGTAAAAGGAGGAAACTTTTCTGCAACTCCACAAAGGAGCCCAGCAATGGAACCTGCAAGACTGCAGCATACTGAAGTCAGCAAAAAAGCTTAATAGTTTCTCCTTAATATACAAAAGTAGCATAGTAAGTCACCTTTCAATTTAATTAAGGGTCTTCTAAGAACTGACAAAATTAATTTTTCCTTCTTAAAGAATACTAAGCCCCTCTTTTAAAATTTCATTTACCTGCAGTCTGGTGTCCAAGTTGTCAGCAACTTCTTTTTTTTTCCTTAAGCATATTAGAAATTGCTAAGTTCAAAATTATACAACAGCAAAAAGAAGACATGGTTTGGGGTGCTTTTCTTCTCACCAGGATCCCTCACATTTATACTAAACACAGATTAATTTTTCAAAACGAAACTTAACAACCAGTACTTAAGAGCGAGCAATGCACTTACTACACGATATTCAATTGTTCTTGGCTCTTATTCTTTATCTCCTAATTTTTACTAAAAGGCAAAGTAAGAATATACTGGGAAATGAGAGGAATAATTTTATTAAATATTGCTGAACAATAAGAACAGATGATGCAGACACAGCAGACAGTATACCTGGAAGTTAGTATAAAGCTACTACTGTCTTCTTGAAACTCTGATTTTCAGACTGTGGCTTCAAAGATTTTGAACCAGGGTTTGCTTCATCTTCCTTGCAGAATGCAAGGAATAATGGCTGATTCCATTTGCAATCCAATGGTTGTTAGCCATGCCGCTCTGTCCATCACATGGTGCTGCAATCATCACTAAAATGAATAACATTCAAAGATACAGTCTTCATACTTCAACTACAGTGACCTGACTTTTCATTCCCCGGAGAAAAAGGTTCTCTTTTGTGAACACATGCTGAATTTTGCTATTTTTGGAATGCTCTTTCAATGGGAAGTTTCAATTTCAATTCAGTGCATAAAGATCACTTCATTCAACACAAAACTAGTTATAGATGCTGAGCCAGTGGTCTATGTCATGAAGAATGCCTGTAGAAAGTCCTGACTATGCTGTAATAGTGGTTACTGTCAAAAATAAAATTCAGAGGCCAGATCCACAGCTTGTATAAATCAGTGTAGCGTCATTGGCACAGGAGCTGCCTGCATCCTTTTAAATAGTTTCTCAAACTCCTGATCCAACATTTTTTATCTAAGTGCTGTTGTCAGGAAATTGAGAGCAAATGTACGGACACTTAAGAAAAGCAACAACAAAGGATACAACCTCTCTTTTGTTCACTATTAATGAGCAAGAATGAAGATTTGTTTTTTTAATATTTGTCTGGTAATTAGTTAATTAGATTCTTATGAAAATTATATTTAATGTACTATTTATCAAAAATGTTTCAACCTAATCAACAGCAGGGTCAATAAGATCCTATACAACAGTTTGTGTCTCTGTCCTTTACAAAGACAATTGGATTTCTGTCACAAGAAATAAAGGGAGGTTTCTAGAAGGTGTGGATGATGGTTATGAGGAATTCAGTGTTTGATATGCATGAGAGTCTTTCCTCTGTAATGAATACATTAAAAGGTTTAGATTATAATTATTTAAATTCCATTTTCACTCCTCTCCTGATGAATTATGACTTGCCAAAGCCATACCAAAATAAACAAACAAATTCGGGATCAAAGGTTCCAAGTTCAAGCACTCTGTCTAAACAATGCTGTTTTCACAATAATATTAAATCCACCTTAGGTATACTTTCATGACCAGGTACTAAAAAATCATTTAGTTATTTTGAACTGCAAAAATCAAATTAATCACTTTATCTCACCTATCTTTCCAGTCAGCTTCCTCAAGGATAACTCATGTGCCATTGAGTCATCACTCATGACCAATGAAATGAGTAAGAGGACTTGAAGAGAACAGTTGGGATGATTGCTTCTACATGGTTCTATGACATTGCTGTTTGCCACTTGTTCTTTCAGGCAAATGTCATACTTCTTACCTGTATTACATTCTCTTATGTAATATGCAGAACTAGCACCTTTCTGTTTAAAGCTACAGATCTATCTTAAACATCGGTTAACAATGTATACTGGAGATCACAGCAGTCCATTACTATGAATGTTTGATCTTAATGGGGCCTGACAGCACTTGAGATAGAACAAAATGTATAAAACTGGCTGCATTAGGAAAAAAGTACCCATAATCTTTGATGTTGATTCCTTTATTACTCAGAGATATGAGCTTCTAATTTTTTTCTTGTTACTTAAAGTAACAAGCTGGCTGCAAAATCTGAAAAACACAAAAAGGCTTTGCCAAGAGATTGCACTTCAAAAACTGTTCTATAGTTCAAAGAAGATCTGTAGTTTATTGCCCAAAATGCATTTTAAAATGCAATTTTGATATGTTACAGTATCACTCAAAATGTTAGTCTGGGAAGAAAATTATTCATACTTAATAGGGTAGAACTCTACGTTTGCTGGAAATGAAGGTAACATTTGTCCAAACAAAACCAGTCTTTCAGAGATCTTTTTCCCCCCTATATTTGCTTGTCCACAAGTAGTATCAGATACCTGGTGTATCTGCACAATGCTAAAAGATCAATCTTCACAAGTTAAACTTAAACCTGTTATGGAAAAACAGAATTAAAACTTGCCTTTTGTAAGCAGTTTAGGGAATTTTTACTTTATCCCTTGTTCATTCATAGCAAAGCTGAGAATTGTATGTGATATATGCCATTAGTTGCAACTCTTAGTTGAAGAAAATAGTCCTGTGCCACAGCTAATGCAGTTATTTCTGTAATACATGATAGCAGAACTTTTGTGCTGCAATACTGGAGATTATAAATTTACACCCTGCTACTGAAAGTTGCTGTCAGGGTCATTACTCAATCTGAGCTAAAGCTGATTTGATCTTGAAACTCAGCAGAGTAGCTTCCTGATTCAAGATCACAGTGTTATATAGGCTTCCTCAATAAAAGGGTTAGACTGGGGAAAAAAACAAAACAAAACAAAAAACAACAAAACCCCCAACAGATCGGGGGGGGGGGGGGATGGGAAATCAAGAAGCTCATGTCAGCTAATTATTACATCCATATTTGGCTCATTAATGCCACTGACTTATGTGGTGTGAAAAACCAACTGAAAAGGTTACACACCAGCAAACTAAACATGAAAAATGCTCTTTTATAATTATAAATAAAATAGAATAATTGATTTATGGTCAGTGATTCCTCTGACCATCTGATACACATACAACTTAGGCAGTAAATAAGTAAGTAAATAATTTAAAAAAATAGGGCTTGACAGAAAAAAAAAATTTCTTCCTCTTCTCCCCACTTCTGAAACCATTGCCAATAGAACTTACTGAACAATAGCCTCTTATGCAATCCACTGGAATATACACAGTGGTTTTGATCATAATAAACTATTCAGAAGCCTGGAAATACTTTTTGCTGAGCCTGGGGATAAAAATCTGAAGAATTTAATTTCTACAGACATTACAAGAGAGTTTTATCCATCCTACAAGACAACCCCAACTCCTATCTAAAAGAAATAGTTTTAATTAGGTTTTGAGGAGGAAGTATTGGCCCCAGTAAAATAATTAGAAAAATACTGTCTTTCCACGAGAGGTTCATTACACTCCATATGTTTTTAGAAGAAAAGAAATGCAGTCCTGTTCAACTTTTAGATCACCTCTATTCATTTCATCCCTGTTCAAAGCAACATCCTGACCCTCTCTCACTCGTTTTCTTATATTTTCTCGTGGGTCAGTTACAGATAAGCATAGATATCTAGAGATTTAAAGGACTGAAGCCAGAATGCTTCAAGATAATAAAATCCTTAATTTCTGAAGTAGGAGTAAGGTATCTACTTAGTTTTGAGGATCTGAGCCAGAGCTACTCTTTGTGGCTTGTTTTTACATTGTTCATTGTAATTGTCCTGGAGTTTTAAAACACTTCTTTTGGTTCCACTGAGTAACATACAGATCACCTATTTCTAAGTTAGAAAGAGAGCCATGCTCTGATGTCCTCTCTCCCTAATTTAGTGTCATCCCTTAATAAGTTCTTACTAATATTGCACTCCAGACAGAAATAAGAAAAATGATGGAGCTGGGAATATGCAGAATTATGGCGTGCAGTGGATGTTTATGCAGAGGATCTGAAACCATTACCAGTCCTCTGAGACAGTCCTGAGAGACTAGGATTCAACAACTTGAATATTGTGCCATGCAAATGAGAGTGAATTGCTTCTGGGGAGAGGCAGTGAAATAGGAAGATGAGTGTCTTCCTTTCCACTTTCTATTTCATAGAATAATCATGCCTTAAAGGTGCTAATACCAGTTCCTCAGATACTTGTGTGCAGTGCAGGGCTCCAGATGACATTTACAAATTTTATTTCATCCTGCCAAGGTCGTTAGGCCAACTGAATGTTTATTCTGTTATTAGTTGAGAGGTGAAGACATATATGTATAACATATATACCAAACATACCAAAACATATATAATTAAAAAAAAAAAAAGAATGCTTAAAAAAGAAATAGGAACTGGACTTACGGTCTCAAAAGAGGAAATTAACTCACTTGTCTACTGACTCACCCTAGCCTAGCCTTGTTTGAGGGTAGTCACATGATCCAGTAATTTGAAATCTAATTATGCTCTACTACTAAGCACAAATGCAGGGAACTGCATGTACCCAAGGAGGCATTTCAAAGAGCTTTCCTCTGTGGAATGTCTGCAATACCTATTTTTAAGTCAGGACCCAAGATTTTGCCTTCACTGAAATGAAGCTAATCTCTGTACAGTGAACCAAAAGAGCATTCTCCTAATTACTGGTGTTTGTATTGGGCCAGACACAAACATGAGAGAATTACAGTCCAGTCCCCAGAATCACTCAAGATCTCTGTCAAATGCGTATTGTGGAATGCTGAAATATATTTTCTTATGTGACTAAAAAGTCACTCTTAAAAAAAAAAAAAAGAAGCTTGGTAGCTCAATGTTTTAATTACATTGAATTTTCAGTTCTAGTTCATTCTTTGGACTGAACAGCATAGGGAACCAAGTCACTAACACAGGAACAGATCTGTATAGTCTATCTAAAATTTACCCTGACTTCTCTAAGATTGCATCACTTGGAAAATCTTTCTTTGTTGAAGACCTGTTTCTTTTAAAAAAACAGTTCTTATGGTATAACCAATATCCTTACATCCATAAAATACTTTAGGGTATGGATTAAGTGTTTCATTTGAAAACATATTGAGCAGCATAACAGAGACATACAACTCACTGCAGCTGGGATTCAGCATGCACTAAGACAACCTCCTGAAACTCAAATTACATTAATCAGAACATTTTAGTCTTATTATCAACAGATATGATTAAATCAAAATTATCAGAGACGATAAAAATCAGCAAAGACCACTGGTTTTAAAATGACACGATCACTAGAACAGGGAAATCACTATCTGTTTCTAAAACCAGCTGGGGATGGACAGTGCTTTTATAACCCATTAAAGATATCTGAATTTGTACATAATTACCAAGGTTCCCCTATTTCAACAAATTGGTCCTTCAGAGGAGCTTTATCTGAACAAAGTGTTCCATACCAGCGACCGTGCAATCAGCAATAAAATATAATGAACCAGTGTTAACAGTACAGTGTGTTAGGTTTAGCAGCATGTAATTCAATGAATTCTGTTAGTTTGCCCAGGAAAATTCCAACTTGCCTCCAAATTCAGATAAAAAGAAGACTTTTTTCACCAAGTCACATGTCATCTCTGGTTCTCGTCCTGATTTTTCCCAGACCAATTAAAGACAATCTGTCATTACTACTAAAGGGGTCCTAAGTCCAGCTCCAGACACAGAAAGGGCTCATGGCTTTATGGTCTATCATAGAAATAGCTGGGTTTTCATTCTACAGGCACCCCGAGACAATAAAATAAATTCTTTTCTTCTGCCAGACACAATTCTCCAGATACATTGTTAGGTACTTTCAGCTTCATTTGAACCATCAGGTATTGCTCATTGCTTAAAGCAAGATGCTGGATGTCATGGTTTTGTGACCCGATCCAATCCAGTAAAATCTCTCCCTGCAGGAAGCAGGCTGCAAGGTCTCTCCGCCCAACCGCAGCTGCTGCCTTAGTGATCACACTGCACACAGGAGCGTGTCTGCCAAGGGCAATTTATGGGTATAGACTGCAGGCAAAGGAGGCTGGGTAGCTGGGGGCAGAGCAGCCCGGGGTGAGGAAACATTGTGCGTGGCCAGCAGTCCCCGCCGTACCGCAGGAAAAATGGCAGTGCGAGGGAGCTGTTGACAGCCCACACACTGGATGATCGGTCTCTTTCTGAGATGAGGAAAGTAAAACAACACTCAGCAGTGATGAAAAGAAGTAAAAGAGCAGCCTTGAACTATCACTTCTTTCAGTATTGCAGGGACTGGCTCTGTGCCCAAGGCAAAATTACATCTGAACTCTCACACGCAGCTGAGCAGCTGAGAGGGAAATGGTGGTGTGTGCAGGACTGTTTCAGTTAAGTTACTATTTCTAATTGATCTTGAAAGAAGCTGAAGATTCCAACCTCAGGATTCAGCCTAAATGTTATAAATGTCTATTTTTTGCAGTCTTGTGCAGCCAAATGTAGTATTGTTAAGTGATACTGGTGTCCCTATAGGACACCTATAGTCCCTGTTCAGGAAAGCTGCAGCTCGCAGTTCTCCAGTGCTCTGCTCTCACATCTGTGCTCCACTAAAACTAAGAAATCTCTATAAACCCTGATGCCCTCCCCCAGAAAGCATCTGGTCTCTGCTGTTGACCACTAAGAAGTACCTCCAGAGGTTGAGACTTATCTAGATTTAAATGTGGTGGTCAAGGGAATTCCAAACAGGTATTGATATATATAATGAGATGAATTTGAAAGAAAACTCCCTTACATACAGGCTATTTTTATAACTGCTATCTGTGAAGGAATTCTATATTTTCCACTATACCCTTGTACTGCCCACTCTCAGAGATGGGAAAATGGATGAAAATAATCCCTAGTCTGAGCCACTAAGGCAGTGCTTCAGCTATCTCCCTGCATATGAGGGGACATATGAGTGAAGCTACAGATGAGCTAGCTCCAATACAGATGGCTATTTCATTTTTTTCAAATGATGAACAGTAGATAACATTGCTAGCCATCTAAAACCATGTTGCTGGCTGTTCTTTTTGCTGATGTAGGGCCACTTTCTGTGAGACCAGCTTGTGTGAGAATAACCAACATACTGTACTCAACTATTTTCAGAGAAAAGAGAGCTGCTTTTGTTTCCAGTCATTTCACGTTTAACTTTCTCTTCTTAATCTGAGTTTTAAGGGATCTCACAGAAATGTCAACTCTGTATTGCCTGATGAAGGAATTTCATTAGTCTAGGGTGACATTTTAGGTTTTGTTTAAATCATTTCTAGTGTTATTGCTTCCTACAGAGAAGGATTCTTTTAAATCACCGACACATTGCTGGGCACAGTAGAGATCTCCCTTGGCAGAATATGAAAGAAAAATCACATACTGATAGCTATTCATACCCTAAAAGTGGGCAGAGAGTAATGAGCAATAAGGCAGTCAGAAAAACTCTGAGCCTGGACAACTTTCACAAAAAGAGTAATTAGAGGACAAGGTATGTTCTGAAGTTTTTGACAAAAAGCTTTTCACATTCAGAAGCAATTCCAACTCCGGTTGTTCAAAAATAAAGCTGTGGCATTTCCTTCTGCACCACATTTAAAAATAAGTATGTATATGCATAATGATAAACGATATATGATAATGATAAATGTGTGAATACATTGCAACTTCATTTGCATTGGCAATATCATCTAAAAAGAATTAGAAATATTCAGCAAAATATGACATACAAGAATTGCAAAAAACTGTAACAAATTTGTCGAGACCACAGCTGTCAAAGTCTGTCTCTATATTTTCCAAGTTACCTAGCATTTCTATAAATTTGCACTTATCCCAGCCAGTTTGACTTCATTAAAACCAATGCTCAGCTCCCAGATTAACTGTTCAAAAGAAAGTTGACTCTTAGAAAGGAAACTCAAGGGCCTGAACACAGCATACTCAAAATGTATTTTAAAGTTTTTTTATTGATAGTGGCTATAAAGAAGATGTAAACATTCAAGAAATGTAGTAAGGTACAGAAATGATTGACAAAATTCTTTTTGTATCTGTTAATTCCCTTTCTTTTGAGCTCAAAGACAAATTGGTTTTTTAAATGCTTTTTTTCAAAAATCTCTCTAAAGCTTATATCTGTTTAAGTTATAGCTTTTTCACACATAGAAACATTTTTTTTTATTAGAAAGATCATGAAGAGCAATGTCAGTCTTAATAATTAGATTATTAAAGTAATTGGACACATTTAAATTTGCATTCTTTAGTTATTTATATTTTCCATTAAAGAAAGGAATATTACAAGAATGCACTGTCAACAGAAAATTTAATTTAAACCCAAGGGACTACTTGCCTCTTTTACACATTTTCTTCTTTATATTTTAACATTTTCTTGCAGAATTGTGTTGGCACATGAACTGCAGAAACAAAACCTGATTGGCGTTTATTCATTGTCCAAGCTGAAGAAAGTGTAGAGTGCAAAGAGCACATGCATTAGCTATAAAAATTCTGTCAGCTTTAATAATTTACACTATTATTAGTAACACTGTGTAAGCAGGCATGCTTCCCAGGATTCTTTATACACAAAGCCGAGTCCAAAATTCATGTATTTTCTGTAGTTAAGCTTGATTATTGCATGAAAGTAACAAATTAGCTTAACATTTAAAAGTATGAATATTCCTATGTAGATCTCAAATTTAGCTGCTAGTGCTTTTCCTACCTCAGAATGCCTTAATCTTTTCTCTTCAACAGAGCCATTCCTACTTCCTTTATATTTAGGTCATGGTAATGAGTTACCTGCTTTGGTGAGTCATTGTGCTGCTATTGACAATCCTTATGATTTATAATGAGGTATTATTTTTAAGCGTTACATTATTCAACCATCCTGCAGTAAGACATGATACTTTCTGTATTTTGAAATGACCAGTGGCCACATTTCTATACTGAGATTTGCTGCAGAAGCAGTTACAGTCCATGTGTAAATACCCACTGCTTTTTTCTGTTTTTAATAAAATACAGCCAGGCTTTCCTGAGAGTTAATGGCCACCTCCTAGACTTGATTTTATGCTTAGTGGGCTGAATAATAAGATTGGTCAGGAATTTTACAAGACATCATTTTTTCACAAAATCCTTGGCAATAAGACAAATTTATCAGAGCTTCCAGTAGAGTGAGAAGCCCAGAAAGTGTGCCAGCCCTTTTTAGAAGCATTATCTGAGACCATCTTTCTGCCTGCTGCAGGGTGAAAGATCTGATGGTCCTGGAGTATGCTCCTTTGAAGCTCTGTAAGCCTGGCTTAAGCTGATTCTCCAAGAGTTTCTCGTTGCCCATCTTCATACCTAGGCTTATGTAAGGAGTTCAGGTTTCCTCAACAGCTGTGCCTGTTTAGATTGCAGAAGAGACAACTGAAAACAGACCTCATCAATGTCTATAACTACCTGAAAGGAGGGTGGCAAGAGGATGAAGCCAGGCTCCTTTCAGTGCTGCCATGCAACAGAACAAGAGGCAAAGGGCAGAAACTGTTGCACAGGAATATGCAACCTGAATATGAGGAAGAACTTCCTTACCGTGTGGGTGACCAAGCACTGGAACAGATTGCCCAGAGAGTTGTGAAGTCTCCCTCACTGGAGATATTCAAGAACCATCTGGGCACAAGCTTATGGAATGTGCTCTAGGATGACCTTGCTTAAGCAGGGTGGTTGGATCAGATGACCCACTGCGGTCCCTTCCAACTTTACCCATTCTGTGATTCTGTGACATTCCTGCTTCTGGAACACCGTGCCACATTTTAGAAAGGATACAGTGAAACTGAAGAAAAGTTACAGAATAGTTGTTGAGGTGATGAAAGACATGGAACAGATTCTCTATGGGACATGGCAAATGTACTAGAATTCTGTAAAAGACATAAAGGAGGGCAAAATTATGGAAGTCTATAAAAAACCCCTGATATAGAAATAATGAATACAAATTGACCAGGTTTTGCTGCATCTTTCTACGCAAGCATTAGAAAGTAAAAAGTGCATGTATCAGGACCCAAAAATAAATACTTTTTCAGAAAGCACATAATTATACAAACGGATGCTAGACAAGTATTTGGAAGAGTAAACCAGTAAGATTTATTAAATGTAAATCTACTGCAGGCTCAGAAATTCATCTGAGCTGAAAACAGTCAGAGACTGAAGAGTACCTAGCCAGGGATGAAGCATAAATAGTTGAAAAGCTCTAGCTCTTTGTTGTGTTCATATAATTCCTTCTGGAAAAACAAGAATACCTGAGCCAGTATCACTATCATTTCATTGAGGCATTCATCATGAGAAAAGCAGTTACCTGGGTGACTTTGCATCAAAAACGGAGGAGAAAATCTAGCAGAATGAAAAGTTACCAAGTGTATCATAAAAATAAAATCACAACAAAGTCTTATGTTGAAAATACTAGTGTAAACAAATTCATTATAATTATTATGCTTCTGCTCTTTTCCTATATTCTTTCCTATATATCTACTCTGTACAGGAAAAAGATACTGAAGTACACAGATCTAGGGTCTGACTTTGAAATACCATTTTCATGTTCATGTTAGTTTTTCAGAGACCAGAAACATTAGCAATATCATAGATTACAGACAGCATGTTGATCAGATCTTCCAAAGGACTGATTGTCCTGAGAGACCTCCTAGTGAAAAGAAAAACATTCATATGAGACGAAAATGGAAAGAACAAACACAAAACTGATTTTTCTCAAGATGAGGATGTTTACCATTTTGCTTTTGCATTTCTGCAAAAATTAGAGAGTTAAATATGAAAACAAGTGTGTCACTAAAGTACCAAAAATGAAAATGGAGAATACATCCCAAAAAAGTGACAAAACTCTTAAATACTTAACATTAATGGTGGTGGAGTCAAAAGAACATAATTAACCTTGTCCTAATTGTACGTGTATACCAAGTGGGATGTTTTAATTTTGCTGGTACCAATTAGTTGCATTAATTTCTGTTTATCAAATCCAGTATTTTTTTAAAATAAAAATAAACCCTAACTTCAAGAAATCTCTCTTAATTCAAGCACTGCATAAAGTTGTTGAGATATTTTCCAATAACAGAAACAAAATAATAAACAGAACAAAATAATAAACTTTTCTACAGATGGTCTAGAATCCTGAAATAAAAAGCCTGTCAAGTATCTTCAGTGACACTCTAACAGACAATACAGCTTGCACTACCATAGTACACACAAAGTACCTAAGTAATAATAGGATTCCACACTATTCACCAGTGATGCAGACAGAAATAATTTATTTTCCTGGTTTGAACAGTTTACATACTGCCAATGCCTCACAGTAAAATAATACAAATAGAAAACAGCCAATTGCTCTTCCTGCAAAACATGTTTCAAAGTTAACCTTCATGACAGGAAAACACAATTAACAGAAATATTTGACATGAGTGCTATAGACACATATATTTGAACACGTGTACACATATACACCTGTGCTTGGTATGTACACACGCAAATTCCTGTTTCTCACACCTTCTAGACTAAGTTTCTACCTCATAAATTACTTTGAACAGCTGAAAAAATGCTTCCTTTCTTCCTTGTTTATGTATTTGGCCAAAGTTTTGATGGCAGAAGGGAATTGGATCAGTGTTTGAATCCTTGATACAGTCACTGTAGCTGTTAAAAAATTGTCATGTTAATTGTGACTGCAACTTATTTTGCATTAACTACTAATTCTTTACTTATACCCCAAGATTTAATATAGAACATCTTCTAGATGTCTTACCAGTTGAAATTGCAGAGTACAAATAGAGATGCAGAGCAAAACCTAAAAGCAGGGAGATAAGCCAGCCTCTCAAAACAGCTCACTTTTTTTCTTAGCATTTATTTTTCTGATTATCTGAAGGGGAACTTCCACTTATTTTCATCCCAATATGTCAGAATTTTGCTAGTAAGTGTTTTCTAGTAAATGGTCATGGAGATTTTGTTTGGTTTTTTTCCCTTGTTTTTTGTTTACCTACTGCTAGTCATTACAGACTCAGCAGCATTTTCTGAAAATACTTCATAGGCACTAAACAACATTAAATTTTGGCTCAGTATTAGCCTAGTTCTGGTGCTAGGGAAATCAATTAAGTGGGAGCAAAGGCACTTTCCAATATCTTTCTCCTATTCATCATAGACATAACCAAATGATAACTCAATTGTAAACCTCAGAGTTTACATTCACTGAACTCAATGTCTTCTATGTTTTGAGAGTTCAGAGTATTTTTAGTTTCATGCTTCAGAGTCATATAGACATTTTTGTGTGCTCTCACCTTAATTACATTGGTTTCTTCTGTTTTCTTTCTAGAGTATCTGTCACTAAGACTAAAATTGTTGTTCAAAGCACATCTAAGCAAGAGGGTGACTTTAGGGTTCATTATCTAATTGATCAAACAACCTGCTAATTAAATGTATCTGGGCCTAATCAAAGTCGAAACATAATGCAGAAACACAGTGAAACTGTCAGCTAGGTGTGTGACTCAAACCATCAAGGCGACTGGAGCTCACTATGTTGCTTAATTACATTAAAGCTTAAATTTTCAAAGGAGCCTAGCAGAGAGACTTGGCTGTGTATCTTCTGTTGCCCTGGATATGTAAGACTGTGGTTTGGAAGTGCCTGCATCTCAGCAATAAGCTCTGTTTCACATGACTGCTCTTGCCAAGCTTACTCAGCTTCTAAAGTCTTGACTCAGCACATATGAGGCCAGTGTAAAATCTAGGCTGAATTCTCTAAGTGAATGGTTCCACAGTCAAATCCAGACATATAGATCTACTGTACCTGTTCAATAAAAACCCCTTTGTTTCTATTGTTTAAAAGTAATGCGCTGCAACAAGGTTTACGCAAACTGACTTATGCTCTTTTTTAACTCTACATCAGTAGCATTTTCTTTTTCATTAAGGCCTAGCCCCATTCTGAAAATACAAAAAAAAAATAGCTGACTGATCTCTATACATCTGCTAATATTAATGACTCATCAAAAAAGAAGATAGGGTGAAAATACTGCATTCCCCACATGAATAGAAATTTTTCCAGTGATAAAACAAAGGCAGCAACCGTATCCATTGAGAAAAGATTTAACAGATTGGAACCAGATTAAATATATTCTTAGGTCTATCTGAACTATAATAGGTTGGGTTTACTTATTGAAGACTAATCTACTGAATCAAAGCCAATGTATACTTTACACTCAAATGTTTCTTATGCAAGAGTGAACTACATTATTTTTTATTACAGTTATTGCATATATTGCAGTAACATCTGGAAGTCCAAATCATGATGGTAATGCTGAAAGAATCTTACCCCAAATTTGACCGTAAAAGTGAGGACAGAGGCAAGATGATTTGTTTAATCCCATGACAAAAATCAGAAGCACAACTATGACCCAAAGTCTCTGGCATCAGTCTTCTGCTCTAACTTGTAGGCAAAAGTCCAGTTGTTTAATTATGTGGATAAAAACTCTAAGGCATGGCTCTGCCTGGTGTCACTCCTGGTTAGTGACCAACTGTACATTGCTTCAGTGTAGATTGCCCTGGAGCCAGCATGGTTTTCCCATTAGAGAGTGGTATCTTCAAAATAAAAGAAATCAGCCACTAATGATGGTCACACACAGTTGCCACATATCCCCTAATTGGATATTTTCAAATTTCTTATTACTATGAAAGATATGTAGCAATAACATACAACAGAGAGAAATATCTTTTGTCAGAGACGATGTTTGCAGGCATTTGTCTAGGTACAGCAGAGATTTCCAGTTGTAATTCATATGCAAGTATTTCCATAAGTCAAGGTACGATGGTTCTCACACTGCACCTCTCAAACTGGAAACTGAAAAAGCTAATATCGTTTTATAAACTTCAAATAAAGAAAAGTAGGTTCCAAAGTAAAGACCAAATAAAACTTACTTCAATCTGAATAGGAGGTAAGAATAGGAAAAAAAGGAAAATTTAAAGCCTATGTTTTTACACAGACTTTGCAGTCAAACCAGACTTAAGAAGCTGTTCCATTCTAATTATGTTCTCAGACATGGTAATTGTTCCTAATGGGAAACATCAGGAGGCTACAAACCAACTTCCTTTGGAGATTATTTCAATATGTTTACTACTATCTACCCAAACCTGACTGACATTTGAACCATGAATTTCAACCATTGTGGATATAGCCACTGGATCTGAGACTCCTGTCAAATTCAGTGTCCTTTCATACGCTCCAAAGGCTATGACAATAACAGAAATTACAGCATAACCCCTTTAACTGAAAACATTTCAGCACTCAACACAAATTTCCATGGCAAGTTCATGTGCACATCAGGAAGAAAGCATGCACAAAGAATAATATGTTTGAATCAGTATATGAATCAAAATATGAAGTTCCAATTTTCTTATCAAAAAAAATTCATATCTGACTTGCAGTTTTCAGAGGCAGAAGGCCATCAATCATCAGTGCTACTGAATTCCCAGCAGTTTTTTTCAGTTCTTTACTTATGTCAGTTATTTTTACAAAGAAATTAACTGAATGACTTTGCCTAAACGCAAAAGCCAAAGCAAATCAAAAACCCCCATATCTTAATAAGTATGTGCAAAAGAACTTAAAAAAAAAAAAAATCTTGCAGCTTTTCTTTAGGTAATATAAGTCTAGCAAAGAGAAGCATTAGTTCAGAGACAGAAATTGCCTGTTCGAAAATCTTAGAACTCAAAGACGTAGATTTGGAGAAAGAGCTTCATCTGGTAAATCTATAAAGTTTTAAAGTATTAAAACTGGCAGAAACTTAGAGGCCTCATGCAGATTTAGCCAAAGGACCCTGTGAGAATTTTTCTTTATTTCACAACTAGGGCAGTCAAGGAAAATTCAAGGAATTCAAAGGGCATGTAAAATAGACAACAGCAACATTAAGAGTCAGGCAACAATCTTCATATCACAGAACCTGAACTACTTCTTTAGCAAGGACAATGCCTTCACTTTCTAATGTTTGACTGTGTATGAGACAGAGGAAGCATCACTGTTTTTATGTATTCTCTGGTGTGCTTCTTTAAGCAAGTACCAATTTTGCTTGTTCCAGGAACACCTTTTACAATGTTGAAAATCTCTAAAGCTCATTAGAAAGAAGCCAAAGAGAAAAATATGTTTTCGTCATTTTGACGACAAAGGATGGCCATTTTGGGGATTCCATCTCCTTAGATGTTTTTAGAATTGCATTTTATAACTTTCCTTCCAGAGGTTTTATAAGAGAATAATGTTTAAATGCTCAAGTCCTCCATAAATATGCTGTTTATATATTTAAGTGAGAAAGTTTAAAAAAAAAGGAATTAATACAGGTGCACGGGTAGCAACTAGCAATGAAGAAGCCTGAGCAGTTTCACTGAAGCCAACAGTTTACAAAGGAAAAGTCCTTGCCTAATTCAAAAGCATTTTTGATTTGACTTTGACTTCCAATAACATACAGGAAATCAAGAAGGCAAGAACAGAAGACTTGTCTCTTGCTTCCATCCTATGCCTTTGCCGAAATGTCACCTTCCTTCCTGTTATGAAAAGAGACATCCAGCCCTCGAATTCCTGCTTTATTAGATTTTACAGCCTTGAAGTGAGCACAGGTATTAATTGCACCAAGATGGCAAATGTCTAACAGCCTGTCCCTCTTTGCAAATACACAAAAAGAGTACAAATACAAAAGCAAAGCAATCTTCCTTATGCTCTTGTACTAAAATGTGGGCACTGCAGAAAAACAGTAATAGTCATATTTTAAAACATATTGGGGATGTTACAAAGGAAAATAACAATAGGAGTTCCTGTAGGTTGGGACTGTAACTTAAAGGGCGTCAAAAAACACATTGTGACTTCAAAATTCATTACTTGGATGTTCTTTTGAAAGGGGTCATTGCCTTTCCTGTTTCTAGCCCAAGGAGGCCTAAAGCAGAGAAAGGTGGGATGCCTTGGCAGAACAGGTGGGATCAGTGGCAGAACAGAGAGAATTCATATCTCTGACTTACAGCTCAATTTATTTCCTCCACAGCAGATTCATTATCTACTAAAGGGGGGAGTGGATTCATCCAGATCAGTGAGTACTTGGACTTGTCTTAATCCAGGAACCTGCATTTTCCATTACTTCACAGTTTTAACAAACACAGTGTAAAATGCCTTCCCCCTCAATGAGAACAGTTTTCTCTCCTTTTGAGAAGCAAATGATCCTTGCATGATTTGCAGTTGCTGTATTAATTATGAAAAAAATCTATTTACTTAAGATTTTTCTAAGCTACTCTAAAAGCAAAATCATTTCAACGTTGATTCAGTTTTAGTGCCCAAGAGAAGTGACCCCGAGGAATTCCAGCCACTGAATCATTTGAAAATGCCCTTGTAAATTAGCAAGCATTGCACAAATACTGCTGGCAAATTCAATCATTTCTGTGTCATGCTGCATTGTTATCTCTGCTCACTTAAAGAGCTGAAGTTCATTCTCCCTTAATTCCATGTAGGCTAGTGAGATGATAGGAATGACTTTGGTTAAGTAGCACTGTCTCTATTAATATTTAACCACAGAGAATAATAAGAACAGAGCAAAAAGACTTAGAAATTAGACTACCACTAGCACGGTGTTTCCTCATGTTCTCTATTTTTTAATATCTATCCTCTGTTCAACAGTATTCTATTTAAAAAAAAAAAAACTCTTTATGTTTCATATAGAGCTATCAGAAGAAAGAAATGCAAAAGCCCAAGGTTCAAACTACAGTATCTCTAATGTCTCTCAATCCCTATGGGCTTTTACCAGTTTAATCAGGGTCAGAATTTTGAAAACAGATGCTTTTGCTTAGGCCCAGACATCAGCACCCATTAAAATGTTCCCATATAAGTGCTTTCAGAAATCAGAGCCATGATAAAATAAAATCAATTTCATGTTTATTCTTTGGCTGATTGCTTTCTAAATTACAGGAAACTGAGAAAATTATTAAAAACTTTAATATCACATACATTCTTCCAACAACAAATGCAGCAACAACATGTGAAACTATCATGTGAACCGCTTGTAAAAAATAGACAATTATATTCCTCTATAAACCTGAATTACACCTTCAAGCAGCCATTTCTGAGTTCAGATTATATAGCCAAAGGGTAAAAAGTTAGATTTTAAAATTTATTATTATATTTTATAAAATGTTTACTACATTTTAGACTTCATGAATTCATACTTATTTTGATAATTATATAAATTTATCTCATTTATATGGTTACAAAAGTAAATGTTTAAAATGCCTGAGGTACAATCCCAAGATTAGGAGAGTGTTTGCAATTCTCTTAAAAAAATACTAATACACAATTTTTCATTACAACAGGATTAAAAATGTTAACTCTCAGTGCAGCAGTGAGGATATAATTAAAGTTTGCAGATGCTGTGTTTTCAATATTTGTAAAGGTATGTGAAAGATATGCAGAATAATTCTTACTGTAGTATTACAAGTGTTATTCTCTGACAGTCTATTAATATTTACCCCATTTTATTCCCTAAACTCAAATAACTAGTATTGCTCTCGGGCATATTACAAAGGTTCTGCCTCTTCTTTTAATTTCATTAACTCACAGCAGTTGGTGACATCTATATTTGTATAGATAAGTAAATGTTCATTAATCCTTTCTTGACTGATGAATAGAAATGATTAAGCAATAGTTGGTTAGAGAACTAGAGCCTCAGTTGTCTGCCTCTCCTACAGCTAATATTTCAGCTTTAATGAAGTTAGTCGTCTTACATTAGAAATAATAGTGCCAGGCAAATTGTCAGTGATGCCAATAACTTGGCAATTTTCTAGAAAGCCACTTCAGCTGTTACATTGTCCTACTTCTTCATTCTTGTGAACTTGCTAATTAAATAATTTGAAATTAAAGCAAGCTAAAAGTATAAAAAAGAGATGTAAATAAAATGGAGTATTTTGCAGTAACACTGGAGGAGGATGCCGTTCTTGGGTCCTGATCTTAAAAGTGCTTAATATATCCATGCTTTCACTTATATATGAGACTTATTTACATTGTGAGGCTAGATTCTTGTCACATACAAAACTGGAGTAAATTTTAATATAGAAAGGAAATTGAAATGGATAAGTTGCTGGAGAAGTGGGCCCATGTGAACCTCATGAAGTTCAACAAGGCCAAGTGGAGGCTCCTGCACCGGGGTCAGGGCAACCCCCTATGTCAATACATGCTAGGGAATGAAAGGATTGAGAGCAGCCCTGCAGAGGAGTGCTGAGGGTACTGGTGGATGAAAAGCTGAACAAGAGCAAGCAGTTCATGCTTGCAGCCCAAAAAGCCAACCATATCCTGGGCTGCATCAAAAGCTGTGTGGCCAGCAGCTCAAGAGAAGTGATTCACCCCCTCTACTCCACTCTCCTGAGAACCCCATGTGGAGTACTGTGAGGTACTATTCCATGGTACCAAAAAGTATTAATAATTCTCCACATGTTCTGGCCTCTAGAAGATCCTCAGTCCAGGAATTATGCCTCACCTGTAAAGAACATATTTTCACTGCATGCTTCTAAAACTGCAGGCAAGGTTGAAAGGAATACAATCTACATTTTTCAAGAGGCTTATTTTTTAATTAAGGACTCCAGTGGTTCATATGGAAAATGAATTAAAAAAAATCTTTAAAATTCTCTTTGATGCATCTATGCACAAGAAACAATCATTATTTAGAGATAGAGCCAAGCTACAATATACCCACAAAATGAAGCATTATGTGTGGGGAGAATAAAGTAGCATTTTCAAATCCATATGATATTGGGCTGAAACCCAGGAAATAAAATAAATTTATTGCTATGACTATTGCATATTTATAAAGTACCTTACAAATAGGAACTTCAAAGGATTTTTCAAAGGATTCATTAATTAGATCAC
This sequence comes from Dendrocincla tyrannina, assembly GCA_035047865.1. NCBI lineage: Eukaryota > Metazoa > Chordata > Aves > Passeriformes > Dendrocolaptidae > Dendrocincla > Dendrocincla tyrannina. Next base: position 20,742,042 of record JAWWMP010000165.1, read on the forward strand.
AATAATCCAGTGAATTAAGTATTATAGTATTCATTTTAACACCATTAAACTTAGGCATGGATAGCTTAAGTGACATACCCAAGAGTGTATAATACAAAACAGTGGTAAAAGGAAAATTTGGGCCCCTTGGTTCTCTTTAAAACTGAGAGTTGAGACTTCAACTTTTATGAAGAATACAGTAAGGAAAAATATATGTTCTGTGCATGAAAGAGGGTTTTGACCATCACAGGTTTAGGAGTAAGTGCAGTAAAGAATCAAAATTGAGTGAGGAGCGATGAGCATATTGAGCCTGGAAAACATGGAATGCAAATAACAAGTTCTACCTCTGAAGTGCCAGTTAGTTATTAACTGAAACAGGAACATAATGTGAACTGGAGGTGGCATAGAATCATTACAGGAAATTACATGCAATATTGTGATTATTTTCGTAGTAGACATTTTCTAGATATCCACCTGACCAGGAGAGGCAAAATTAGGTGGAGATGATAATTGAAATGCAAAACAGGCAGATGAAAAGATGACATAGGTTGCAATCAATGGGAGGTTTCAACCGCTGCCCGCATAAGTGCTGGAATCCATTAAATTGGATTAAAAAATGTCACCAGTGCAGAAGCCAGTCAGATTCAGTTTATAGTAGTTTGGCACAGTGAAGAAGTCATGTTTCATTAGGATTTCCTTTTAACATAGTTCTCAGAATATCATGCAGTTCCAATTTTCACAACTTGTCAGATTTCTTCTATGCACCACTGTCATTTGCATGGTTGCCTACAGCATATATTTTAGCTGCAGTTATGCTTGCAGCAATGTAATTGCATCTCCCACACTGCATATATCACTTAAGAAAGCAGTCAAAAATTTAAAATTCAAAATCTCTAAATCCTGATTACCACAGAGCTCTTTAAGAAACAGTATAGATCCTCATGTTGTTTCCTTCTACTTGCCATCTTTCCCATTCTATTAAATTCTAGATATTCACCATTGATCGCTTGCTGCTTGCTGTTCATATGTCTCATCACCACCTTCATAGTTCCTCTTCAGAACAACACACTTTTTGAAGACATGCATTAAAGCAAACTACTGGTAAGCCAACATAGAATCAAACAGTTTCTGTATTAGGTTTTCTTGTTTGATCCAAAAGGAAAAAGGTTAATCACAGTATTTTTAATATTGCCTCTTATTTTTTCTGTCACTTGTCTTAGAGGTTTTAGCTCCCCCAGGGCCAGCTTTTTGCATGTGACAGTCATGAGTAAAGCATCACTACTCATTAACTTGCCAATTAAGTACATGTCCAGGTGCTTTATGAGCTCAGAATGTAATAGACACTGTAACCAGAGAGAATGAAATGCATATGGGAAGATTATTTCAAAGTAATTTTCTATAAACTTGGTTTTAAAATGCAGCCAATATCTCCTCTTACATATATACTCTGCCCTTCACACATAAAAAGTTATGGATTGCAGCACTAAGATAGAGATCTAAATTTTGGAAAGCACTGGTCACTCAAAAGCTCCACAACTTGAAACTGAGCATGAGTACTTAGACCCTCACAGTATCAGATATTCTTATTACCTGAAGTGGTACAACAAAATTTCTGTAAATGCTCTGGAGCTCATACAACAGAGGTATTTTAATGGAAAGGTATATGAACTGTTCTCCAAAGCTGAGGAAAGTGTTGAAGCGGTACAATGCCCTGCAGGAGTTGACTTTGATTTTTGTGGGGTTTTCTTCTGTTTCCTCCAAGTTATATCTGAACACCTTCCACAACATATGGATTCTAGTAGCAGAAGTTATCAAATTCTTGAACATATTACATGACTGAACACACTGACAGAAAAGAGATCAGGAGATAAAACGTAAGAGAAGGAAAATCCCTTGCATTCTCTAGACAGGTGAAGGCAAATACTGCATGAATGAAGCAGCCATTTAATGGCTCATTTCAAATCACAGTCATATCATGTAAGTATCAAATTTCACCTTTCCATAAACTTGAAAAAAGAATCTGTGAATATATCTTATTTTATTTCAGCATACCAAGCTCACACTCTGATATTGAAGGATGTCTTGCAGCATTGGAAAGAGTTTAGAATTTCTGATGGGAATAATTTACTGTGATAAGCAATAACAGCAAGAACATTTGAGACAGAGCCAGTTTGGGATCAGCTCCAGAGAGATGCTGAGAAAGAATTTAAGTTTGCATTTTAGGTCTATATGCCTCAGTGGGTAATAAAAATAAAACCAAGCTGTAGTCTTCTTTCTCCACTGGTGGGGAAGAATACCCATTCTTTTTAAGTAATACAATCACAAACTCTAAACTGGAAATGAAGCCAATTTAATATATTCCAGCGCTTACCTGGGCAGCCATTGAAAGCTCACCAAATATAAAATCCCTAACAAGTTGCAGTGCTTACAATGGAACAGGAGCCAGCTCCCTCTATAGCAAGAGTGCTTTGGCATAATTGTATAAAAAATATATCTCTGTCAGTAAAATAGACTGCAAAGATAGATAAGAGCAGATACCAGGTAAGAAGATGCCATCTTTATGTCATCACTTGACATTCCTCAACATGAGGTTCTGTCCAACGGGATCTTGGCTTCCATTTACTTGTGCCTAGTTAACTTGAACTGCTCAGAAAGCTTTATGCGTGGCTTCACATTCCCGCCATAAATCTCCTGGTAATATCAGTGCTGCATTTTGCATTCCTGCTGAGAGTGATAGTGTTCCCGAGGAGAGCAGAGTCATAAGAGAAGAGCAGATGACACATTTTATGCACAGAAAGGCAGCATCTGAGACCAAGAAGGGCACTAGATTCATACTGTCTTCTCTAACTGTGGGTCATAAATCCCTTGGAGGTCACACAAAGGTTAAAAAAGGGAGCTATCAGTGAGCAACAGCTCAGTTCCTGCAGGGCTGGGAAATAAGAAATTTTTACACTTCCTAGAAAACTTCAAATTACCTTTAATTGCTGGAAACAGTTCAGCTCCTCCAAAATGAGAAAGTCAATAAGCACAGTTGTTTTTCACTCTCCTGTCCTGGGGGGACTTGTTAATACTGAGTGGTGGAGATCGCTGCAAAACAGATGAGCTGAGAGGGTCTTTAACTTTCAGAAAGTTAGCTAAATATAATCATTGAAGATCTACAGAGAGATGGCAAGGAAATAGACCGTTGTTTCACAGCCATTTCTCTTGGCAACTATGTCTTTCTGGGGAAGATCCTGCCTTCTGTATCCCCAGCCATGTTTCCAACCCCTGAACATGTGCTGGTACAATTCCACTCACTGCAGAGATTTCTGGGGAACCAGGTTATAAGTCCCAGGTTAATAGCAATCCTCCCTGTTAAGGCAGAATACTTTTTTAAATAGATGTTTCAGTTTCATTATGCAACTGCATAAACAGTCACAGGGCAAAAAACAGGGACAGAATAAGCTTAAGCAAAATGAGCTACTGTATCAGGACTAGTGGAAATAGAGATAGGGAAGACAAAGACAAGGACTAATTACTAACTAGAACATCAGTCTGGAGGACAGAATGATGGAGGGTGTCAGGAAACCGCTGTAAATATCTGGAGTAGAGAAGGACAGGATGAGTTAATAACATAAGAAACAAAAAAAATCATCATTTGATGCAAACAAAATCAATGCACTGATGGCAGAGTTGTTTTCAAGAAGAATTCATTTGTGTTTTCCATGATGTCTTTAAAAAAACCTGAATAGGATTTGGCTGTTGAAGACTGCCAGGACAGAAGTAGAAGACCAAGCAAATACAAATACAGAAGCATTGATTAAATGCAGAATAAGAGTACATCAGAGGAGACCAAAAACATCTCTTCAGAGTTATGGGAGGCAAAAAATGGAAAGTTAATCAATTTTCTTTTTAAGTTATATAAACAATATCGGGTTAAACCAAATCAAAAGTCATAAATGCATACCTCTTCCTTTAGCAGTGTAAAATACACAAAGAGCAGCTCAAGACAGGGCATCAGGAGTATTTAGTCTATGACATCCCTTATTTTTATACCACCTACTGCCAGAGGAAAAAAAATCAGGTCTAGAGAAGAACCCTCCTTTCTCAGATGCACTGCTGAGCTCAACTCAGTAGTCTAATTCCCTTATGTGTACAGATGTCCAGCTGTTTATACAGGAAGTTCTGAGTACATACCGAAAAATTTAAAAATTCCTAATAATAGCGTGTTGAATATAAAACACACACACACACAAAAGTAGTTCTTTCATTGCAAAGACATGCACTCAAAAATTATCCCATAATTTCTTAGTGTGCAGTTCATCTTATAAGTTATTCTGTGCAAAGAATGAGGCAAAGTCTCAGTGGATGGTGAACATAAGGGAAAGAATGACTAAAACATGTTCATACACTTGAGGACAATAAAATAACATTTATGTAGATGTATACAGTATAGCCATTCTATCTTTCCCACACTTTACTGGAAAAATAAAAGATTTTCTACCTTAGCAATCCTTACATATTAACTATATTCCTGTTGAATGGAGGAAAAAGTAGGAGGTGAAGAAGTATGGCAAATTTCTATTTCAGTGAGGCTTGTCAAAGCAAATGAAGAAAGTAAAAAGTAGAGGTGCTAATGGATTGTGCATGCACACTTTTACTGCAATTTTCATAGGAGTAACACAGTAAAAATCATAAAAAATATGATTAAAATGTTAATAAAATAACAAATCTAAGAAGTTCCAAATTAATTTACCATTAACAGGTTTTACAGACCTCACATATTTATTTTTATTTTAGTGCTCATTATAATCAATATAGGTATATATAAAGAAGTATAAGGGTCAACACAGTTGTCTACATATCCAGTCCAATATAATTCCCTACATGCACTAAATTCATAGGCATAACTAGGAAATACAGAGCCCCTTCAAGTTAAGAACGTAATGTATATTAATGAGACAAAATTTGTCCTTTTCATCTGCAGGGCACGAGATCATAACTGTGGTGTCTTTTGCATGACAGAGTCGCAGTCATGTTCTGAGCACCATATATCAACCCTCTGAAACCTCCCTCTGAACTGATGTAATTTACTTTTTTTTTTTCTCCCAAATAAAACTCAACTATTATAGCCAAAAAAATAGCTCTTCTACATTCTAAATCAGTTCTTCCTCTCTTTCATTTCACTTGTTTACAACACTTCTGAAGTTTATGCTTTATCTGTAGTAATGTGCAAATCATCAAAATACATACATACAAGTTAATCGATGCTCAAGTATTTTCTGTCCAAACTAGTATGAAAAAGAAAGAAACAAAAATTCAAGTGTATATATCTTCATATTGCTGAAACTATTACAAAGGCAAAGATCTAAGATACCTTGTGAAAGTCAGAGAGTATCTTTCCATCAGAATTAAGAGGTTTCAGATGACACTATATTTACAGAAGTACTTTGTTTTCTGAAAATGCTCATTTTTTTTCCTATTTTTCTTGTTTTTCTATGATGACTTCACAGATCAAGAGTAGCAAATGACTAGAAAACACACTAAATTTTCCGAAACTAAAAATGGAGGCTACATTCTTCATTATGAAAATATTGATAAATTTCTCATCTGGGTGACCCCTAATTTAGTTTCTACAGGTTCCTTGATTATACTAATAATTTGAATATACAGGGATGAATAATGTAATATCCTATAAGAACCTAGAATACTTTTTTCAGAAAGTCAGTTCTAAGCTTGATGGAATAAAGACTCCTTGTTTTTTATCTTATTCTGTAGACAACATAGTTTACAATTTTAATTCTGAAGTTCTCATCAAACTCAACATTAGTCTCTACTACAGGAAATTCTGTTCACACTTTGTTCAGAAAAATATGAAACTTTGGAAAGTAAGATAAGTAAAGTCTAATATTCCATCTGCATACATGAAGGAATCTGAAGAACACATTCAACAAAATGGAACTGAAGATACATGCCAATAAGTTCACGCAAAGCATTCCTAAGTAGAAGATCAGTTTTGCATTTCTCACATATCAGATTAAATCCCATGAAAATCTGATTTTATTTTTCACCTTCTAAAACATGTTGTTGTATGTTTCATCAAGCAAAAAATTGGAAATAAAAGGATAAAAAAATACAACTATTGTAAATGGCTGTAGATCTGGTACAATCAGATTTTCTTATTGGTCCTCAGCTGTTATTTGAATCTGTTATACTGGGACAGTGGAAAGGTCATTAGAAAACAACATTTCTGGTGGCATTCTGCCTGAATAAAACCACTAGAAGAAAAAGAATCTGTGAATATTACAAAAGAAAATAGCAAGGAACACAAATTTCCTAAATATGGAGGTAAGAAAAATTGCAAACCATCATTTGACCTTGAACTACAGTTCAAGAGATTCATCACCTAGCACCATCTGATCTGACTGTGACATAGCAGAGACACAGCAATGGTGTCATTGCTTTGCACAAATTTCTAAGCACAGGATATATTTTCTACCCTTTCTCTGTATAATTGTGTTAATAAGAATTTTGATTTAAGCAAGTAAATAGTCATTGATTCAATCCAACTCAGCGTTCAAGTATCACTTTTCACTTTTTCTTTTCGGACTATGGTGCTTTTTTCTTTTCCAAACTCCATTTTTACATGATCAGCAACTCAGTATCAAATGGCAATTTCTACTTATAGAGTACTTCTTTTTCATATTGGCAATTTTAAATTTGACTTTTAGCTGCAGTAAAGGAATGGATTATGGTGGCTCTCAGATCTGCAGTTATGGGTGATGTCTGATATCCAGATATGGCTGGATATTTGCCAGCATTAATCATTATGGTGGAACTCAGGAGCTAGTTGCAATGCTTATTATATACTTAAAAGTGACTGGGATAGGAGAAATAGGAAGACCTCTTGCTAATAACTCAAAACATAGTGGAGACTGTGTAGTGGCAAAACTTTAGTATTCCTGGAACTAAATAGGGATACCTGTGCAGTTGGACGATATTGTCCAGTTTAGATATTAACCCTTTGCTATAAAAAGTGCTGCTTTATTTTTAAGACAGTGTAAAGGGCTGGAGAAAGGACCATCACTGCCTCTCTCTATGTGACTCCCATGACGAAGACAGCTTTTCTCTGTTTAGACATGTTGAGATAATTTTCAACTGTACTATCTCAGATCCTCAAAGAGCTATAAAAATACACAATAAGGAATTCAAATAGACTAGGTGGTGTTTTCTGTGAGGAAAATGGCTCAGATTTCCAGATCAAAGACAGTAGGAAAGAGGTTCTACCCTCTAACTTTCTTAATGCTTCATCTCTGTCTTCTTTGTAAAATTGGAGTAATGATCAAACAACAGAAGTTGCAAAGACAAAGAAATTACCGACTCACTTTTACAGCTTCTAAACATGAAATCTTGCTAAAGAAACACATTTTTGAAACCAGTATTCAGAGAAGTTGAGGACTTCTGTGCTGCTTGATTATTTAATAAATTAGCCAGTGTGCTGCCATTTTCATTCTGATGTACTCTATTTTTCTTATTGATCAGAGGCTCACTGTGTTCAGTGTTACTTTATGCAACTAGAGGAGTGAATGACTATGAAGTAATCAAATACTCTTGTAATTAGCCCAGTAAAAAAGAAAAAATAGCTATAAATCAGGAGGATTAAATAAAAATATTGTTTCTCTCATTGTTGCATCTGAATGATACAGAGCTCTCTTTTATTCTGTGCTTTTCATAAACTATAAAGGCATTGCCATAACATAAAAAAAGTTAGCAAACTATTGGAAATAATATTATGACAATATACATAATAGCCTACTTGGCCAATATAAACCAATGCTGTAATATATTAGAAATATATTCACAGTTTAGTTTACCTCTCTTAGCTACTATGTTTCATATTGTACAAAATCAGCCTCACTTGTACTATTTATTTGCTTTATATAAAAAGGGCAGGGATTACCCCCAAAATAATTTTTATTATATTTTAAGTCAGTTCAAATATCTGTATGACTGAATTGAATAATGACTTGCTGGATTAAAGCAATCTTCAGCCTAAAGCGGCACAGAATATCCTGGTCTGCCTGGTGATGTGGGCTGCCTCTTTGCCATCTGCTTCTAAGCAGGAAGAACAGAGGACTATTCCGCCAGAGGGAATTCCTTCCCAAAAGCTGTTATTTGGCATTCACATATCCCACAGTGATGCTTAACAGAGCAGGAGGAAGCACTCTCAGCACTTGAGTCTCAAGATGCAGCTCCTTTTCCACTACCTGCATACATATTCTTCAGACTTTTTACCTCCAGCGATGCAGACAGCCCTACCGTTCACTGTGATGCATCTTGCTCTCCAACATGAGGCAGGCTTAAATATAAAAAAGAGTTATACCTAGCAAAACTTGAGATTAAGGTTTTACATAATGCAACAAACAGAGCATTGCAAAAAAAACCCACCCAGAAAACCAAAACAACACCCACCCCAAAAAAAACCCAAAACACCAAAACCAAACACTATACAATATTGTTCTAATCTATGCTTACATGCATGTTTCATTCACTCCCTCATGCAAATTTCTTACAATGTGCACTTGCTCAAAGGCCACAAAGACATCAGTTTGGCCCTTCCCCTCATTTCATGAGGGTCCACAGGAATAACTTCCAACTACAGCTACCTTCATATGGGTTTAAATGCCCTGTGGAGCTGCAGTCAGACAACTGGTGTATGTAAGCTGTAGTCATTTTGCTTCTTTAATAATCATATTGCCTAATACAGACTGCTCAATCTTCAGTTCTTATTAGAGATTCAATAACTTCATAATAAGTATTCTATCAGATATTGGATATAAATAAAAGTCACTATGTGTCTGATTTCTGGTATATTAACCATTTCTCACAGAGCCCTCACCTTCTACAACAGATACCAATGTCACCTCAATAAAAAGTGATCTGCTTGCTTGATGCATCTGACAGTAAATCCTTTCCCTTTCCATGTTCTCTTTTCCCAGAAGAAGTTTAAAGTAGCTTGGAGCTGATTTTTTTACCTATCAATTTTATGTTGCCAAATCAATAACTCAGCCTTTTTAATTCTCTAAGATGTCAAGGGAATTAAGGGGGAAAAAATACTATTTGGTATTCAGATCAACTCTTCTACTCCTAGTTTCATTCTACTGTAGTGAAAGCAAAATTTTCTTTAAAGGAAGTATTAAAAATAGCAGCACATGATCCTGGAACAGTACAGGAACCAGAATATTTAGAGGAAGGAGATTGAATATCCAGTCTTACAAAGAGTAAATACCAGAAAATGTTCTCCTTCAGTATCAGATGACCAGTTTTCTGTCACCTGTCATAACAGAACTTGAGGAATTAAATGGGAAATCATAATTTATCATAATAAGATAATATTGGAAAGAAATTAGATCATAATTGAGAAAAAAACAATAGAGAATAAACATGTCAGATGAACAAAGCCCAACCCTATACAAAGGAGGAAAAGAAAGAAGTTAGCTGAAAGACTGAATCATTGACATTCTGACACTGTAAGAGGACCAGCTTTTCAGACAGTTTTTAATGAAGGCAGAATTTCACATAGTAAGTTTAAACAAAAAGAATAAATGTATTATATACAGCATTATCAGCTTTGGAGACAGCAATTTAAATTGTATTCAGTAACGCAAGTGAAGGCTGCCTGGTAACTCGTATCTTTCATATTTGATTTATCAAATAATTTCAGAGATCCAATGGTCTATTCTTGCCATGTCACAGTCTTTGGCTTTTTTTGTGAAATATTGAAGGTATTGCTGCTAAATTCTCTTGTCTGTATTTGACTCTTGAGAGTTATTTGAGTTTGGTTCTCTCTAAAGTTTCTTTCTTCTAAGACAGTGCTCTCTTGGCGCTCTCTTGCCTGCCAGCAATGGGCACTGCTAGTTTTGCATGTACATGGTTTGGGATTGTAGTCTTACCAATCTCCAGCTGTGTAGAGCTAGTTGCTCACACACAGTCATTCAAAACACAAGCTTTGTTCTAAACATGGCTATGGGAATTGCTATTAGGTGAAAAGAATTTCCAGTTTGATTTTAATAACCTCATTTCTTATGTTCCGTACTCTGGGACATGCCTCATTCTCAAATGGAGATTTTCATATGTTTAAGAACGTAATTAATTCTGAAGCTTAATTTGAAAGGTTCGGAATTTTCCATAAACCATGGAACACAACTGGATTCATAACTGTTAGAAAACAAGCAACAAAACCAAACCCAGCATTGATTACTGTGACTTTACTATAAATGTCCTCAAAGGGACATGGTGATTGAAAATTCAGAACCATTCATTTTAAAATAGATGAAAAGAAAGTAACTATGAAACAGACCAGCAAAATGCAGCCACTTGTAAACTGACTAGCCAAAGAAATGGACAGAAAGAGCTCTATTTGCTGATACAATGTGGAATGTTTGTGGTTCCAGCCAGAAGTAGAATCTGGTCAGACTCACCAGTTGTATCAGATCGATATAATTATGATTCCAATGAAGATGAAACCCTCTTACTGAAAATATAAATTACCTTTTACCATCAAGATTTCAAGTTATATTAAAACAGCACTCTTATCTTCCCCTACCTTCAGTCAAAATGACATTTCCAGAATAGTGCACATGAAGCACAATTTCAGCAGTGAATCAGAGATTAAACCATCAATCCATTAAGCTTCCTATTTCTCAGAAAGCTTAAGAGTGGAGAAGTTAAAATTTCATTTAGTATGTTGCAGATGAAGATATCAGAATGTCATCTCCTAGTTTCAGTTTATTTCCATATTTGTCTTGAGGGGTTGTAACTTCTCTTCCCACTGTAAAACCTGGAATCCAAACCATTCTGTATGGTACTGGGGTTAGATTCATAGAGCCATAGAATATCTCAAGCTGGAAGGGACACATAAGAATCATCAAGTCCAACTCCCTGCTACTCACAGGACTACCTAAAACTAAATCATATGGCTAAGGGTGTTGTCCAGATGCTCCTTGAACTCTGCCAGGCTTAGTGCTATTACCACTTCCCTGAGGAGCCTCTTCCAAGTGACCAACCACCCACCTAGTGGGGAATGTCCAATCTGAACTTCCCCTCATGCAGCTTCATTCCGTTTTCTTGTGTTCTTTTGCTGGACACCAGAGAGAGGAGATCAGCATCTTTCCCTGTTCAGAAAAGTAGAGACTGAGATGGGTTTACCCCTCATACTACTCTTCTCCAAGCTGAACAAAGTAACCTTAGATGCTCCTTGTAAGTCTTGCTTTCAAGACCGTTCACCATGTTGGTCACCCTCCTCTGGACACAGTCTAATACGTTGATATACTTCTGTCCCCCAAACTGGACACAGTACTCAAGGTGGGGCCGCACCAGTGCATTGTAGAGTGGGACAATCATCTCCCCCAACCAACCAGCAATTCTGTGCCTGATGCAGGCCAGGACATGGTTGGCCCTTTTGGCTGCCAGGGTACACTGTTGACTCATATTCAATTTGCCATCAATTTGCCCATTTCACTAGATCTTGTTCTGTGGAGCTGCTTTCCAGATTCCCTCTGATTTGTACATATAACCACATTACCCTGTCCCAGGTGGAGAATCCTGCACTTGCTCTTGTTAATTTTCATATAATTGGGGATTGTCCAGCTCTCTAGTCTATTCAGACCTCACTGCAAAGCCTCTCTACACTCAAGGCAGTCCATAGCAGCTCTGAATTTAGTATTGTCTGCAAAAGTACTTAATGTACATTTTATTCCTGCATATAGATCATTTATAAAAACATTAAAGAGAACTGTCCCTAAAATTGAGGCTTGGGGAACCCCATTCATAATTGGCCACTAGCTTGATGTAACCCAATTTAGTGTAATACTTTGAGTGGAATCCAGCAGGGAATTGTTCACTCAATATATTATGGACTTGTCCAGCTGCGTGCTGGACGTTTTATCCCGAAAGATACTGTGAGAGATAGTATCAAAAGCTTTGCTAAAATCCAAACCCACCACATCTACTAGCTACCCTTGGTCAGCCAGACAGGTGACCTTGTCAAAGAAAGAAATTAAATTAACTGGAAAGGACTTTCCCCTCATAAACCCATGCTGGCTATGACCAGTGAATGCATGGTCTTTCAAGGGTTTTTCAATAACTCCCAGAATAACCTTTTCCGTAATTTTCCGAGGCACTGAATTGCGACTGACAGCCCTGTAATCACCAGTCTTCCTTCATGCTATTTTTGAAAATTGGAGCATTCACCAGCTTCCATTCAACTGGGTCCCTTCCAGTCTACGAAGACCATTCAAAAATAATGGATAGAGGTCCCATGGTAACATCAGCCAGGTCTTTTGGTATCCTGGGATGAAACTCATTGGGCTCAATAAATTTACGTGCATCCATCTGGAGCAGCAAGTTCAGAGTTGATCATCCCTCCAGTCACAGTCTTCCAACACTAGGTTGTGGGTGTCCCAGGGCCCATTATTAGTGTTAAATAATTAGTCAAAGAAGGCACTAAATATCTCTGTTTTGTCTGTGTCCTTATTTATGAAGTGACTGACCTCATCAGGTAATGGACCAATGTTATCTCATATTCTCCCTATACTGCTAAAATATTTTTGTTGTCCTTCACAGTGCTGGCCAGCTAGAACTCTAATTGAGTTTTAGCTGCACCAATTTTCACCTTACAGTGGTGAACAGCATATCTGTAGTCCTTCCCTGTAACTTGTCCTTGCTTCCAATCTCCATGCACTTTCATTTTCCACCCAATTTCTAGACGATCCCTGCTCAGTCAAGCTAGTCTTTTGCCCTGCTGGGTTTATTTCTGACACTTTGGAATTGCCTGCTTCTCTGCTCTTAGGAGACAGCTCTTAAAAAGTGACCAGTATTCATGGACCCCAATACTTTCAAAAGTAGAACACCAGGGTGCCTTACCAGCTAATTCCTTCAGCAGCCAAAACTCTGCTCTACCCATATTCAGGGCTGAAGTTTTGCTGGTAGATTTTTCTCCTGACACTAATGATTTGAAATTCTACTATATGGCCACTGTGACTAAGACAACCACCAAACCCCACTTCACCCCTGAGTTCATCTCTACTTAAAAACAACAAATCTAGGAGGGCAGCTTTCCTACTTGGCTTCCTTAGTACCTGCACCAAGAAGTTCTCTTCAATGTGCTTCAGAAATTTCCTGGACCTGTTTGCATCCACTGTATGATATTTTCAGTTGATGTCTGGAAAGTTAAAATAACCCATAAGGACCAGGGCAGTTGATCTAGACCAATTCTTTGTAGAAAAGTTCATTCGCCATGTCGTGGTGGGATAGTTGATAGCAGACACCTAAACCACTATCTACCTTATTTTCTTTCTCCTTTGTCCTTACTCTCAACCATGTCATTGCCATCAGTAAGTGTCATACAATCCAACCCCTTCCTTACGTACAGTGTCACACCTCCACTTCATCTGCTTTGCCTTTCCCCCCTGAAGAGCCTACAGCTGTGTGCCATGGCATACCAGTCACAGGACTCATCCTACCAAGTTTCGTTCATGCCAAAGCTCTGAGACTGAGGCAAGGCTTCTACCTCCACTTGTTTATTCCTTGTATTGGGTTTGTGTGGCCATGTTTTGTAGTGGGGGGGAGAGGGGCGGAGGGAGGGGGCAGGGTTACAGATGTGGCTTCTGTGAGAAGCTGCAAGAAGTTTCCTTTATATCTGGCAGAGCTGATGCCACCCAGCTCCATGACAGACTCACTGGTGGCCAAGGCTGAGCTAATCAGAAATGGTGGTAATGACTCTGTGATAACCTGTTTAAGAAGGAAAAAAAGCTATTGCACAGATGTAACTGAGGCCAGAGAGGACCATGGAGGACCACGACAATGTGGAGATCTACCTCCAGCTCATAGAAGAGACCCACACTGGAGTAGGTAGATGCCTGAAAGAGGGCTGTGACACCATGGGATACATATGCTGAAACAGGCTCCAGGTAGGAACTTGCGGGCCCATGGATAGAAGAGCCAAGCTGGAGCAGGTTTCCTGGCAGGAGTTGTGACCCTGCACTTGGTACTTGGGGCCCACATTGGAGCAGGCTGTGCCTGATGGACTGCACCTCATGGAAGAGTGACCCACGTCAAAGCAGTTTGTGAAGAACTGTTGCCCATGGGATTGACTCATCCATTGGAGAAGTTCATGGAGCACTATCTCCTGTGGGAGGGACATCACACTGGAGCAGGGGAAGAACTCCTCTCCATGGGCAGTGGGAGGAACTATGTGTGATCATAATCCCCACTCCTCATCTCCCTGTGCTACTGGCAGGGATGTAGTAGGGCTCAGGAAGGAAGGAGGAGTGACGAGTGAGGGTAAGGTTTTTTAAGATTTATTTTACTTCTCGTTATCCTGCTCTGATTTTTTAGCAATAAATTCAGTTAATATCCCCCCTTCAAGTCTGTTTTGCCCACAATGGTATTTGGTGCATGATCTCTCCCAGACCTTATCTCAGCCCATGAACACTTTCTTATATTTTTCTCTCCCCAGTCCAGTTGTGCAGGGAAATGATAGTGCAGGTGGGTGCCTGGCATCCAGGCAGGGTCAAACCCCTGCATTCCTCAGGATGTGCACATTAGTGTAAAGGTATTTCAAATGTGCTCCACTGTACTCAGCAAATTGTTGAGCAGACCAAAGGACATCACTGACACACTGTCCCACAAATATTGGCATGCCGCCCTTAGGCTTTTCTCTAGTAAGCCTGGTTTCATCCCTTTCCCCCTTCAAATCTAGTTTAAAGCTTATTCAGTGAGACATGTTAACTCCCACGCAGAGATCCTTTTCCCCCTTTGAGAAAGGATTATCACTAAAGCATCAACAAAGGATCATCACAGAAGTTCCATGATAGTCTACTCACATTATAGGTAGAAAAATGCACCCAAGAAGACACTTGAAACACAGCTATGGACTAATGCCAGATTGTCTGGATCTCAGACCAGTTCTACCCATAAGTAAGCTATTCTTGTCTTTTGTTTACAGTAAACTACCTAAAACCAATTGGTGAAATTGTTTGTAAAGACTAATGGATCTGCATTAACAAAAAGCCACATAAACTCATTTCTTCTAGATAATAGAAAACCAAATTAAGTATGGAGAAGCTAGGTTGAATTGATTAGAAATAATTTGAGTGGAAGATTCTTGAAAAGCATTTCATAAGATGAAAACTATCACCATTTGTATAAATGAAGAAGGCAAGACCTATGCTTACTCTCACTTTCCTGCATCAAACCTTTTGTCTGTCACAAACACATTTATAACTTGTCCCAACTAATAAAGTAGTTTCTGTTTCTTTCAGAGGGAAAGGCTTCAGACTGCCTGCAGCAGCTATAGGTTATGCAAAGACATAACTCTCAGTGTACTATATGAATGTAGAGTGGTCAGTCTTCTGGCAGGTGCCAAACCTGATGAGGCATGGTGAAGTATGGAAGCAATTTGTGAATTGTGGCAGTGGATTCTCTGAATGGTTTTAATTAATGAATGCCAGGGACCTGGAGGGAGATCACCAGCAACAAAAAGGAAGGTATTTCCCAGACACCTTTGAAAGCCTAACATAGTACTCAACGAGCCAAAACCTCTACACTGCTAAGCAAAGAGAAAAGCTTTCCTCATTAAATTATGTTTTGTGCTTTTTCAGTGTTTCACGAGATGTAGGAAGAGATCCTTATGAAAACTTCTGCAACAATAATCCCATTTTATTCTCTACCAGTGTGATTTTCCATTGTTATTTTGCTTACGCTCTGCATACGTTAAAAAAGGAAAGCAGCAAGTCAGCCTGTCAGATATTTCAAAATGTATCATGGGAAATGATTGGTTTAGGATAAGTTGACGAAATCTCTTTGTTCAGCAAACTTAATTTTAGCTGAGGACCAAGAAAAGTGTGTATAGCATGAACATATCATAAGTTCACTGGGCTCAAAAATACACCATATACCTGGGCTTTTGAGACAGCAGAGAAACAATGTTCTGGTGCTTCATGGGTCAAGTCTACCTTTAACATGGAGGAAGTAGCACTAGAGTTACTCTGAGGGATGAGGGATCTTTAGTTTGCACATTCTCTGGGACTTCTGAAACACTAGGAACAAAACATTCATATTGAAGGCTTCAGGAGAGAAAGAGTCTCCAAAAACACAATATCTAAACCTTGAAGGTGAGATTGAAAGAACCCAATAAAACAAGATTAGGTACATTTAAAAATAAAACTATTAGCTCTCCCTGTGAAACAGCATTTTACTATGCTAAATTGTTATATGGCTGATAAGCTGTCATTTTCATGAGTTTTAATTCTTATAAGGAATTTCTTGAAAAGTTACTGCAAACTTATGATTTGTATTTTCTCACAGATCCACAGGAAGACAAGAAAAACCCTGCAAGATATAGTGTCCAAATTCTCCCTCACACCAGGATGAGAATTGAAACTAAGCACAGTTTAAGAAGCTCTGGAAAGATATTCAGGACACTCTGTGTAAACAGTCAGACAACAGCAAAGGTTTGTACTTGCCTTCTCTACCAGTTTTCTGCCATGCATTCCAGCATATCCATGGAGCCTAAAAATCTGACTGTATAACAATATCCTAGCATGAATTACCTTTTCAGTAGGTTTACCGTCTTGGGAGGTGATGTTTCTCCTTGTTTCCCAAACTACCCCTGGACCTTCTCATCCTACTAGCCCACTGAAGACTGTTCCACATTGCTGCCTGGACCCCCCCACAGCATCCACCCTGCAGAAGAAACACATATTGAAAAAACTGATGCAGCAGTTAAATCTTCTTGAGACAGATATTGAAGACATTGGGAGAGAATAACTCAGTTAGACTAAAACATGATCTAGAGCTGTCATTACACTGTCTGAGAAGGGAAGTGAATTGTAGGATTACAGTGCCCCCTCAGTGTACTGGTATGTATGATAGAGCTGCTGGAGGCAGAGTTAATTTCAAGATGACTTCAAGGCACAAACATAAACAGAGATTTCAAAGGCAGCAATTAGTCAATAATGTGATCACCTAATCTTGCAGATAACTACCTTGCCATTAGAAATGCCTGTATTTTTTGCATGCTTAGCAGCAATGGGAAGGGAGTGGTTACTGCTATGTCTGTAATGCATATATTTCATCATACACCATACAGGGCATGGTGGTAGAAATTAAGTCTTTTCTTGTCTTTAGTGACAGTGAAAAACATCTGTGTATATCTCTTGGGGGCTAAGTATACCTTTCAGCATTGGAAATTTCCTTCATCTAGACTTACATGCATATTGTAGTAAAAATTTAAATTGTACAAAAGTTTAATCGTTAATTACTCTGCTAAATAATTTTGAAGTTATAGCCTGGATACACTGCACCGAATTTCTGATTCAGTCAATAAATAAATAAAGATTAGAAATACTAATCATACATAAGATTTCATAGCTTAAAAACACTGATAGGAATGAGATATAAAATTGGCCTTTTGTTTCAAATCTTTTAAAAACACTGCTCATTTACTAAAGAAAAATAAATTCTACTGTCTCTTGTTTAAGACAAAAGACAACTGAGTAAACCGTGACTTCAGATAACCCATAAGTCGCTGATTCTGTTTTCCAGAGACCTGCCTGCTTTCTATTCCTTTGGCCTCGGCTGCCTAGCAACCTCCACAGAGCTTTCTTAGTCTATACTAATTCTGAAGAGTTTTCATTTATATATTTATTTATGAGAATGTCTATAAGCATGATACAGAGACAAAGAGCTGTTTGTTCCCTCCTTCTAACGCTAGATTCCAAAAGTATCACCTCAGTGTCTCAGCAAAGGACACAGTCCTTGGTTTTGAAAAGAGGGGTACCTACCTTGATATTGCTGGGGAGCTAAGCAAATCCCAGTTTCCAGCAGTCAAAAGCTTAGTCTCTGTAGGAAGCTACTGATGTAATAGGCACTTATATTTCTTACCCTCCCTGTTGATTTGATTCATCGATAAGCTTTTTCACACTGAAATACTAGGTGCTTATGTAAGATTACTGTTCTCATACAGCCTCAAGCTTTTACTTAACATAAAGACAGACCTTGTGCTACTGTACTGGGTCACCAGCGGTTCCTGTATCAACAAAGCACTGGAGGGAATTGGAGATTAAAACTGAACTGCTGTGTCCATGACTCAAAGGTGGACAAGTTATGGATGGGACTGCTTATTATAATTAGCAGTTTGGAACTGGAAATGGTCTGTCTGTTCCTGAACCAGACACGAGTTTTTAATGGAAAAGCCTGTTTCCTCAGGTTTGTTGTTGTTGTTGGGGGGGGGGGGGCTGTGAGTGTTTGCTTGGGTTTTTGTTTGTTTGTTTGTTTGGGGATTTGGGTTCTGTTTTTGTTTTCCTTCATTATTAGTGTGAAATTGAGGACACCGCAGAAGAGATCCCTACGCTACATTAAAAACTACTTATTTTCTTGCCAGTTCTATTCAACCAGCACTTTGCAAATACTTTATACCCTGATCAACACAGCCATCTCCTCCAATCAGAAAAAAAGGAAAAAAAAAAGAGAGAAAATGATGGTCAAATATGTGCCCTGAAAAGCCTGAGAGGCTCTTTCAAACGGTGTGGTAAAGGCTTGTCAAGTATTCATAGCTTGGTGATGATGTGGTGATGTGGGTTTTGTGTCTCACTACTTCCAACCCTGAACTCAGATGGAAAAGTTTGCATTTACTTCTGGATCAAACTGAACCCTGAAACACAACAAACTTGAGACATCTCAATATGCCTTAATCACTTCATTACATTTTTTTCTGATTAAGCTGACCTGAATCTGTGTTTCAATATTAAGAAACACCTGTGACAGAACATGAGCAGGTAACCACATCTTCTACTCTCAATTTCTTGCTAACAGGGCTATATACATAAAGATTAAGTTGTTTTAAACATGACAACACTTGTAAGATTATGGAAGCACTTATAAATCTTGGTGTTTACATATACTGAGGTATCAATAACAATTTACTCCAAGTTTAATAGTGTGAAATAAGTATATCAAAAAAATCTTCTCAATACTGTAACAGGTAACAAAAACAAATATTGGACCGTATATCCAATGAAATAAAACAGAAGTAAATACATGAATGACAGAAATTATTGAAAAATAAGTTGCT
The DNA here is from genome assembly GCA_035047865.1 of Dendrocincla tyrannina. Taxonomy (NCBI): domain Eukaryota; kingdom Metazoa; phylum Chordata; class Aves; order Passeriformes; family Dendrocolaptidae; genus Dendrocincla; species Dendrocincla tyrannina. The sequence goes on from JAWWMP010000165.1 coordinate 20,761,135, forward strand.
GCTTAAAAGAGCATAATTTTTTACAGCTACTTAGGAACAGCAAAAACATCTATGGAACAGAAGGAAGAAAGTTACTGGAAGTAAACAGAGATCTGGGATTTCTTTTTCTATTTATGGGCTTGCTATAAACAATTTTCTAAGTTCCTTTCTCTCTCTCACGCTACACAATAATATAAGTTTGTAGTTCCCAACAGATGTCTCAATTTGTATTCCTTAGAGTTATTGTAATACAAATAAATTTCAAAGATAATTCTTAAGTAGTTGCTTATTGAGAATGAGTTTCGATATGTATGTTAATTTTTCACGGAGTATGTTTATTATAGCAAAACTTGAGCTTGTAGTGTTTCTTCCCCTTGCAAATTATGATCACAGTTTCCTTCGCTTTTAAATGTTAAGGAAAACTTTCTGAAAATAAACCTAATGAAGAGTACTAGAAACATAGACTAACATGTCTGTTTTAATGTTTTTAGAGCATGTCAATTCAAGAACATGTAAACAGACAACAGGGAGAAAGCTGTTCTTTCATACATTTTTATAAAAAGTTGTCATAATAGGGTTTTCTACAGAATTAATAGAATTGAACTGTGCCAAAGCATCTAGCAAAGCAGATTGAATCACAGAAAATGAAGTCTCCCAAGATGTATGGAAAATAAGTTGCAAGCAGTCCCATCCTAAATTTCAAAGACTATAATTAGGTACTAAGTATATGACATTTACAACAGGAAACTGCAACTGCCATGCACTTCTGCTTACAAAAGAAGAATTATATGAAAAAGACTAATTTTTTACCTTCCTTCCTTCCTCTGTTTGTCAAAAGAGAAAGATGCAAAATGCCTTAGTTTTCTGGATATGGACTACAGCAAAATGAAATGTTAAAGAAGGATTGGACAAAGGCCGTGACATAGGAAAAAAAATTTTAGTAGGAAAGAGAGGAAAAGAAAATTATAGTCAATATAAAAGCATAATCTTTGCTTGAATAATGAATTCACCAAAGAGAATTGCAAGAAATCTTTTAAAAACAATCAATATTCCAATGTTCAGCTCCTCATTTCAAGTGCACTGATTTTACTTCAAACTTATAGCAGATATATTTTTATAGACTGCAAAGGGATGAAAAATGCTGCAGTAAAATGAAGATTTATTCAAGAAAAACTAAACACAGTAGCATGTGCTACCATGATGACATAATGAAGAAAATAAATAAGCAGAAGAGAACAAACAGCTACACAGTTCCTGCTAATTTTTAATAAATATCACCATCAGTATTCAACTACCAAAAGAAAGGAGGTTGTTATTCTCAGACATTATGTCTGGCCCTGAGCTGCCATTCCAGAAGAGCAGAGGTTTCTTGTAGATTCAGTGTCTTAGCTGCCTGCTCCTGAAGTCTTGGATATCTCAAGATGTGTGAAATAGCATTAGATTCTGTTATTTATGAATCTGTATCACTTGCAAGCAGTGTGTAAGCTCTGGATATTTAGATGTCAGATAACAAACAACAGTAAAGTTAATAAAATAGGAAAATGATAGTGTGCTATGCCCACATAAGAGTTTCAACTGAGGGTGCAGAGAAAATAATACTCCAGTTTCTTGAAAATAAGTGCCTGTACACAAATTAATTATTACCAGTAAATATGAAGAACCTAAATCTCACCTGTGAATAACTGCTGAATCACTGTGCAGTAAAACTAGCTCTCAGTGTTTTCTTGATGATGTGAAAAGGTGTTCTTAGCAATTTTCAGTTTTTGACATATTCTGCTATTTCAGAGCTCTCTTTTATTTTATGTGCTTATCAGAATAGAACTTTTTTACACTTCAGAAATGGTCAAACATCTGTAAACCATGATTATTTCTTGTGAATGTCATAACTAGATTTTTTTCCTGATCTTTTAACTTCATTAAATTCGGACTAAGGATTATTCTCCCGCATAAGATCTATATTTTCTGTGTATACCACACTTCTCATTTTTCTTCCTTCAAGAATGCCAAATAGAAACAAAAAAAAGAATAGTTGCATGTCTGGTATCCTAATATTTTTATACTCCTGCATTTGAGTTAAACAGATGGGATTAGGTAATTCTGCATGGCTATCTCTCCAAAACAAGCTGAGATAAGGTATAAATTCTAAAATCTAAAATAGTTTTCTCAGCTTTTCCATGTGATCTGCTGCAGCAAACATATTCACTCATTGTTTTGGAATGTTTTTGTACATCTAATCAATAAACCATTTAATACATTTTAAACCAATCTTCTATACTATTTGTCCAGCACAGCTTAATTCATACAAAGCTCTGAGTGATTCATTTCAGAGCAGCAGTGCAGGGTGAAAAGCAGACTGGTGTCTTTTTAAAGTGAGTGTCTGTGTGTGTTTATAAACACAAAATGTCATTAAAAATATTTTTCCCTGAAAATATTCTCCTCCATTTCAAGATCAATTCCATTGACTAGTATTAATAGTCTCCAGATACTCGTCTGACAAATGGCTGTTTAATTTATTTTTAAATATGAAAGATTTGACCTGGTTCGTTCATCTGTAAATACACATTTTTGTGCTGTAGACACAAATATGCATTTGTGTTAGCTTTCATCCCTGCTGTGTTTGTACAACACAGTGTGATATTCATAAACAGAAAGAAAAGAGACTGAAGTGAAGAACATTTGATAGTGTCGCCTAGCATTTTAAATACAGCAAAATAAATAAATTAGTGCCCACTTCATCAACGGCTAAAGTCACTGTGGGTGAAATGAAACAGAGAGTGGACCAGAGAAAAAAAAATAATCATGTGAAAAAGCAACTCATGTTGTCAACATGAGCAATAGAATGAGTGCTACTGAATTCTACTGAACTCTTAATTTTAAACTTATATTCACCCTCCCTACCAGGATAACTGATGTAGCTCCAGTTTAGCAATAATTATGAGGGATTTTGCCATAGCATAAAGCAAGATTGGCAACGGAGTCTGCAAGAATCGTTATCTCTACAAAAAAGGAAGATGACAGTCTTAAAAGATTGAGAGTCTGGGAAAAATTCAGAAGCAATTTTGAGTTCCAGAGCCCTATTTTAATCAAAGAAAGACACAAGTAGATATTTTTTTTTCAAAAGCAGCTAAACCCATTGGTTTTTGTTTTCAAAACGAAAACTAAAATTCTTATCATTTTTAATATTAATACTTAATATTAATTATTATAATAAAGTATAAAAATATTCTTATTTCCTATGAAATACAATTCCTCTGATGGTGTATATCTTGCTGATCTCATAATCTTAGGAATCTTTTACCTATTTAATACCCAGTTCCTAGAGTTTTAAATCATTAATTAGAAGGGAATTTATGAAAATCAGCTTCAAAAATAAAGAACAAAAGATAAGGGGCTGGCACTAGGTGACCTTTAGGGTCCCTTCTGATCCAAACCATTCTGTAATTTTGTCATATGAAAGGAGTTACAAGATGCTCCTACTCACTAATTTAAGTGGACACAATGCATTTCCCAAGTCAGAGAGCTTCTAAACACAGAAAGTTTCAAATATATTAACAATGCAAGAGACCTACTGCATTTTAATTTATTTTCTGCCCATTGTAGTCTCAAGGTATTGCAAAAGAAGGTATCATCACTTGCTGGTGTTATACATGGCAAAAGAAAAAAAAAATCTGAGGTATCAAAAAGAAAGATTTTGAAAGATGCCTGTTTTGTAGCTGAAGAATTTCTTTTGGAAGGATTTGAAGAATATGATTTGTCTTAAACTAATTAAGAACATGATTTATTTTATAGTACATATGTATAGTCACATATCATTGGGGTGAATATAAGGTGGAGAATGACAAGCAGAGTCTGAAGCACAGGTAACACATTGCTGAGGCTTGCATTACTGGAAAGTAGTATGCAGTATTACCTGTAAAAGAACAGGGAAAAAATCCCCAAATTTTTATTGAAAACTGGAAAAAAAAACCAAAACCACACCAAACAAACAAACCCCACAAAACAATCAGTGTAGAGCTATTAGAGATTAAAAATCAAAATATTTTCATTGAGTGCTATTACAATAGTGCAGTCCACTAGGATACTGCAAAGCATTTAAAAACATCAGTTGCTCTCCCATCTGCAAATTGTTCTAGAGTAATTACATACTTCCCTGCTAATAATCATATTTTCAATAAATTTCCAGAAACAACTATAGCTAAAAAGAATGAAAACCTATAAATTGACAGATTGATTACATGTGATTGATCATATAGGTCATATAGTACAATGGTGATGGTTCAGACGGGATGATCCAACTTTAACAGATGGAAACAGGCAAGAAAAATCTCTGAACATATTTGGGAAAAGAAACTGGGGCTTTAGACATGAAAAGGACATAAAAATCCTTTTCACTCCTTTAAAAAGATGATGATTTGGGTATTACATCCACTTTAAAACTAGCTCTTTTCCCTCCAAAGAGTGAAAAAGGAATAGTTAACACATCTCTACCAGGGAACTTGCTTCCTTCCTGTTATATGAAAAATATTATCAGTTCTGGCTTAGTACTCTAGTTTTTGAAAAATGCCAAAATCATATTCATGCAATAGAAGTATGCACACAAGCAAAATGAAACAAACTGATAGAAAATAGCACAAGCATAAGCACAGTCAGTGCTGATATTTTCAAAGTTACTATCTTCGCTATCTGACCAGCTTATGAATCTTCATTAAGATATATGGACTCAACTTGCAAATTTTTCTCTCCAAAAAATGCAGTGCCCATTTTCAGATTGCAAATATGGCAAACTGCAAAGTAAAGTTATCACCTAGTACGCCTTATAAAGCTTCATAGCAGATGTAGACTTTGCAAGAAGGTAAGCTGGTTCACCATTTTAGAAATATTTGCAAGCAGAATTTTACTATCTGAAATATTAATTTATATGGTCTGTGAATCACAGCTCTACCTGCATTAATGCCCCCTTTTTGAATTGCAAATAAAGAACTGTGATATTTGCAGAAATGTCCTTTCCCACCCACCCCTTTTTTACTTTACACTTATATAGTCTACATTATTTTAGTGCCATGCATGAAAATTCCATTCAATATAATTAAGAGCCTGAAGTACCCACACAAACTAGGGAAAGACATTGTTTATTAATGGACAAGGAATGCAAACTTTCTTCTTTTGCATATAATCTAGCAGCTAGAGTACATGCAAAGAAAGAGGGATACTCAGTTCAATTCCTGCTTGAGCTTGGTAGGCAGAACTTCAGCTCTTCCAGAAAAGAAACCTATTTCATACAATCATTAAGGTTGGAAAAGACCTCTATGATCACCAAGTCTAACTACAATCAACTACAATCACCACAATGATCACCATTAAACCATGTCCTCAAGTGCCACATTTACAAGTGTTTTTTGGACAGTTCCAGGGATGTTGACTCCACTTCCCTGGACTGCCTGCTCCAATGCTTGACAACTCCTTCCCTGAGGAAATTTTTCCTGCTATAAAGTCTAAACCTCCCCATCACAACTTGAAGCCATTTGCTGTCATCCTGTCACTTGCTACCAGCGAGAAGAGCCTGACTGCCACCTCGCCACAGTCTCAGGTAGTTGTGGACAGCAATAAGACTGGACTTATTGCTGAAGCACAGCCACACTTGCTAACTATGTAAAATGTCTGGACCTAAAGGGAAAAGAAGAAGCACACAATGTGGCAATCTGTATACGAAAAGGTAGTACGGGGTTCTGATTCCTTTATTTGGAACTAATACTATTGTAACCAGATCATATAAAAGATACCATCCCTTCAAGACTGGTAACCCGAAGCTGGTCCAGAAATCAGTTGTAGTCTTTACAGCCCGTGTTAGAGATTGCTCACAAGAATATTTCAAAGATCTGAAAGCATCTATGGATATTAGATACAGTATATCAATTACGATCCTGGAACACACTCCCAAAACCAACAATTATTTTCTCTTTGACAGAATACTCAAAACATGAATACCTTTTCAACAGAGTTCAAGAGGAGATTTAAGCTCAGATAAACCTACGCTAGACAAAACTCCTGCTTTTTACTCTTGGTTGCCAAGTCATACTTCAAGAAGGATGAAGACCTCACTGAGCGCTACCATATGTTCAGCGTTTTAACTTCCTGAAAAGACTGTTAAAAATATTACCTAAAGGATTATAGGCTATAAGCTTCACCACTTTTTGAATTTCTATCTGAACATTCATAACATTTCCTATGAAAGGCTAATTTTATCCAAGATTAGGGAAAGTAAAAAAAGAAAAAAAAATCATACCTTGTGTGACTGTAATTGTCCAGGGCTGGACTCATGAGGCAATCTCTCCACAGAACAGGTAATTGTGCTATAGAACTGCTTAACTTGTCCAGCAGCAATGCACAGAGGACCAGGGGACTGAGTTCAGAACATAAGGTATAGAATAAAACCTGGACCGTATTTTACTCTTTTATTCAGTAACATAAGGAAATCCAAAATAACTGTACTGAAGTCCTGAGTGCAAAAAAATAAGAATAAAGGAACAGAGCTACGAACAAATACTTATGGAACTTTCCAAACCTTTCAAAGCACTCATTCAAATGACAATCTACATGCAGCAGAATTTCAGCAGGTATCAAAGTATTAAAGAAGGAACCTAATTTTTGCTATAAAAATATCTCTATAAATTTGAAACTTGAAACCAAAATTCCTATGATTTTCTCTCTTTCTTCAAGTGCTCTTCAGAAATAAAATTTAATCCTTGGCTGAGATCCAGTATAATGAGTCCAAGATCCAACTTGAGAAGCAGATATTCTTCCAATCCAAGAACCAATTAAAACCCCCTAAGAAAACCCACAAACCCAGCAAATTATGCTGCTATTAGACTTCAGAAATCAGAGTTAAGAGACCATCATATTTGTGACATATCTTTGCCTATGACTGGTTTTAGTGGTTGAGAGAAATATTAAATTCTCTCATGAAGAATTCTCTCCTTTTTGCAGATCATTCTCTGCATTTTCCGTGATTTTCCCCAAGCTGTGGCCCAGATCACACAGCTGGTGAGTACAGCAACTGAGCTCCTGACACAATCACACAGGGAGAGTGACTCCAGCATATTCAGATCTCTCAACTCCAGCATATTCAGATCTCTCTCTATTCTCCCTTCAGGTGTTACATGCATTTTCTTAAATTCAGATCATGCAATACAGTCATGAGGTGAAAACTCATATTTTGCTGACTTGCCAGTTAAGAGAGTAGCTGGAATAAGTGAATCACATGTCCCTAAAGTATGTCACAATCTCAAATTTAAATTACATTCAGTATGTTGTGCTTTTTTTGTCACTACAAGTTTAACACAATTTATGAACACTTGGAAATGCTAGCTGTTGCATTTCTATTCATATTTATTCATTAAGAGAGTCAACATTAAGAAAAGTAAAGAAAAATGACATATATTTAAAAATGCCAGCCCTAGAATGGGAGGGAATCTTACAATCCCCTTAATTTCTAAGCTCAAAGAATAATCAGTGCAGAGAAAGAATACCTAATTTACAAAAATTCGTTCAATTCCTTGTTTATCAGCTAAGGCAGTCAAGAGAAATGTCATTATACAAAACTGATGTTTGCTTCAGTAGTAAAGAGAATGCAAACAGAACACTTTATAAACACCACCAAGGAATTGATAAGGAATGACTGCAGTTATCAGCCTAAGAGGCATAGACAAGAAGCTTCTCACACGTTGCTAATGCCATAAGCTACCCAATCACTCCATCTATAATGACATCCATGGGAAAATATTTGGGACCATACTCTGTATACTTCAAAAATATATGTCATTCAACATTTTTTCCTCCTCAATATATATTTTAAAATAGTTTCTAAGGAACTATGAAATGAATCTATATATTCATAATTCAGTGGATTCCTGACTGATGAGTTCTTCCAATGGCTTAGAGTTAGTAGCTTAGAGCTAGTACCTAGAAAATTTATTTTACTTCAGGTGAAAGAGTTCTCTGCCTTTGTAATAGGAAGATGCAAATTCTATATTGTATCTTATTAAGTTCCAGATGGTCACAGACAGCAGCACAGCAACAAACAGTAACCTACCTGAGTAATCACAAGTATGCTAAAAAATACAGCATACCTGGACTGTTAACTTGACTGACTTTCTATGTGTAAATGACTTTTTCAGAAATTAAATAATGGTTGAGCTAGTCCATGGGCTTATTGCTCTTCTGTATCACACATAAAGGTAATGGTTGCTATTCCCATCCTAAGAAATATGCATAGCACACAGAAAGATTTTGCTGTACTGCAGCCATGGCAGGGTCATTTAAGCAAACAAAAATGTCTCCTTAAGAGCTGGTTTCTTTCTGTGCTCGTTCGCATCAGAAATAGAGCTAATGCTACGGTCTTATAAGTGCTTTATGCATTCTGACAAACCAAACGAGGTTTGTCAGGAGAGGCTCTAGGCAGCATGGAACTGCTGCAATTTTACATCTCATTGATTACCACAATGGGAATTGAAAATGGTTCTCTGCTTTCGACATGATATTAAAAATACTGTTGCAGATCTCAGAAAAATATGCAGGTCCTTCAGCAGAGGGAATATGAGGAAAACCAACTTTGTATAGCATTGTTTCCTCATGAATTTGAGTCAGGCCCATCTGACCTTTATAAAGGCTAATAATAAAGCAATAAGGTGACACACAGTAAAGCATGTCATTATGTGAGTAGTTCTGCAAGAGGATACATGAAATAAAAGGGCAGTTCAATGCCCTGAGGCTTTGGACATCCATTTGTTCTATGGTATGTGCATCCTGTATACTGCTGGCATTACACAGAGTATGTGGGAACACACATGTCACAACAAGCAATACTAAAAGAACAAGGACCTAAAAATGATTGTAAGAAAATAAAGATTTATTATTACTGTCACACTGCCTCAGTCACTGGCTGGTTTGATGTTCTGGAGAGGTTTTCTATGAAATGTTCAGGAGCCTAATTACTTTTATCATACAAAAATCTCAAGTCTTTCTTGTTCCCACATCTTCAGCAACTTATTCTTGCTGTATCCAACACTTCCCATCCACAGAATGTTACTATTTTATAAGGGATGGACTCACATTCTAAGCACAGAGAAACAAACCCAAAACCACAGAGAATAATCTATAGTGACAGCAGTAGAAGTTTGTTCTACTCAGAGATTGCAAGTGACATATGTAGCAGCATGTGCTAAGCAAGCTGTGATAGTCACTAACCCTTTGAGGTGCCTAGCAACCTTCAGTTGCATTCAGTGGGAAGAGAAGATTTTCAGCACTCAACAGAATTAAATTCCTAATAAAACTATTTACTCTGGATCAGTTCTAGGAGTCCTCAATGCTCCTTAAGGTAGAGGTAGAGGAAAGCATACTTAGCACATGAGCAAATCATTAGTTACTGCAATTACATCATCAAAACCAGTTTAATTTGAAAAAGAAATCTGTGTATTTAAAAATAATGTCAGTTTTTCACACCAGTGGACTGGTCTACAAATTGGCAATCAGCAGATCAAAGTTCTGAATTTCATCATGTCTTTCTGATATTTGAATTATATCTATATACAAACACCTGTGCTAATGCTTTACATCTACATTTAATTCAGATATATTTTCAACACATATACAATATAAGCAATTACTAGTATAACAGGCAACCTATTCAATGGAGTATGAAACAATAAAAAAACCCTTGAAAACCAAGTTTGGGTAAGTTAATGGCATCTGTGTTATTCCCACCAGGAATATACAATCACAGGAAGTTGGATGCAAAAATTAAATACAAGCACTTCCATTGCCTCTCATTAGAACATATTGGGAATTATGTATCAGCTAAAACTAGGTCTGTACAACAAAGAAACTTGCCAATAGATAAAAAAGGGAAAACTCAAATGGCACTCAAGTACTACCAAGAAGCCAATAGGAACTAAGCTATACGTAAGCACAACTGGTAGTTTGATCAATAGCAGAACAGGAAAAGAAGATCCTTCTCCCACCCCAAATGTAGCTTTTGAGAATTTACAAATATCTTTTCCCTGTCTGAGAAGGGTATGATAAAAGCAAAAATCCATTTAGTAATCCAGTAAGTAGTCTCATCCATCATCTTAAGAACACAAAAATGCAAGAATATATTTGGGTAAAAAATATCCTCTTGGCTTTCTTGATCCTTTGATATAGAGCGAGATAAAGGACATAAAGCCCAGAGAAAAAATACAGTAATGGGCCAAGCTTCCTGACTCCACTTGAAAAAAAACTGATTTGTTCAGAACAGAAGCCATCTGCTATCCAAAACCACCAAACATTTACTCTTTCTCTAATAATATGAAAATCTTTCACAAAAACCAGTGTGATGTGTACAATTGCATCTGTGACAACTGTTCACACCTACAGGTTATTGGTCTGCTGGAGAGGCATTAATTCGAGCTGTAATACTAACACAATAATTACCATCCTTGGGTTATATATATATATATATGTATATATATATATATATACACACACACATATTTTATATATTATATATAATTTTAGTTACCTATCACCTATTACTTCATATAGTAACGATGCTTCATAGAAAATAAACCATTGCAAACTTATTGGTATGCTGAACACATAGAATATGCTTTTCTATGATTTTCTTCATTTTTGTATATGCCATATATGTATATAAACCAAACCTTACAACACCACCAGCAAGATAAAGTTGTGAGATACAGAATATTTAAAAGAAAAGAAAAACATAAATAAAGGAGTACTCTATAAATTTCAATTAATTATAACAGTTTCTAACACCAATAAAGATTGTAGATTGGCTATTCTTTACTCTAATTGGCTTCAACTGTTCCAGATCGTCATCAGCTGTCATGAAATGCCTGACCTGATGATAATAGTCACTGAGAGTTCCACAAAGGAAACGGTGAAATAGTCATTTCATTAATGTAGGGCTTACACAGAGCAGAGTATTGGAATATCACAGAATCACATGGCTGAGGTTGAAAGGGACCTCTGGAAGTCATCTGGTATAAAACTCATGCTTAAACCGCCAGACTGGGTGGCCTCTGGCCCCACACTGGTGCAAGTGGTTGTTCCTCCCCAGGTGCAGGACTTTGCACACCTCTGTGTTGAACTTCATGAGGCTCCTATCAGCCCATTTCTCCAGCCTTTCAACATCCCTCTGGATGACAGCGCAACCCTCTGAATATGCACATATAACATATTCTGGGGTGATTTGTTTAATACACTGCTAATTTTGTTACTTCTTTTTCTTTATTTCTTTTTTGGTTTTCTGTGAAATATAAAAAAATATTAACACATTCTCATTCTTTTACAATTTACTGAAAAAATAATATATATTATGTGTTTTTTTAGCAGAGACTGAATTTGTTCTTACTTTCTAGAAAGTAGCTGTCATGTTACAGATACTGCTACAACGAAAAAAACCACTGCAACTTGGGCCCATTAGTCTCACAATATTCAGAATATTCTTTATCTGAATGCATTACATCATGGTTTAATATATTAAAAAAAACCGATATAATAAATTAACTATCTGTAATCTGTAAGTTGGTACTCTGCTGCAAGTCCAGGGGGTCTACAGGGCTGAATTATAGCCAAAGGGATTTTTTGTTTGTGTTGGTTGGTTGGTTGGGATATATTAACAAAGAAAATAAACACTTTTTAAAAGTTTTGCTTTTGGGTACCCAGTGATGGAAACTTCATGGCTTGAACTTCAGGGTTACTGAAATCCCAGTGAATTCAAAGTTAGGTACCATCAGCATTTTGTAAATTCAGACTTTGCAGGTATTTAAAGTCAGTTACTTGTATACCAACACATCCAACACAGACCATTTAAAAGAGGTTGACAGTTCACTCCTTTGAAAAAAAAAGACTATGTAATTTTAAACAGTTTCTAAGAAGTGGAATGATAATTTTTAGTGAAAATCAATAAAATAGTTCATAAATGGAAATCTAAAAAACTACATAAGTTTTATTACATGGTTACAAATTATTTTGTATTTAAATGAATCAAATGAAGCAGGTATGAAGCTTCAAATAACTTTGAAACTTTTAACTTTAAAATAAATATGCATTCCTAATAGAGATACACAGAATCTCATTTATCCTGTATTAATGGCAGTCTCAGTGGAAAGAAACTCTATAGATCAAAGTCTTAAAGCTAATTGACAAAAATATGTATTTTCTCTCAAATTCAGGAACTTTTTGCCTTTGGGGCAGAGGGAGACCAAGTAACTGTCCTTTGCCCCTACTTTTTTTCACTGACAAGGAAGGATTGTCTCTGAGGAGGAGATACTGTCAGACACCACAGCCTTGATCATGAATATTTCTTGAACCTGAAGGATTATTGGATTCAAAGCATTATTGAATGACCAATAAATTTCACCAGTATACCTCACATTAACCTAGTCCTTAGTCTCCATCATATACGTCACATGAGTCCGATGCAATCACAGATGCAAGGTCACCCTAAATCTAGCCATCTTGTAAGCAAAATGGTAATGACAAACAGAATATTCAGAAATGGAAGAGTGATAAACCCCCTCTAATTTTAGGAGGACAGATTAGTCTGACATGGCTAAATAAAAAAAATGAGACATTGTGAATATCTGAAGGTTACCAATCTTGAGGAAGAAAATTTAGTGGGATACAGGGAGAATGAAATGCAAAGAAAACAATAGTTTGAAATGAAGGTAATAAGCTGAATAGTAGCAAAACATTTCATGAGACTGAGATCTATCCAATAGGGACACAATTCTGTAAGGCAGGAACATTTGGAAATAGAGTAGACAAAGCATAAGACTGCATGAAACAATTGTGTACTGATGACACAGAAGGCTAAATCATCTATATTTGCCTTTTTGTCTGTGAGATTATTTCTTCTAATCAATCATTCTGGAGCACCACTCCATTTTAACACCTCATTCTTTCATTTTCTTTCTCCCTTCCTCTTCCTTTTGAAAGCATTATCAAAATAGATGTGACCTCATTTCCCTTCTTTTTGCTTCTGCTCAAAAGGAACAATCTCTACAATCACTATGTTTACCCAAATGTTTTCATATTTGGTTCTTTATATCTGAAAACCTATTTTAAGCAACATCTGAACACAGTGTTCAACATTCCTCCCTTACAGTGTAGCTTTCTGTAGCCACAGGATTTTTATAAGGTCACCTATGACAAAAGTCAGTGACCTTATAGAAAAACAGATGAATGGGTGAGGAACGATTTGGGCTGGACAAAATGTTGTGTTGAGACACTTTTCCACATGCCTACATCCACATAAAGAATTTACTCACAAAGAGTAGACTAAGGCTCTTCCACAAAGAGCAAAAAGCCTAGAAACCTGCAAGTGTTTTAGAGAAAAGATCTAGTGTTAATACAAGCCTAGAAAGTAAGATTCAAAAGTTTTTGACTACAGAAGAAAATAAATACTTATCTCTCCTTGCTTTAAAAAAAAAAAAAAATCAAACCCGTTTTAGCTTACATAGGAAACTAATTAGAATGCAAGAAATATCTGTTACCTTTATATTTTTGTTGAAATGCTCTATATTTGCTAAAGGGGAAGTGTAATGAATTTCTAGGATGTTTTTAGTAACATCCATATTTTTTCCAAGATTTTTTTTCAAACTTTTAAATTTCAAAGGCAAAGGGAGGAAAAATGCAAAGATAGCCATTAGTATCCTAACAGTATATTTTCTGCGAATAGCTGCTAATATTTAAATTCTTCAAGAATTATATGGCTCTTGAAACTCTTGCAAAATGTTTGTATTATATTATTTCAATTCAAAAATCATGATCCACTTTGTGTTTCTTGTAACATGTATCTGAACTATAAGATTTTTGTATCTCAATCCCCTCAACAGTCTTACTGTTACACTCAATGTTAACAAATGGAAATTTCTTGTCATTCCGCAAAATGTCAGAAATTTTGGTCCCAATGAAAGAAATGAAAAATCAAATAATAGTAAAACTTGTTTTGACATTTTATTCAGTTTGACTCACTTGATTTTTACGTGTGGTCTGATACTGGGAAATTATCTAAGATCTTCCACTGCATTTTGGTGGGGTACATGCAACAGAAATATCTTTATATACATAGTTGTTTAACTGACTTGGTGTTTGGCATTTAAAATAAGGATCTTTTAAAGGAAGTAAATCTATCCATATTTGTTTCTTCATACAAAATAAGAAGTGAGGAAAACTTTATTTATTTATTTATTTTTTAAATTCTCAGCAGTTAATACCAGTCTTCCCATTTCAACTCCAGGAAAAATAATATTTTTTTGATTGCTAGTCTGAAAGAATGATTTAAACTGATCTATTTCACATACTCGTTTTCTCTTTCTCTCTGTTTATTAAATTCGCCTTAAATACTGGTGAAATTCAACAACTGGCAGACTTCACTGAAGACACAGGAGAATGGAATAGCAGGGGTTCTGCATGTCTGGGACTGAGCTGCATGGTGTCTGTGTGGGAAACAGGGTGTGATAGAGAAGGCTTACTGTAATAAAAAAGTAAAACATAAATAACCTGTAGTACTACCATCTCATGGCCTGCTGATACTTTGTATATCCTGGCAACCTACATGAGGCAGGAACTCTAGACAGAAGAACATACAAAAAGTAGTTGGAATCAAATTTATCTGAAATGTACTGAGCTGAGTCTGGAAAAAAACCCCCACACAGAATTCAAAGTATTGCTAGTTCTCACTAAACACTAATCTTGTTTGAATTTCAAGGAGATTTTAGAGCTTTTGTTTTCTTATTTGTAATACAATGAAAAGGAACCTTTGAAATTGAGTCATTTAATGAGAAAAAAAACCCAAAAACAAGACAAATAACAACAACGACAAAAAAAATCAACCACAATATTTGTATTTATTTCTCATAATTACAAACAAATGTTTCTTAAGAATTTAAACTACTCACAGAATTTGAAATTAAATTAGTAAATGTTTTATTCAGCTCTGATCTGTTCCCTTTTTTTCTGTCTGAGGGGAAGGGAGATGAAACAGGCAAATAATATAGTCCAGCTATAGCACATACCTGCTAATGGTATCACAACCAAAGCAGAAGCATTCAGTTACTATTTAAAAAATGCATTCTGACATACTAGGATAGATGAGCTACTTGACCGTTCGTTATGTGATAAACTTCACTGCTGTTTCTTTCAGTGCAGCCCAGCACACTTCTGAAAAACTGCAAGCCAAAAGCTTGAAGAAAATACAGTAATCTTTAGAGAAGTCAGTTATCTTTCCTGGTAATTTCCATGCTTGCTACAACAGCAAAACCTAATGCATCTACAAGACCATTTTGTTGAAAGTATATCAAGATAGAACTAATGTCAGGGTTCCTGACAGAAACCATAAAAGGCAGAAACCATACTAAACAAGGAGATGCAAAGAATGGGTAAGATAAGGTAGTCTATTGTAGTCAAGTAGAATTTGGTGGGTTTCTTGCCCTGGTAACCTTTATCACCTCTTAGGATAGGTATTGTGAGATAAGTGAGTGATTGCTTAGGAAGATCAAATGATTTAGCCTAATTTGTCTCAAAGGCTCTGTCATTTGTCAAGGACAGTTAAATAAATGATTCCCTCCACCCAGGCTCATTTTAGGGCAATTATAGGGAGGATAATGCATAGTGCTATGTTATGCCTATTATGTATAAATAAGGAGATTTTCTGAAAATTCCATATTTTATTGCAGGAAAAAGTTTTTTGTTCTCTTTGCAGAACATTGAAAACAGCTCAAAAGGCTGTTTTACAGTAAGTCCTAACTTGACAGTTGTGGGTTTTGGTTTTCTGTTTTATTGGGATTTTTATTTGTTTGGGGGTTTTTTGGTTGTTTTTTGTTTGTTTGTTTTTGTTTGTTTGTTTTTTTTGATTAAGCATTTCTCAGCATGTTCTGGCAGCCATGAACCAGTCCTCTGAGCAAAATATGAGTGGCAAAAGTGGAGTTATGATTGAAATCTAGCCTTGCTCTAATAGCCATATGGAGACAAACAAGAAACACAGCAGCATGCAGATCCTTCTGCTGCCATGTCGTGGGCCTAGGCACTCAGGGCTGGCTGAGAATGGAAGGGTATGAACAATACTTGCCTTTGATGGCATGCTTACTTGTAGAATGGTCAGTCATATCAAAATACTAGGTATATTTATCTGTATTCTTACATTTGTAAAACAGAGAAACTATGTGACTGTACCAAAGCATATAGAAAAAGAAAATGTATTGCAAAAACAGTTGTTTTTTCCTTTAGTGAAAAAGGGAAGTGAACTCTAAATCATTGAATTTAGAAATAAGTAATCTAAACCCTGAACCATCCTTTCAAACTCCATTACGCAGTTAATTTCCTGAAAGAACGGGATTTTGAGAAAGTTAAGGATTGAGTCAACAGAAATAATGTTGCAGTTCAAATGCAAAAGTCTGCAACCATCATGGCTCAATACAGGCATACTGACAGTACAAGTAGAAACTCTGACAGAACGAACTCGGAGGTCATATTGGATGGAAGGTTGAACACTGTGCTCTGTCACTGCAAGCTAGCCAAAACACCTACTGGACTGTTGGAAGTACAAGGGCCAGTACATCAAGAGAAGTGATCAACTGTCTTTCTCTAACTGCTCCTAAAATACTGGATCCAGTTTTGGGCTCTAGATTTCAATAAGAATGTGGAAAAAATGAAGAGGGCTCACAGAAAGAGTACAAAGAGTGTCAGGGTCTAGAGAATGTTCCTAGGAGGAGAGGTTGAGGAAGGAGGGTTGGTTTTGTCTGGCAGAGAGGAGGTTAGGGGGTGCTGCCCTATTGGCAGCCTGCAGTGGTTTAAGGGAATTTACAAAGATGACCACAGCAAACTCTTTTCAGGAGCAGTGACAGCCAAAAATTGCAGGATAGTATTTAAGACTAGACGTTAGGAAAAACTTCTCCATTAGGAGGGTGATGCAGCACAGGAGCAAGAGGGGCTGTTCTTCTGGTACATCTGTTCTTGAAAGATTTTAAAACTAAACTAGACAAATCGGGGTCTAATTTGTTATAGCGCTAGTGATAGCCCCACTTTGGGATAACAAATGATCAAGACGATTTCCAATAGTATTTCCATACAATAATTTCCTGATTCTATTACATCAAAAAAGTAGCAACACTTGCACAGACACACTCACAAATATTTTCTCTTAAATACCCAATAAAATCAGTCAACAACTTCAATATGCAAAAATTTTGTATGTCGAAGTGTGACAATTTTAGGTAGTTTGAAGGGGCTTTTAGGCACTCTAGTTTGAAAAAAAAAAAAGTCCAGAAATCTTATTGGAAAAGTAGAAAAAAAATAAGTTTTTTGTTATCTAAACTTCCAACTTACAGAAACAGATATAGGGGGAAAAAATCACGGTTTAATGCTTTTACGTAGACACAGATCTACTTTTATAGGTGTTGTCGACTAAATTTCATATGTGATATAATCAAATATTATGCACAATAATTAGAATTTAAAATTAATAACCACTGGTTTGAAAGAACAGAATGCTTCATTTTAAAACCAGTTTCTTTTGTTTAGTAATCTTTCCCAAGGGCCTAAGAGGTGCTAAACAACTACAGCCTCTAAGGACTTTGTAATCCAATTTTGCACTTGGCTTATTATAGCAACTTGCATTTCTCTTCTATGGCTCAATCCTGCATGGTAGAGAGATCTAGTCCTGATCCAGCAAATCATCCTGATTCTTGTAGGTTGTATCCAGATCACACAGTCTTGATATTTTTATTTTTTTTTTCAATAAGGATGATAGAAGAAGAAAATTAACACTGCTTTACTAACACAAAATAAGCTAAAAAAGGCTTATGTAAAGAAGGTGTAAAATGAACAGACTGCAATAAATTGTTTTCTTTATGCATCAAGGCATTGTCTGATTTGAAACTGCAACTAAGTCACAATTCCCTTCCTGGGATTTGTCTTGATATTCCTTCCCTACTGAAGGAGTCGAACAGCTGTTCAGTCTAACTTTTCATTTACTCCCATCTGTATTGTCATCTCATGTACGATAAAATAATTTGAATTTTATTGCTGGGTTTTTCAGATAGGTATGAGTTTTGTGGTCATGGACTAATTATACATTTTAATACACTTTTTTGCTTTTATAAATATATTTAAATTAACATTATTTGAAGTGGTATTTTTTGTTAGTGTATTTGTTATTAACAATACGCTTCTAATCAAATAATGATATATAATATTTACACATAATAGTGCTGCTAAATTTTGCTGCACTTACTCTGCTCTACACAGAGGCAAGCATGAAATGCTTGCCTTTTAGGCAAAGGGCTCCATTTAACATTCGTATCTCTCGGTTACTGCATCTTGATGACTCAGTCCATTTTATCGGTACAACAACTCAGAACACTGGTAAAAGCTATGGATAAAAATTTACAGGAAATGTCAATTTTTTAAAGAATTGACATGTATTAAATGTCTTTGGAGGACAAGGGGGAAATAGTTCTTTTAACGTATCATGGCACTCTACTTGGACTTAGGATGTAATGCATCAATATGAACAATGATAATAATTATTCAATGACTTGATTTAATTTTTCTGGCCAGCTCTGGGACACTGCAAAAGAAACCCAGCTGTTCCTTGATTGCACATTTGATATTAAATGGTGTTATATTATCCTCAGTGTAAAGCAGAGAGTTACTAACACGCAAGTCAGTTACTATGTACATTCTCTATAACACTCTTAGCAAAATGAAAACAGATTTTATAAAAGAATCAGGTAAAGAATAAATATAAAGCCACTATGGAAATGCTGTATATGCCACTTGATATATTCTTACACAGCAGGACTGGACTTAGGGGACATGTGGCGTATACACTGGATCTAGCAAAAAATACAATACGCAGTTAAGCTAAACTGCGTTTATCAATTCTATTTAATATTAAAGTGTTTGCATAGCCTGTACCATAGGACTGTGAAGTGATCATTCATCTTCCAGACTATTCAAGTACACTGACATATAATCTAACAACATCATCTTTGAAAAGACAAACATAAAACCAAACTACACTAATTCTTTTTTTATTTGAAAGACAGATCTGATTAAATAGATGATTTACTTTATGTTAGAAGGCAACATTTTTAGCAGTGTTCTAGGAGCTGCAGCTTTTGAGATTCTTTGACACAGGCAAACTATGTATGTAAAGTGTCCAGATATAGGTTTAGTTGTCTTACCCAAAGAACTGAAGTTTAAGGGATTCAGTTATACCCCTCTTCTCTCACTGATAATGGGGGTAGCTAATTCCCATGCCTTCTGGAATACTGTCAATAAAGAGTGTAGAAACACAAAATCTATAAAATTTAAATTGGGGATTCTTTGCCTAAAGGCATTAATATTGAGCATGCTTGTTCTTGAAGACAATTCACCCTAGACCATCACTTCTTGCTTTTAGTTATGGTGCACAACAACTGTCTCTTGTTTACTCACATCTCATTCACATCTATTCAAGAAAAATGAAACTAACTAGGAATAGCTACTTACATTGTTTGGGTAAGTTGGTAGCATGAGGCAAAATACAAAGAACTTTAAAAGAAAATTTACATTTTAAAAAATAGTATTTTTTTTCATTTCAGCTCTTTCAAAATATTGCTGATTAGGATTTAAAAATATGTATACATTTTTACTTTTGAACCTACTGCCTGAAGAATGAGAAACATTCAATTTACTTTATTTTCCATGTGATAACAGGTGACACCTTAGAGTTTTCATGAATTTGTAGATTTTTATACTTCTAGGTAGCTTCTCACATATAGCATAGCTTGTAACCTCTAACCCTGTGTTAGCTGTCTTAAGGGTCAGATAATAGCTGGAACACTG
>JAWWMP010000165.1:20781106-20948386 GCA_035047865.1 Dendrocincla tyrannina
AACCCTATAAGTAAAAGAACTCTTCTCTGCTTTACCCACATAAAGTTGTCTTGGAAAGTTTTTTTCCCCTTTCCTTAAGGGAACACAGGCATTTACTTTCTTCTAAAGATGACTGATGTGCTGATCATATTTCAATGCAAGAAGGTATTACCAAATAAGGCCAGCATTTTCTATTCACTTTTGCTGTATTTAGGCAATACTTGTTCCACAGAATGTTCTAGGTTTTCACCCATATTTAGAAAATGTACTGTGTACCATGGTGAGATACTGTGATTCTTGCCAGATTTGAACAAAAAAGCAACAGAACATTAGATAATTTTAGTCATAATGATACCATTCAGAGGAACCACAGTTATGCAATGCTGTTTTCACCGCATTATGGAGTTGTATGAGGATACTAATTTCTTGGCATTGCAGCCCAATTGTTTTCATTTATGAACTCAGAGGGTGGAGGGAAACTTGCCATGCTAAAATTTGAAGCAGTCCTTTAGCTTTTTACTTTCAGTCCACTGTTGTACATACAATATTACCATAATAGTGGAACAACTCTGCTATTACAGAAGAGGCAAACTGAGTGGATTTGAAAACTAGATGAATACTGTCAGGAATTTTTTGATGAAGAGTAAAGGAGGGGAGTATGTGTAGAAAAGTCATGTGTGAAGCAAATCTGATTTGTGGAATGCAAACCAAAGCAAAAGGTTTTGTTTTTGTTTTTTTTTTTAAAAAAAAAAGACTATCTTGTTCTCTTCATCAACTGAAATTTATGCAGACAAGACACCTCCTAACCTAACACTCACCACAAAAATAAAGAAAAATATGCATGTTTGGGAGACAGAGTGTCATTTATTTTCTTTAAATTCCTATACAGTCATGGCTCTGACTCATCCAATTTTCTTAGTTTAATCAAATATGACCCCGTGGGAGTAGCCTGTTGCAAAATTTACCACAACTATCTTCTGCCTCCAATGTGAGAAATGAATTCTGAACATGTTGGCAGTTCCTCCTTTATTTGGTTAATTAACTGTTGATGTACCTCTGTGTAACTTCTATCCTAATAATTCTAGCAACATGGACTTTAAGCAATGCACAAAACTTTGATAAGGAACTCTGAATTAATGTAAACTTTTTGTAGAACTTTTAAAAGATGATGAAGTAAAGGTAGAGGAAGGGTGGGGGTGGAGATAGGGAAGGCAAAAAGAACAGAATAATTATGAGATCAATAAACAATTAAGCCATTCACCAAAGCTATTCAAAGCACCAAGGCACCAAAAGACAAAGACCCTATGTTAAATTCAAATCATAAAAGACATTTAACATGCTAAGCAAAGTCAAGCATGCAAGTGACATTGATTTCCATGTTTTAGTTGTGTTGTCACCTCCACAGATAGTCATAAGAAAAAATAAAACCAAAAATATAGTTAAAAGTGAAAAATAATAAAAATAAATAAATAAAAAAAGGAAGTAACCTAACACTATGTTTTTTCCCTGCCCAATGTCTGATAAAATTTTATTTTACTAAATTTGTAGTAAAAATTTATAAGCAGTGATTCATTTATAGGCACAGCACACTGGAAACATTACACTCAGCCAAAGATCTGATCTTGAAAACCCTCTCTCAAATAAAACAGTTTTTACTCATTAGAGTATTTCTAACTCAGTAGCAGACATGCTTTCCTATAGGAACTCATGGCAACTGACAATGTAAGAAACTGAGACATCACCAAGCCCTTTGGTTGTGCTGGGAGGCTCCCAGGGGCAGGTTGGTCATGATAAATTGTCCTTAGCTGTGAATTTCACTTTCCTCCTGAGACTCTAAATACCTTAATGTCTGAGTCACATTTCAAAGTCCATATACCCTCCATCTGCTTATTTGCAGAGAAGGGAGGGGATGAGTGTCTGCATAACTAGAGAGTAGGTTGAAAGAAGATGATAGGATATCATTAGTATTTCAATAACAATGCATAACACCAGTTGCTGACTTTAGACCTTTCCATACATGTTTGCTATGACTCAATAAGCAAATAAATCATAAGAGACAAAAAGCAAGTATTGTCATGACTAAATACCTCCAACAAAAGTTAAGGTTAGCTGCATCAGGTCCTAGGCCTTTACACAGCCAAAACTCTTATAGCCACTTGCAGATATTTATTATACTTGGCAAGTCTAGATATTTGACAGCTTAATTGAATTGGTCTTAATCTTCCACAAAGACAAAGTAAAGAAATCAGTTTTCTGGGTTCAAAGCAAAAAAGGAAATCTCTGTATTCATAGGGCATTATAGAAAGCTGCCATCCATCAGTAGAAAGTGGTTCATCTACTAAATGCATAACAAGGTGACATATCCATTCAAGTGGAAGAAACAAAAGTTATGAATTATGACATAAAGAGCTTTATAGTTTTAATGCTTATGAACAATTACAATTGACAACATTGACAAAATAGGTAAAATTTCACAGTGTCCAGGGAAATAGTTTGGGCACTATGCTTTTCAACCATTCTACTGTATGAATTGAAAAAGAAAAATAATAATAATTCTGGCGTAAAATACGTAGAAAGCCTGATAAGGTTTTGCTTGAATACTCCTTATTTATGTGGTTAGAGCTAGAAAATCAAATGATATTTGAGTAAATCTATATTTGCAATTATCTATCCTTAAGAGTAAGAATGGGTAGGCTTGTGATCCTGCTTAACAAAATTTTTTGTTTGTTTAATTCAAAGTAATTTCTCTTAAGTTACAGAGACATAAAAAGGAGCATATAGGATCTGTGTGGTTTATTTCAGAAAATGAGTAAGAGGCCATAGAAAGATCAGAGTCAAGAAATCTCTAGTGGTGACCACTACAGTACAAAAGACTGTCCATTCTACTATATTTAAATGTATCTCTTAATTGCATTTTCTCTTTAAATTGGTATCATTTGATAGAGGGGGAAAGATGTGAAACAAGATCTGATATTTTTTCTTGCTTTTGGGAGGTGGGTGATATTTTTATTATTTGTTGTGGAAAAAACTTATTTATTCTTAAACCTTTCTGAAAGCTGGTACTTTTTTACCTAGCTGACATGTAGTAAAAGTTATAATTCATCTGCAAGGTACATGACTAGTATGTAGAGATTTATATCCTACTCCTAGGGGGGAAAAAAAAAAAAAGAAGATATATAGAAGCAGGTGCTTTGTTAAATATATATATAAAATATAAATGTAAAAATACTATTTCCCTAATACTCTTCTACAGTGTAATCACCTGTGCAAAAAATCATCACTTTAATATGTCATAAGGCCAAATACACTCCAAAACTTTCAAGAGCAATCTATCCACTTAAACACACACACATAAATTCATATGAATATATAGCTGTAGCAGTGAAAGTAGTTCAGCTCATACCAGTGGAAGTAAACTGACAGCTTCTCTAGTACATTTTTTCTCAATATAGATTTTGCTTTAGTTTCAGTGAAACTTCATTTTGTTCCATAGTTCCATCTGCATGGAAAAGCTCACAGGAACAGTGTACTATCTTAGCTTTTAACTTTTCATTTAAAAGAGCTAGAGAAATGCTCAGAAACAGCAGCTATTAGCTTTCCTCCAGTCTTCTCAGAAGCCTCTCTCAATTGCCATGATCATTCAATCAGTCCTAGTCTACAAGAGATCTCTGATAGCAAAGTACTGGTTGGAAGCTCTACATGAGAAAAGGAGCATCTGAACTCTCATGCCACTGGGAGGAGATGAGTTATTGAGAGACAATATGGCAATATCCATAAGGAACTCTGGTAAAGGAGTGAGGAGCAGCACAGTCAAAATTAGTTTGCCTAGTAAGCAAACCAAATCCATGCTGGTCTCAGTAGTCATTTGGCTTGTCCCACGGTAGATCAACGGTTTAAGAAGCAGTTTCTTCTGAGAAGAGAATGTGGAGAAGGGACTGGGAAAGAGGCAAGAAAGGACCATCCTAAAACATCGTCTGCTAGACTCAGGCCTTGTTTTTCCAACTTCCAAATGTTCACCTATTGTAAAAAGCTAATAGAAAGATGACACCAAATTTTAGCTATACGTAATTGATTTCTCATTTGATTTAAAATTTAAGTCATGAAACATTGCATAAAGTTTCCACAAGAAAATTAGGGTATGTAAGAGAAGGGCACCTCATGAAATCACAAAACACTGGGGGAGCTCAGAGTACAAATAACATTATAAGAATATTATCCTAGATGATCAGTTTGGTGGTATTTCAGTAGTAGGGGAGTTTACTGGTTTCCGTGGGAACTGTAAGAGAGCAGTAAGGGATATGTAGCCTCCTTTCTTGAAAATCCAGGACTACACTATATGGAACATACATGCAGAATAATGTGTGAGAATTGAGATAGGGTATGAATTTTCAAAATGCTGATTACTACACTGACTACCTAGACAGACATTCTTAGTATTAAGAGCTTTCATATAATGCAACCTAATATGCAGTAACTCTGCCAACAATCTTAGTGCAAGCTCAATGCAGGTTAGCTTATTATACTCATGTGATCCACGTTTTCTCCCATAAGCAAGCATGAGAGACCATTTAATTCACTTTTATAGTTCCTGCAAAGGTAAGGTAATCTATGCAAAGCCAAGGTACAGTAAAGGGCGCAAAAAGGAGACCAATATAGAAAAGAATAGCAAGGTTAGAAGTATCATCTCTAACCTCACCTTGAGCTTCGTAACATTAGGAATGCCCTTCACTATTTCAGAGAATACTTTCCCACATTCCATGATCTCTGGGGCTAACTACAGTCAGCTGTTACAATGAAATTGCCCAATACTCCAGGATGGTTCAAGAATGCAGGAAACACAATATATATTAAAAAATGGACTTGGACTATAAAAATAAGCCAAGAAACACCTACTTCATCAGTAAGTATGAAATATCCATATTTGGTTTAGATTTACATCAGTAATTTTTTCAGAAGAATTTAGAACAGTGTCCAAGAAAGGCAGAGAGTAAGTAGAAATATGAGAAGACAGCCCACTGACACTGCACATAATTTCAATCTGCTCTACCAAAAGCTATTATGCAGAGATGCAGGGGAAAGTTCACTTCATTCTTTCCTCTTCTCTATCTTCCCAAACCAAGAACATGAATTAGCAAAAAAGTAAACAAGTAAAATCAGGTCCACAAACAGAGTTGTTTTATGAAGACAGAAAAACACATTTCTAGTCTGAAATGCTTAGCAACCATTCACAGCACGAAAAAGATGTGAACAGACCAATCTTTACTGTCCTGTAAGCAGAGAAACAGAAGGATATACCAACTTTGACACTTCTATATTTAGTCCATCTCAGACTTGGAAAGAAGTCTGGCACCAAGATGAACTATTGCAAAAACTCGTATTTGGATTCATACTAGATAAAAGCTTGGAGACAATAAATTTGTTTGATTTTAAATGCTGAACTCCAGTGTCATCTTAAACACATGGACTTCTTCAGGCTGGAGATCCAGTTTGCTGAAAAGACTGTATTTCAGAAGTACAACACCTAAAGCTTGCAAATCTCTACACCATGAAGAGAACTATGAAGAACATAGAAGCTTGGTCATATAGATAAGTTAGCAGATGAGGTTCTGAGTGGGAAAGTAAATACACATGGTATTTGTTCACCCTCAGCACAGCCTTCAAAATTAATCTCTATAGAACACTTCAGATTTGACAAATTCACAGGCTTCGAAAGACATTTTACCAACTTAGCAGAAGTTTGAGGTACTGAGGCTGAGCCAGAGTACTGCCACAAAGCAGATCACACAAAAACATCTTTGGTGTTCTGATAGCAAACTCAGCAGATAGGGAATGATGGACTGCATATCAAAATTCTTTGCAGTGATCTGCACATTGCAAGCTAGACATATTTGTTGATGACAGGATTGGAACCTTGGTTATAGAGGCCCAGGCTACATTCCTTCTACCTGATCACAGGCTGAGGGTACAGGGATCTCAGAAACATCTACTCTGCCTTTCTGAATATGAAAATATAAAAACCACAATAATGCATATGTCACTACAACACGCTTCCAGAAAGACATCCATGTGCAAGAACTCCAAAACAAAGAGAAAATAAAATTTCTCTATGAATTTTAAAAACAGTAAATTATTTTCAACATTAAAGTTCTACCCTTAATTTTAAATCTGAATGTATGAGATCTCAGTTTCTACCTATTGCTTCTTCTTAGAATTTTATTTGCTATATTACAAAACATTTAAACATCTGTTTTCTTCCTCAGAAACTAACCACATCAGTTCTTGACTTTCTTAATTAATAGACTTAATTAGAGTACTGATTCTTTCTTCTTTGATCAGCACTGAATATTTTTGTTTCTCCACTCTTTTGAACAAAATTTTTAACATGTGGACAAATTCATATGTAAACAGCATCCCACAGTTTTTCGACTGACATTGTTAGAATCACTATTCTGTTTCTCTGGCACAACAGTATTTGTTAACACTATCACTGTGGAAGCTCATGTGGAAATTCTTGCCTGTTGTAATCTCAAATCCTTTTCAGCTTGTTTTTTACAGAGGAGTATCCCTGGTTCTGAATCTGTTTTTCTTATACATAGCATTTTGCATTCAATATCACTCAGTGTGCCTGTCTTATTTATCAAGCTGCCAGCACTTAGTTTCAAGGAAAAGCTTCTCAATTCATCTGATTTAAATCACATCACTATAGCCAACAACATTTAATTAACCGGCATTCTCTGCCAGCTCAGAATCAACAATACGAAAAATAAACCACTAGATACTTACAAAATGGCAATAAACACATAAAAACTTTTAAACACCTTTATATAATTAACTCTCCAAAGTAATATTGCTCAGATATCCTCACAGGCCATGTTGGTTACAAGCTGGCTTCTCACAATATCCAGTGCACAGGCAGCTTGGTTGGACCAAAGCAAAGGTTGCATTGAAATGGGTCAATGGCTGGCAACATCAAGTAAGTATTTTGCTCTATTTCTCTAACCTGCCAAGCAATTCATACTTAAAAAGCTTAATATTTCTTTTATACACTTTTTCAAGCTCTGTTTCAGAAGTTTTGGGTGTTTTTATTGGCTACTGCAGGGGTGGGGGGGAGGGGAAGAATGGGTGTTGTTCGTTTTTTCTTTTTTTTTTTTTTAGTTTAGAGTTTTGGGTGTTCTTTTTGGGTCAGTTCTTCTCTGTAGCATTACCAGTTTCAGGAAATGTCCTCTCAGTTACCTTATTGATGCACTTCACCCTCTAAACAGCTGTTCTTACCTAGGTTATTCTGCTAACTGTGGGTTCTACACTTACATAAAGCGCAATTTTCTGTCAATCTATCTAGAACATGGACACAACTATTATAAAAATAGTTATAATATCTGTATAACCTATTCAAGCAAATTTCCTCCTAATATTTAGTTTTGAATATCTGATCAGTGCTTCTAAACTACTTAAGTATCTTTCAAAATTTGAGTGCACTTTATTTCCATAGTAACTTCCATCTACCAGCTGTGCAGTATGAAAGGATCAAATGGTCTTGAAAGAAAATACTTCTCATAATACCATACTATTGCCATTGACCTTTTCCCTGCCTTAAGTCTCTATTGGTTGAATTCTGGGCTGTATTTTCTGTTACTTTGCCTAAAATTTATGTCAAGCTAAATGGTCAGTGGTTACCAAGTTCATCACACTTGTATCATTGGACTATTTTCTAGATACATACTCTGGATGACTCTTTGAGAAAGTGTAACAGGACTGTTGATTTACAAATATTTGTCCCAAATAGATATTTCTCAGTATCCTTTCACTTGCTTTTTCTTTTCATGATAAAAAAATTTATAATAATTTTCCCAAATACAGAATAGAAATATTGAGTTATTCTGACAGTTATGCATTACTACTGCCAATAAGATGTAGCCAATAAAAGCAGCAAAAGGAACAGCAATAGTTCTTTATTTCCAGTGTATTCTAAGATTACCACAGAACCATAACATTTCTCTCCTATCAGATCAATTGTGTTCATTTTATAGGGGTTGCTATATAATATCCTCCTTTTTTCCCTACTATATATTAGTTTCTTTTGGTTTAATAGTTAAATTTTTACTTCATTTTCCCTTATATCAAAGACAGATTCATAGTCAAATGTGACTTCTATTATTTTTGTTTTCCTATGGCAAAACAACATATTCCTAGAAATTGTCCTGTTTCTATTCACAACCTGCTTATATGTCCTTTCCAATAAAACTTTCTCATAATTTTCCTCAGGATTAGAAGATAGGTATTTCTGAAGCTGCATCATTGGCTGCTTTTTTTAACTTTCATTTGCCATAGGCAATTATCAGTTTTGTCTTTCTTTGCCACAAAAAAGAAATCTTATCTGGGTGATACTTTAAATTAGATGCAATGTCTTTTGTGATAGGAATTTATTACCTATATTTCTCTGCAACTCTTAATGACATTCTACTACTGCTGCATGACATTTTCATGCCTATCCCCAAACCTGAAATTTCCCATTAAAAAATATAATTATTTTTTCCACGTTATGGAAAGTTACCTAAGGACTAAGCCATCCTTTTCTATGGTTTGATTCAGTAGTCTTTAACAGATACCTCCAGGCCTTTACTTAATGTATGTAACTCAATCTTCAGACTACTCAGTAAAATGTACATTACAGAAAGAGGGATACCAACATGACCATTCACTGAAGGTGAGGTTTCTCGACCTCTTTCCAGTTCAAAGGAAAAATCCATTATGGTTTTAATTCCCTGCACCATATACAGTCAAAATTCACAAGGGCGTTAAATGCAATAAAACTCTTATTGAAGTAGTAGACTGTGCACTGCATATGAGCAACCTGAAAGGCTAATAGGGTCACCATCCCCTTTAGTAGCTGTGTCATCAACAAGCTTAACAAAAATGAACCTCAGTTTTTTAAGGGACGGAACAAATATAAAAGCTTTCCCCTGAAACAAATAATATATAACCACTTGTAGAAGAACCTGCCTATCCAATAAGGACTCACAAAAAGAGTAGTGGCAAAGTAAATTCTTGTAAAACCAAACAGCTAAGGAAAGAACCCCTAACACAACATATATGCCCTTTGGCAAAGAAGTTCATGAAATTGAATATATTTTGGCACACTTCATTTGAAGATTGCATGCATTGAGGGAAGGAAAACTATGGTTTCTTAACCCTTTTCTGCCCCTGTAGAACCTCTTCTAGCTTTTAAAAGGTAAACTATAGCATTTTTGTTAAACTAATTAAAATGTCACAATATTCAGTTACTGATGTGAATAGTCAATACGCAGAGATTACACTATCCCAGCTGTGACTGAGAATTCAGCCCTAAAATACATAATTTTACAAAATAGCTGATCTTATTAATAAATAATGAGGTTTTTCTGCAGCAGTAAGATTAATTAATTATTACATTACACACTGATGAAAAAGAAGCATTAACACATGGAATGTCAGCAGGAGTGGCAAAGGAACATGTAACATTTGGAAATTTTGAAGTTTGTGGCATATTAATTCAAAATTGTATTTGGATCATTATTTTATGTCTGTAAATATGAATATTTATTCTATTGTTTGTTTCTGAAAATAGAGAAAGAAAAACCACAGAAAACCCCACAGAGCAGGATCAGTCCTGCTGAAATAATTCCTGAAGATCCAATTGAAATTATTTGGAGCAAAACTGGGTTTATCTTCTCCCAATGACAGAAGAAAAAGAAATTAAAAAGGAATGAAACTGGTTCCATGGAAGTGTTGCTACAAAACGGACTAGCTCATACAATGCTGAATGAGAACAGAAAAACAGACATTAGTAAATAAAAACATCAATTCTTTTAATTAATTCTTGGCAAGACAGAATTCTTGCTTATATCAGTTTACAGAGAGACTGCCTCTTACATGAATAGTCCACTAATAATTGGTTTGGGAGATTAACAAGAAAGTAAAATGTTGGTCTACAGGTGATGAAGATCCAATACAACGACACTTTCACCCCCTCCTCCCTACCTTAGGTTCCAGTCAAAATAATTGAATCTGATGATCTTCAGTAATTTGATGAGTGGGCACTAGCACAGTGCCTGAGAAGTTAGGTGAGTACCCCTATGAAAGATGGCTACCTTTTTTTGCCATCTCAAAGATTCTGGGGTAAGTTCAAAGTACACAAACTTAAGGGTTAGTACCTGCTTAAGACAGTCTTTTGCTTAAGATCATGACTAAGGTGCCGTGATAAGCAGTGCGAGGAAACCTGCAGTTATGACTCATGCTGCACTTAACTACATTGATAAAAAGGTTCTTTATGTGCTTGGCCTTATTTCCCATGTAACATGGCATGTCAATGAAGCAATTATTGACATCCAAGTGAAGAAAGATTTATAAGCAAAATTAAAATATGCTACAGATCTGAACACTTTTTGCAAATTACTTCATTGGTTTTCAGGATCAGGTCTAACTCTTAGAGCAATCATTCTTACATAAATGGTGAAGAAAAAGCACCAACCCCTGGGCCTTCTAGATGTCAGTTCATACTATACTGTCCATACAAACATGAAAGGAAATTACATCCGTATTTCCAAGGATTATTTTTATTCACAGAACTGTATGAAACCCATAGCTATCAAATAACTGATTCCTCAAACACAGAGAGCTCTGAATTGCTGCTGGTTTGCAGATAAAACATCATTTATTTAACTTATCTTGCTGTGATACTTTTGAGTAAGCTTTATCTAGTTTCAAGTGAAATAATTGTTGCAGGAATTTTTTCTTTGTTTTGGGCTTAGTTGGTTTCCTTTTTAATTCTCCTGGTTCCTGGTTATATTGCTCCCCCACAGTCTTGACATAACAAGTACAAGCTCTGCAGCAAACACTATGCTAGACTTTATTCAGTGGTCTGATGCTGCCTCTCTCCCTGCACAAGTAGCAAGGGTAAATCTTGTCTCAGCACTGTGAAAACACAGAATTTCAAGACTTATTACAGTGGTGACAGTATTTAAATTTACACAAGCTCTGGTATATACCTAAAATGCATTTTAATCTGGGAAGTTAGATGTTGTTTCTAATTGTCAGAGACTGTTACATTTTGCTTGCCTGCAGCTATCCAATTAACATATCACCACTACACAAAACATTGTAATATGCTCAATGTCCTAACAACAGGAGTCTCACATCCCACTTCTCTTCAACAATTTCCTCCCAAATGGGTTTCGAATATGTTAGAAAATGTCAGTGAAGAACATACAGACAGACATACGCCATCAGATACTGCAGCCTTCAAACACTTTTTCCTACTGCTGCGCAAAGTTCTGAGGAGATACTCCTAGTTGTTTAGAGTATCATGAGAAACAGAGAGAGAGACAGAGAGAAAAGGAAAGCTCAACTGCAGAACTGGAAAACATGTAACTTGTGCCCTGAGATATTGCTATGGCAACATTTAAACAATGAACAGAAAGCCCTGCAGGATTTTGCTCTCGCTTCCTTGGATACCAAATGTAAATCCTGTTTCTCTTTTATTGTGTGCATGCACAAGTGTCTGATTTTTGCCTTTTCCACTAACAGATAGCAAAGCATCCAGGCTCTCTACCAGGAACTATGCATTAATTCACTTCCACATATTGCAGTTTGTGAATATGTAATTAAAACACACCACTAGCATACTTATCTCCCATCTTGTGTTCACATTTCTACCCCTTAAGAGGGGAAAAAAATACTGTGATAGTATAGCTAAATAATAGGCATAGTTTCTTTCCCAATAACATCATTAAATAAACCATTCTAAAATGTCAAAAGCTAATCCCCGAGTCTTCTGCCATTACAAGAAGTAGAGGCAGGATCCTTTCCAAGGGAACCCCTTGTCCAAGCTGCTAGACTCAAGCATTCTGCAAGCTGCCTTCCAGACTACTGTGGCTCCTGCTATTACTAAATCCTTCTCATCTGGGTGGTCCAGTGTGAGCCGACCATGATCCATTATGATTTTCATAGAGCAGCTGGCAATGGGATGAAAGGCCTCTGATAACAGTAACTCAAAATCCAGTCAGCTTGACTACTCTAGAAATTACTTAGTAGGTGCTAACTGCATATCTTCAGAGTAATTCTCATCCCAGAAAGAAAACAGCACAAACTCCAGCACCATTCCCTCTCTCCTCATTCCCTCACTAGCCATCAGAAACAAAGGCATATCTACAAGCCAACATGAAGCCACTCTGCCAAAACCAAGATGGAGGCTCTTGCACATTTCTGCTGTGCAAAGTGCACTCCTTCAGTGAATACGTAGCAACTTCAATATCCTGGCTTGCGAGTTGTCATCAGCACCAAGCTCTCTCAAAACGTGCTAAAATCCTGTCCTGAGCCCCAATCAAAAACTTCCTGCCTCATACTGCAACAGCAAAAATTTTCATTTCAAATGGGAGACAGCTTTTCAGGTCACAGGCAAATAATTTTAAAGCCCATATAGGAAGCCATAGCAACACCTCTGGAATCCCTTTGTTTTCCACCAGTTCCACGCTTGCTTGTATTGGCTCACATCTAGACCATTTTTTCTCGGGTCTCGCCTAATCTTAAAGTTCATTTTTCACTTGTCAGGGGCATCAGGCTGGGGGATATTGTGACACAAAATTTGCTGCTCCAGCAAACTGAACCTGCTTCAATTTTAGACCAGTGTAAATCATTCATGACATGAGGAAAAACACAGACTAGACAACC
This sequence comes from Dendrocincla tyrannina, assembly GCA_035047865.1. Classification (NCBI taxonomy): domain Eukaryota; kingdom Metazoa; phylum Chordata; class Aves; order Passeriformes; family Dendrocolaptidae; genus Dendrocincla; species Dendrocincla tyrannina. The sequence goes on from JAWWMP010000165.1 coordinate 20,793,791, forward strand.
CCTTGTATTACTAACTTACAGTTTGCCAAGAACATCTGAAGTCTGAGGTATGTGATCTATGACTTTCTGGAAAACAATTAGGACAAATAGAGTACAACCCTCCAATATAGCTTTATCTGTCTTTCTGTGCAATAATTTAGAGCCTAAATATACACATAATGGTTCCCTGTACAGTGCCAAAATCCCAGCTGCCTGTGGTCGCTACCAAAAGGCTGTCATGGTTTGAAGAGGAGACAGCCCGCAGTACCAGCATGTACTACTGAACAATACACCTGTGCTCAGACACATGTGAGGGAAGTAGCAGAGACAGCTAGCACTTGCCTCTGGTTGAGGTTTGCTGCTCCTCATTTAGCTGGATGTTTGGATTAATGGTTTTGGCTATTTATTTTACAATCAGACCCTTGGGCTCTGTATAAGCCACAGCACAAAATGCTAAGAAATGTTATTACTCATTCCCACTTTGACATTGAATGAGTTAAACTCTGGGCTGTTCCATGTGTCTTTTGGCTACTGTATTAAGTGAATGATTCACTGAAGTGTGAAACTGTTGCCTCTTTCAAAGCAGACATGCATCCCTAGCTTTTTATGTTGACAAGGTTTGCCTATTTCAGCCCAAACCTGTGACTAAATTTTCCCAGTGCCTCCTTATCACATCAAGAAAATACTCCTGCTAGTTACTGTATAAAATGAATGGGGGCAACTATGTCAGATTTCTATTGTCAAAACCTGGAGTTGGTCTATCAAATTTTCTGTTTATGTGTTCACTTGACAGCAATCCAGGGAAAAGCTTAGAAATGCCTTTTCCTTAGCCAGCTTCTTTTTCCTTCAGTAATTACTGAGCCGCAGCTAAACATAAATTTAGCAGTTCTGTTACTGCAACTGCTGATGTAAGTGTAGCCCACAACAGGGCACAGACTTATTATGAAGGAATATGAAGGAACCGACAAGAGAGTTTTGCACTTATTTTCAGATGCTGAAAAACTTATTAGCCATTTAGTGTCCCACCAGAAAACAATGCCCAGAGAAATAAATGAGGCTGAAGCACTCCATACTGGAAACAATTTAGCTATACTGAGAAAGACGAGAGTAATTGGAGCCAGAAGGAACATTTTTTGCTGTACCTGCTTCCTTTTTTTTTTTTTTTCTGAACACTACAGTACAAAGGGTCTGATTGTTTTTGTGCGGCCAAACAAAAACTCCCAGAGATTTTCTTAGGAGCAGAATTGAACCCTAAATCTTAATCCTTTTCAAGTTGCCAACGTTGAAGAGGCATGACCTCCAAACGGTAGCACACAGCACACCTTTGAGAGTTCTGAGAGGCAGTCCTCATCTCCTTTATTTCAAAAGATTCAGGACATTTACAGGAAGTAACAGCACTGATGTAAGTGAATGGAGAAAGGAAAAAAAAATAAAGAAAAAAGGAGGAGGCTAATATCTACTTGAGTATTTATCCAGGGAAGTTGGAGCTCTGTTTTGTTGTTTCATGTGGGAAGCTTGTGAAGTGAGAAATGCTGCCAGAATAAAAAGCGCTAAAATCTGGCTCTACCAACACTTTTTCCACTCTTGCCTTCTCTCCCCTTCTCCAGAATATTGCAGCTAGAGAAAAGTAAAATGAGTGGCAAAGCTAGTTCTGCACCTTGTCTGCCAAAAAAAAAAAGAAAAAAAAATCCATTTCTGTTCAGTGGCTCATTTAATTAGCTGTTTCTATCTCTCATTCTCCACCAGTTTTGGCCTAATACTTTCAGCTGGAGCCTTTACTTGTGAAGGCCAAGGTTGAAGAGGGCAGAGGTGAGGGAGGATAGAAGGGGAAGAAAGAGAGAGAGAAAACTCTACCAACAAGCTCATGCAGTCATGCCAGGAGAGGGAACGGAAGTATCACTCTTCCCTACAGGAAAACATGGACCTCTATTTTGTACACCATGTAATCCTCTCTTTATTTCACACCCCCACACCACATTTCTCTAGGGAGGGAGAGATGTTTCCTGGTCTGTTACCCATAATTGTTAATCTGTGAATCCCACCATCTACAAGTCACTTTTAAATTATTTCCATTATCAGCATTATAACAAAAATCTTCTGACATGTCAGTATCCTCTCAATGTTTGTCAATCAAAGTAAATCTCCATCAACTGCCATGAGAGTCCCTGAAGGAGTCACCACCAAATCACAAAGAATTTCCTACGAGATCTGGAGGGCATAGGTGGCTAGTACAACAGTTTCCTAAACTCCCCTTCAATAGAAAAATGTCCTCTCTCTGCCTGGTACTATCCTTTCTTAGCAATGGAGTGTAAAACGTGCTATTTCTCTCAGAGCTGCCTCCTCAAAATCCATTAAAATCCCCTGCTCTACACCTCCCCCACCAACTCCAGACAAAAGCCAACCTTTATCTCCTTGCTTAATTGTAAAATTTTCCTGTTAATATACCGTATTGATCTGCAATGCTAGAGTGGATACCAGCATTCCGATTAGAGCCTTCAACTATTTTAAACACTTACTAAATAAATAAACCCCCTCTGTGCATCTAATTCTATGCAACTTGCATCTGTTTGTAGAGACAATCAGGCAGCACCCCCCACTTACTGCAAGGGCTTTCTCAAAAGATTTCTTTCCTACTGAACATTTACACATGCTATAGAGACACACAGGCAGGTGCCTGCAACATCCTACAAAGGCTCGAATTTTACTGATAGGAATCTGAGCTACTGTGAGAATTCAGTTCTATCCTCATTCCTTCTCTCTTCCCAACCACCCCCCTCCAGCCATTATCAAAATACAGTCAGGCTCTTTATTCAGGCGGGAGAAAAGACTGAGAAAAGAGGGATAAGGATGAAAGAAGAAAGGCAATGGGGCATATTTCCTTTTCCAAAAAAATAATAAAATGGAAAGTATACTCACTGTATTCTCAAAGACTATCCAGCTGGAAATCCGAGTGATTATGAAAAATTCGTGTGGGGGAGGGGTTAGGAAACTATTTCATTTCAGCAACCAAATCAAAATTATAAACAAGAAAGAAAACAAAAATAAAGGATATCCAACTGCAATTTCCCGGAAATTTTAGTCCATACCAGTGCTAATCCAACCCAACACTGCTGAACTCTTCTCCTCTGGCAATTTTACTTTTTTCTTCTCTGTCCTTTATTTTCTCTGTGGCTTTCAACTTTTCTGCTTAAAATTGCTGTAGTGGTAATGTTGATGTTTGCCTTCACTGGAGAATAGTGGTTTAAAATAAGTGGAAAAAACCAAAAATTCTTGCAGAGGATGAAGAATCCTTCTTTCTGAAACTTTTCATTCCACTGTGGATCCTTTGCTTAGTTTCCTTTTTCTGAGGTTTTCTGCTTCTCTGGCTCCACTGCTCTCCATTGCTCTCTATTTGTTTTTTCACTGGAGAGCAGAAAGGGCTGTATTTCTTTTTAAGCAATCCTCCATCTGTAATCTTTTAATGTAATTTTGTTGTGACACTTAAGATCCAGGTCTTGCCAGGCAATTTTCTTTTTCCCCTTTCTTTGCTGCACTATCAATTATCCAATCCATGTGTCTCCACATTAGAATGGGGATTCCCATTCTTGTTTTTCTCTATTCCCCCACACTCCTTTAGGAAAGAATCTCCTTTTGCACTAAAATTTTTATTTCTGTCTGTCAAAACAATAAACTTTTAGTCTCTCTCCCCCTTCTCCAAAGATCTGATTAGATTTCCAATCACAACCCAGTGCGCAATTGGATTTTTGATTTCGGCAAGAAGCCAGCAATCCACAGCATCAGCACCCTCTCCTTGTTTCAAACTCCACGTTACATCCTTTTGCCTTCTCTCCAACTCCTCTGCATTTTCATAATTTCACATTAATTGAAATGAAGGAGAGAGGGAACAGAGAAACATTCAAGGTTCCCACCAGCTGTCAAAAATAAATCCATCACCTCGTTATTTTTTAAACACTTGGGACGGGTGTTTTTAACGCCCACTTTCGCCTTTGCCCCCCCACCCCGACTTCTCAAAATCCTTCTGATGTTAAAACTCCTCCGATGGGGCACAAAGACGCCCGGGAAGACGTGATTCGTCCTCTTGGCTGTAAATTTCAGAAGCACCCTTTGCTTTTCATTCCAGCTTCCTCTCCATCTTTTGTCCAGCGGCTATACAGATCCAGCAGCACTGAGACGGATAAACTTCTATTTCTTCTTTGAGGAGGGAGAGGGAAGGAGAGACGGGAAGGATAAAAGCTCTCCCATCTCTGCCTCCCTTTTCCTCCCTTTCTCTGTTTCAATGCAGCTCTGATCTTATTTCCAAGCTCAGCCTGGTGTATTTCAGATGTTCAAGTTGGATTTCCCTTCTTCACAGCAGTTAGTCACCCATCTTCTTCCACACGCCAGTTATCTTCTCCCTTTTCTTCCTTCCTTCCTGCCTCCCTCCCTTCCAAGATGACACAGTCCCAGGAGCGCAGCCGCTTCTTTCAGCTTTTAGTTTCATCCCTGACATGCATAGCCCTTTGCACAGCCGAAACGCTTCCTCCCTCCTATTAGCTTCAGCTTGAATTCTCCCTGTGTGTGCATGTACGTAGGCATGTATGTATATATCCAGCTCCTGACAGCTGCTGTTGTTGCTGGGAGCAGCTCCGCTTTTCAGTCACTCTGGCTTTCAGCTACTCCCCTCCTTTCAGTGGCACCCTAGGATTTGCAAATGTCCCAGGGCCAGTCTCTCTGGCTACACTCCTTCTCCCCCGTTCCGTTTTCTCCCCTCTTCCTCTCTCTCTCTTTTTTTTTTTTTTGGTGTTTTTTTCCCCCCCGCTGGTTTGTTTTCCCCCACCTCTTCTTCCCCTTCTGTCCCCCCACCCCCCCTTCTTTTCTCTGCTTGTGATCAGTAAAATACAATTACCCAATTACCTCCCATCATCTTAGCACTGATTGGTCAATTGCATTAACACTTGATGTTAGGGAAAAGGGCTAGTTGCTGCTGCGACGTGGCATTGCTGCCACCTGGTTGACAGTTTGGGAACAAACTCAGGGTTACCTTAAATCTCCAAGTCAGAACGCAGTAATTGAAAAACAAGGGATCATCTTAAGGAAAGAAATGTCAAAACTCATTTTCTTAAAAGCCTGCCTGATTCTGACAGTTCAACCAGTATTCACGGGTAAGAGCCTAGCCACTGAGGCAATGGTAATAACAGCAAAATTAAATGAGGTATAAAGCTGTCTTTGTTGTCCTTGCACAAGAAATACAGAGCAACCAGTACTCACAGGTACCAACTCTAGTCACAGCTGTAGAGGCACGACAATAATATGAAATAAGGTATAAAACTATCTTTGCAAAAAATGTAGCACTGGAAATAATTTTCATGGAAAGACAATCTGTTTTCTAATTACAGAAAAAAAGTATTTGTTTAAAATTGTATGCACGTATAAATTACCTAAAACTCCATTTTAGCAGTTGTTCCAGGGCAACAGCCCTTTGAAGGGCTTCAAGGTTTCAGTGAGTTTAAGTAATGGCTCCAATGAGCTGTTAAGTGACAGCAACACAAGAATACAATGTCTGGGCTGCCTATCAAATCTGCCACAATAAGATTAGAATGACTTCTGACCAACATTTTAGAGTTTTCCAAACTGGCTCCTTAATTTGGGCTACTAAAGTACTGTCATGATTGTTATGCACTTACCTACTTACCAAAGTGTGTTAGATGTACTTATCTGTGTGATCTAAAATGCTCAGAACTGGATTCGTGTTTTGGTGGTTTGTTTGTTTGTTGTTTTTTTCTTTGTTTGTTTTATTTTTCCAGGGCCCTAAATTCCATAAAAATTTTACGGAAAATTTTGCATGTATAAGGTCAGATATGCTATCCACTTCATGGAAACAGAATATAGATGATATATGTGCTGGCATTTCTCTCTCTCAAAATCAGAAAGAAATTATTTATAGATCTAACTCCTCCACACAAGCCCCAAAAAAAGAATGTCAGGTGCTTTCATGATAATTATAGCAAACTTTAAATATTAAGCAATAACTCTAAGTTATTCCATGCATATAATAATCTAACTAGCTCTTTGCTCTCTCAAATAGTCAAGTTATGTTTGGTATTTTTACTTAGGCTTCAGTTTCAGTGTGAAACTGGCATCTTGAAAATGAAGTATATTTTTAAGTTGTATGTTACATTAGAAGTTTTTTCCAGATTTATAAAATCCGTAAGCTATCTGAGTTCAGTCAAGTAACACTTACTGAATCATTAACATTGACTTTCAGATTTATTCTACTGCTCAACAAGCTTTCTGGTGAGAAAGCTCTACCAGATATAAGTTAAGCAACTGGCCCTTAATCACTGTTTTATCATTTAGCATCTGATTTTACTATCGCTGAAATCAATGGCAAACACAAACTACCTACAGTGGGTGAAAGGCTGAGTGTTTAGTAATAATGAATAACCCAAACCTAACAGTCTTTCAAGAATGCTAAAAAAGTCTTTGAGGGTTTTTGGAGAAGGCTGTGAGTGTGATAGGAGATGAAGTTGCTGACAAGTAACAATCTTTTTCTCAGTTGGTGAGCTTATTTTGTTTCTGTCTGATTCATTGATGCTGCAGGTGTATTTTGGGCCTACAAATGTCTTATGAGAGGCTTTTTCTTTTACTGCTCAAATTCCAAAAAAACACAAAGCTGTTCCTTTTCCCAGAGGAATAAAAACATCACAGCCTAATATGTTTCTTCTACTGTTTGTTTAAAAAGTTCCTGAACAATTTCCTGCTAATATTAAAGAGCCTCTGAGTGAAAGTGAACGTTCCTATAATTGAATTAAACAAATATATGGGCATCAGGTGCAGAAGACACAAATATTGAGCATCTAATCAGAATCAAAGACACAAGCATTTGCAATAGCTACAGTATCTCTGTTGATAGAAACCAATATTTTATTTTCAATAGAAATGTGAACATTTTCTAATGTTCACATCAATCAAAATTTTCTAATTTTGATGTCATTCAAAAGATATCAAAATACACATTTCTAACAGATAACAGTTCTTAAACGGATTATAATATATTTGCTGGCATAGATGTGACTAAACACAAAACCAGTATCAAGACAATAATATGCTCTAAGCTATGGTATGGTCTGTCTTAAAGTTTGCTATTTTAAATACATCGATTGGGCTTTATCACCTAATAAACACAGAAGGTAGCATGATTAGCTTCTTAGAACATAACTTTAATTTGAGGTATTTATAGGATGATGTTGCATGCTACATGAAAAGTAAACGTTCTTATAATAAAAAAATATATAATTGCATTATTTGTTTTACATGCCACCTTTGTGTGAAACCTATTTAAAGCAAATATTTGTTTGTTATATATTATCACAATAACTCATTAATCAAACATTAAAAGGCTATCATTTATCTCTGGAGAGACTCATGTTATGTTCTTCCCGCAGTACGTTATACATTGTTGCCTCCAAACAATATTGTTTGTACATTTCTTTAAGTCTTTTATTTTGCAGATTTTCTGGCCAAGAAAGTCAATTCCCTACATTTCAGTTCCGCAGAAGTCATCCAACATGTTAAACTGATACTCAAAATGAAAGGCCCATAGATGGTACACGTGATGCAATGTTTTACAAGCCCTGACAAGGTGAGACAGAGGAAATATCCTGGGCCATTCTGTTGAGTTCCTAAACTAGGGAATTATTATTCTTCATGCCTATTTCCCACCTCTGAGCACATTCAGGTGGACAGCAACTGCTAAGAGCAGCTGTTACCTGGTGTTCTCCCTGCCTGGGCACTGCCCTGGCAGTGCTACCATGCAGCAGGCAGAATAGCCACTGCTGCTATGGTACAAAATCCCAAGCACACGGCAGAGGTCACTGGATCCTGGTTCCGCTTATGGACCAAGATCACCATGAGTCGGAATAGTGAACTGTGAAGAGAATTAAACACAGACTGGCAAAGGAACTTTGTTTTTTGTATAATGAGACAAACTTGCCCAATCCCGAGTATGGGAGGATAACAAAACTCAAATGTATGTCCTGGCAAATCTTCACATAATAAACACAGACAATAGACTGTTATAAAACACCTTTTCCTTCCTGACAGACAAGGTAAGTTACAGAATGGTAGTTCTGTGTGATTAGCACTGGAAGACACTGGTGGAAAAGACTAGATATTCACAATTTTCAGTCATTTGATAAAAGAGAAACATGGCTAAAAACTAAGGAAAGAGGATTCTCGCCTGTACATAAAGGAATTATAATTGACATTATAATTGAAGAAGCATAACCAAATTTTAAGGAAAAGAGTGACATCAGACTACTTTGCTTAGACAAAGTGAAAAGCAGTTGCAAGATTTTCCTATGTCAGTGACAGCTCTGCCTTCATTTTAAATAAAGATGAACAAATCATAAAGGAAACTCTGGAACATAATATTCTTTCTATTTTATTTAGCTTTTCTGTTTGCATATGGAGAGAGTACTTGCATTCTCTTATAATTTACTACTTTCAAAAGGGAGCAAAAATTATTGCTGGCAAATATACTTTTGACTGCACAGATCAAGCTCACCAATCAATTTAGGAATTCAAAAGAGGTCCTAGAGTTCTCAGACTACATAAAATATGTCATGCATAATCTCATAGGAAGACTGAACTTTTCTATGTAATCAGAGCTCACAGTACATAATTTCCTGTTTGTCATTTCACTGATTTTTGTTCAGTTTTTTTCTTTAATACAACAATCACTTAAATCAGGTGCATAACCATCAAAATTAGCAGTTGACTGATACTTCATAATTTATTAATTTTTACATATTTTTTTCTGATGTTTACAGTTCTAGTGAGAAATTCTGTTTTGTAAGTAATTTTTACTGGATTATAGTGGCTTGGAAGAAATAAAAGAAAATATATCATCCTTTCAGGAAAATCTGGCTAAAAGCACAGCACATGAGATTTTGGCACATGGATGTTTACAGGATTGTTCAATAAACTCATCTCTTCATAATACCATAATACCTATTGTTTCTGGTAAAGATGGAACTGAATGGCAGGTTTTGTTGTTTACTTTTGAAGGGAACCCTATTCTCAAAACTTCTGTATGTTCATTGCATGTTCACCTGGAATACTGGGTCCAGTTCTGGACTGCTTAGTACAAGACAGACACGGACAGACTGGAGAGAGTCCAACAAAGCAGCATGAAGATCATAGGCTGGAGCACCTCTCTTATGGTCAAAGGCTGGGGGACCTGGGACTATTTATCCTGGAGAAGACAAGGCTCAGGGGAATCTCATAATGTCTACATGTATATTGAGGGAGGGTGCAGAGACGATGGAGCAAGTGGTGCCCAGTGACAGGACCAGAGGCAATGGCCAAACACTGAACCACTGGAGGTTCCCTCTGAATGTCATGACACCTTTTTTACTGTGAAAGTAAAAAAGCACTGGCACAGATTTCTCAGGGAAGTTGTGGAGTCTTCCACCTTGGAAGCCATCTGGACATGGTCCTTCCTAGCCAATTTGTTCTAGGTGGCCTTGCTTGAGCAATTGTATTGGACTGGAAAACCTTCGAAGGTCCCTTCCATCTTCATGTATTCTATGATTCTGTAATTTAATAGTTCATAAAAGTATTTATATAGAAAAGGTATTTATATAGAAGGAAAGTAAGAAGTCTCATACTTAGCTGGTAAAAATATTTTTTCTAAAGTGCTTTTAGATTCTCTTAGTCTCCTGTGTACTTAGGAGAATTATGTGGTTAGCATTCAATTCAGAACTAGCAGAGGGTTTTTTTGTAAAAAATGGATGACATTTTGAGGAAAACAAATATGAAAAAGACACACTGCCTTAAAAAAAAGAAAAAAAAAAGTTAAACTTTTCCTAGTTTTGCTCTCAGAATTGTGTTACAATTCTGACTAGGGCACATACATATATATATATAGCTAATGTTAGAACTTTTATGAAATTTTGTCCCTATCCAAGAGCTTGCCTTTAAGGGTTGGTAATAACTTTTAAGTTTATAGTAGCATGACTTGAGGGTACCCAGCATTTAATAGTTATGGTAATAATCCTTATACACACATTCACAAAAGTAACTACATACTAAAATAAAGTCAAAAGCTTCCTTTGTACCAAACATAAGAATTGTGGTTTCATTCAGGCCAATGACAAAATTTCTCCTGAGGTAAATAATACCACAGTTTTACAGAGTATCTTTCTCAAGAAGAATGGCTTCGTATTTTTCTGTTCCAATTTCCAGTTCTTGTCAATGGCCATGTTTTTCAACTTCATGTAAAATGTTAATTTCAATCTTTGACTGAAATTAACGAATGTACTCAACATTAAAAAAATCTGCCTCAAATCCTGTCATTTTCCTAGGCACTAATTTAGAATTTGAATCTAGATGAATTCTCTCCTTGCCACAACTGAGCACCATTGACATTGAATGGTTGTATATTCACTCCATAGGGAGGAATAATTCCTCTGGTTTCAATGGAGCACCTCCAGATCAAAGCAGGTGTAGATGAGAAGAGAGCATAGTCCTTAATTTTATATTCATGCCCCATTTAGTATGTATTTGGGTTTTTAAATCACAGAATCATAGAATCACTGAGGTTGGAAAATGTTAGTACAGTGAAAAGGAAGGGCTGTATCTTTCAAACTCAATTTTTAAGATTGTAAAATTTAAGAATATAGACAACTGGACTTAGGCAGGAATGATACATTACTTTGGAAATAGTATCATTACAGTAGGACAGCATATTCTTTTCCCTCAGTGAATTTTAAATAGCAAAAGTATGATACTCTGACAAACAGATGAATGTATCAGGCATCTTAATTTCTTCTTACCTGTGGAGTTATTGGGACTGAAAAATAAAATTTGCATTAATTGAGAATAAAATCTTAACCACATACGCTTCAAAACTTTACTGAGAAATAACCTAACAGCCATATTGTCCTACCTGGTCCTCATATTTAGCATACATTCAAAGTGAAATGCTGGTACGGGGAAAAAAAAATAATTTTAACTTCTGAGCTAAAGGAAAAGTAATATTGAAGATTTCTAAATTTTCATCAAAAAAACATAATGGTTTGCTTTAACCATGCAAGATCCTAAAGAAAGTTACAGCTTTTGATAAATTGGAGAGGAAAAGAAATGTTGTATACAAAGGGTGAGTTGTCAAAATAGAAAAAAATATAAATACATGGCATGAATTATATTACTCAAGGAGATAACTGTCATTTTCAAGATCTATTTTCAGGTACATACAAAATAAATTACTTCAACTATATATCTTCAGCATCTTCCACACCCAACACTGGAGCAACATTTTTACATATCAAACAAATTTCCACTTAGTTTTTATTGGTCAGTATGAAAAAAACACATACTTTCATAGTGTTTTGTGGTTTTGGGTTTTTTTCCCCAATTCCTTTATCTTTTCTTTTTTTTTTTTTTTTTTCTTAAATCACTAATGTCTTTAATGGCCAACAGAAAACAACTTTTTTTTTCCCAACTTTATCTAAATTCAAACAGATTAAAATACTGTAATGCATATAATACACATAACCTATTTTCTTACCTTCAGTGCTTGTACGACTGCAGCTAGTGAAGTGGACATCAAAAGTGTTATAGCCAGAACTCACTGGAATTGTATTTCCGGAGTCTTTGCATGATCTCAAGATAGATTATGTGATTCTCTGCACGCCTGCCACCCTGCCTGTAAAATGGAAATAATACTTATCAAATATGTTAAAGAGGATGTACTCATTGTTAATTGGACTAGGGAGAGTAAAGTTTCACAGTAGTGTTAGTGCCTGGCATGACACCATAACCACCATATGATGTGCACTACAACAGGCAAGGCAAATAGGAAAAATATAAGGTATCAATTAGGGTAAAACCCCACACCTCTAAATAATTATCATTCTTTTCTGTGCCCTAGCAGTCAATATCTAATATTAAACAATGTAAGATCTCTGAATATGTTGTAATACAAATGCACTTTGACAGATGTTGACTTAAACTAGACAGATGAAAAGTCAGAGAACAATTCAGTACCTAGCAATGAATGAAGGCAAGAAGCACTGTAGTTATACTCACAAATGTTCTGAAATATGGTGTAGGTTAGTTTAAAAATGATTCTTCAACCATGGGTTCTCTGGATTTTCTCACCAAGTGTTCATCTCTCCCTTCTATCTCAACATGCCCATTGAAACTACATCATATGAAATGAGAAATATCGAATCATCTTTCAGTATCATCTTAAAGAGAAGCTGGAAAAATTACAAGACAACAATGAGCCTCTTGAAATTCTTTTGGAATTTACTTGGCTACTGTCATCCAGAACAGACCAATAGTCTGTCTAGACCACTATGGTGCCACTTCTAAAAAGAATACCATATTGTTCCACGACTTTGACTTCATAAAGTAGTGTAAGTGAAAGAATAGCCAAGACCCATTCACATTAGATTTGCACTTAAACCCTGGAAAGGTTACAAGTAGAAAAGGTAACTCTATATTTTGGAGACAATAAGAGGAAATAGAATTAATATAAATTAACACTTTTGTACCCCTTAGGGCAGAACCTTTTGAAAAGTTATAGAAGGAATTTGTGGTTGAGAACTTTTTTCATTCTTTATTGACCACGTTAGAAATTCTGATAAGGAGTTAAGAAATCCTGTCAGTGACAAATGGTGAAAATGATGGTATGAATAATGATTATTTAAAGTGTATTTCTCTTCTTTAATCAGTGAATGGCTCAATTTTTCTATCATCTCTCCAAACTTAATTCCCAGGTGATATGGTAGAGTTTTAAATCAAAACTCACCTTACTGAATCAGATCAGATCTTTACAATCTAGGGAAGAGTTTATTTTTATTTCTGGTGATGAATAGGATAAAAAAAACCTGTAAAGGATGAAACATACTGCATTAAGAAGTTGCACATCATGATTATAGGATTGTTTGGGAGCAGGGAAAAAACACAAGACATAATGCACAGAAGTCTGGATTATATCCACACTTGTGTCAAATGCTTTTTGGGTTTTTCAGGCATTCTCTTTCTCTCTCCTTGCACTTTTCCACTAGCTTAGACTGAGACTGCACTTCCTTGAAATTGTATTTGCTTTACACTCCACCATGCATGTAGGTGAAAATATAAAAAAAAACTATAATTCAAGAGATAGAAGTAGTATTAGCATCAAAGATTACAGTACTGATATTCTTTGGACAATAAGGACTAATATTAAGAAAATCAGAATAGGAGGCTGAAGTCCAAAAATTTTTCAAAATTTTTCCCATAACTTATTCACTGATATATTTTGTGACATTCAGGAGGTAAAGGAATATGGACTTTCACTTAAAATGTTTCAAATGGGCCTTATTTTCAAAAGCAGGCACAACAAAATTTGTTAAATCCAACTCCATTTAAAATGCGTTCCCCAAATATGAGGCAACTGACAATGAATCATCACTTTTGAAAAATATATTTAATAACTCCATATATTAAGGCATAGATCTGAAAACAAGCATTAACCATCTGTGGTCCTGAAGTACATACAGTACATTTTACTAGATTTAAAAAAAAAAAAAAAAAAAAAAAAAAAAAAAAAAAAATTAGGAAACCAGATAACATTCAAAGAAAAAATTTAAGTCAATCTCACAAAAGTAAGGTTAAAAAGCTGTTTCAACTTCGTGTTAAAACTTTCCCCAGAACTATGATAATTAAAGAAAAATTTGGTTTATTTAATTCATGCTCTTGCCCTCAGTTTTCTTAAGAAAGTAAATACAAAGAAAATAGCAATCTATCAATTATTTATTGATATAAAAACCCCATAATAAATAAGGTGTTCCAAAGTAATTCTTTTTTACACATCTACTTTCCCTTAACATTCTCTTAAGAACTCAAATAGTTATTAAAATTACAGAATTGTATGGAAGTAACTGCTTCATTTCCTGCATGACTACTGCAGAAATAAGAATCAAGGATTTGTTTGTTTATGCCTTTTATGAATACATATATCTGTGCACATACATGTTTATCATAACAAATGGTAGTGCTTAAATGTAATCGGCATGGGTTTTTATCATCAAAAACACTTTAGGAATGGATATTTTTATAAAAGAAGCTTCAAAAAATCTGTGACTAAAAGAATTGAGAAAATTTATATATATTTATTCTACAATAAACTAGCTTTTAGATATGGGGAAGTATATACTTTTTAGAGGAACAGATGCAATTTGGTCCTTGAACTTGATAGGCTAGGATTTTCTGCTTGTTTGTTGGCAGAGTGGCATTGGCATGTTTCCATTAAAGTAATGTGTTGAAAGTAATAAGTTCTTATTGTTCACATAAGAATTTGAGGTTGTTTAAATTCTTTAATTTAAACTTTTCTGAACAACATCAGAACATCACAAAACCTGATTTTTTTTCCAGAAGCAGAGCTTCTAGAATAGTTTTTAAAAGGTATTCAGGTGCTTAAACATGTGGATTTGGAACATTTTGTGATTTACAGATTTTGTCTAAGTGTATTAATCAGCTTACTCCCATATGTTTTCATCTCTAAAAGCCTTTCAGATGAGAACACTATTTGCTTGCTAACATAACAGAAAATAATAGTTGCTAAATGTTTAAGGTCCATGTGCCACTTTGCAGGGACAAGGAGTATATCTTATAGGTACTCAGCACCATCATACCATATTGGTGGCTATCCCATTTTTTGAAAGACTTAATTCCAGTTTCTTATTTCTTTTGAGGAGAAGAAAACCAGCAGCTTGTCACTATGGCATTAGGTGGGAGGCAGTGCATGGCAGGATATGACTCAGTCATTAAGCCTGCTGGCCAGTAAAAAAAACCCCAAAACTCAAACTAAAACTTGTCATAATGACTGGCGTGATCCTATGCAGAGAGAAAATGCATTAGACAATTTATTCACAGATACAAATTATTTCCAGAACACGCTAATACTAAGACAGAGAAAACATTTGAGATACTCCTTCCCCGCCTTGCTGCAGAAAACTTCAAACATTTGCGTTTTATACATTCTTAGTCTAGCAAAGTGATTGATGTTTTCTCTGGGCTAGTTCTGTATTATACCCATGCCCACCTTTGGGATTTGATTGTGTAAGGTATTTAAGTGGGATATTTATAGGGCAACCATGCTGATGAAGACCTTGTATGCTAAGCTCTAGAACGATAAGAATTTCTGCTTTGGTTAAATGAGAGCAAGTATATAAATAAATCTCAGCTCTTTGTCAGAAAACTGTGTGGGAGAGGCACATTAGGCAAGGTGCAAGAAGTGAGGGAAGCTCTAACCAATTGCAGCTATGACACATTATTATTCATTGCATGGTGTGTCACTCAGACTGTCATAATGCACAGCAGAGGGTATGCACATTATCAGTGCGGAACAGAACTGAGAGGGACTGCAGAGGCACAGGTCATTTGGGGGAAATACCTCAGTAACAATCCAGGCAGAGATATGCTTCTCTTTGTGAAATGGATCTGGCACCACAAGCTAGAGGGATCATCAACTGGTTACTAACAACCAACAAAATTCATCCATTACAAATGAAGACATATTTGAAAAGTTTTCCAGAGATGGAGTCAGAATTCTGAAAGCAAAGTACTCACTAGATATGATTCAACCACATGTATCGGTCTTGGAGAAAGTGATCTGAATAAAGAACAGGTCAACTGTGTAAACAGTTGTATGAGTGTGGGTGTCAGCACAATGCTTTGCACTGAGGAAAAAGGCTAATCAAGAAAAGGTAGAATCTGCAGCATCAAAGAATGCAAAATAAAAAAATCTCAAATCATCCAGGAAGAGCTAAAAGAAATAAGGTGTCAAAATAAGGAAATCAGATGTAAGCATGAGGTTTAAACACACGCACACACACACTGAACAGAAGACTCAATTAGACAAAAAAGGCAGTCTGAATTTCTTGAATAAGAAAATCTCAAGTTATAGGTATAAAAACTTAAATTTTATATATATACATATTTGTAAATTAGCTTATATGAACAAAAAATTATGTGTTACTTTAAATCTTCTTCCTTGAGTATCTGCAGATAATGAAATCACAATGGGCAAATTAATTTTCCAGCTCTCATCTTCAAAATGATTGCAATATTGGGGTAACTTCTTCAATTGTTCTGCTTCTCTCTCTTTTCTTTCCCCTTATACAGCAGCACTTTCTGCTTAAGGGTTTGGGGTTTTCATATTTTTATTTTTTTTTAAAATAAATTTCTGACCAGGAGTCAAGAATTAAAAAAAATGAAGTCAGATTCTAGCAGCAATTCAGAGAAATAATCCTCAAACATACTTACCAGGTCAGAAAGCATTACTGTAGTACCATTACAACCAGCCTTGCATGTGACCTTCTAGCAGCTGGTATCAGCACTTTGAAACCTTATCTATACTTCACTCACACTAATATGCTTCTTTCAGAATACATGGGATAACAGGATATAAATCACACTATAATCTTCCTTGTTAAACAAAGAATTTGAGCAATTATGATCGAGGCGCAGAATATTTCCTAGGAAACTACTAAGAGGAGCTAATGATATGCTCCTCTCTCAAGAATATAAATTTTTTAGTAATATTATAATATGTATATAAAACCCTGTAAGCTTATTACCTTTAAATTAATAAAACACCTATACATTAAGTTGTATTGATGCAAGTCTTTTCATCAGTGTGTCTAAAATCATTGCATAGGAAACATATTACAGACCAAAAAGATATACCAGCCTAATAACTTCTAGTAAATGATTCACAGTAGTACCACAGAGAATTTTCACATCAAGAACAAGAATTTTTATTCCTGTTCAATTTCAGTAAGAAAAATACAATCATGTAACTATCATCTTTTTTTTTTTTTTTAATCATGATTCAAAAGACACTGATATCAAAGGACTTGAATCAAACTCTCTTACTTGTTCAGGAACTTAATGGCTAAAGCAGTACAAAGCATGTTCCTCATTTTGTGACCACTTCTTAACTCTCTGAACAATTTGAGCAACACAGTAAGCTAGCAATTTAGGACAATGGCAAAGGTGACACAGGAAGGCCAGGATGAATATCAAACTGAAAACAAGAAGGATTTTTATATTCATATCTTCATTAAAAAGTCAATTTCTTTCAATAAGCACTGCACCCTGTATGATTAATTTTTCATAACATTCAGAATTATTATCCAATGACTTCTAGCAAAGCTTGGTATAAAAAAAATCTTTATGTTTTTTTATGGAACAAAGAAAGAAGTTAAAGACAAATAAAGGAGAGAGAAAATATACTATGGTAGTATGTGATGCTCTGTCTAATAGTCCCTTATTTTGCATTTAGTTGTTTTTTGGTTGATTTTCTATCTTTAATTAATATTTACAAGGGACAAGCCTCCAGCTCAAAATAGATCTGGTTAGAGCACGTATCTCAGGGCATATCCAGTGGAGACTTACACCACATGCAAGAGCCCAAAATCTCTCTGGCCAACCTTATCTCCTCTTTAACGACCCCAGAGTTTGGGGGTGTTCCCCCGTATTATTAATGTGAAAGCTGGGAGCTACCATGAGAGAGAAATGGCTTAGGAATGTTGCCTTTCTGTCCTGGGAGCTGAATTCCCCCTTGCAATTGTGGTAATCAATGTCTATTGAATGGGAACCTACTGCACAATGTCAGAGGAATAAGCAGCATCAGCTATGCTAATCTATGCACTAGAAAACTTTCACAAGGAGCAAAATATTATAATTTTAAATGCAGAATGAAAATACTGAAAAGACAACTCTAAAAACAGAAAAGGTGGGATCAAAGAATTAAGAATGAACAGAGAACATCTGTATCTCAAGTGTCCAAGTAAGTTTAGCTAAGAAGTTATGACAATTACTCAAAATTATCAACCGGGAATTGTGAGACATCCAGTTTTGCCCTGTGAGTTTTAATGATGTCATGCTGTTTCCTGTGATATTCTGGTGTTCTGGACATATTCACTATTGGAAATCAAGTTAGAAGGAGGAAAATTATCTGACATAGAAATGTTTATCTCAAATTCCAGTCTTTAATATACAAATAAAATATAACTGGTACAGTAGAACTATTACCTGAATCTGGGAGAAGCAGCTGTGTTTTCCTTTTCAAATTACATTGCCAGAAACTGGCCTAATTTAGCCTACATAAACTTATGTTGTTATTAGGTATGAAATATGTTTCTGAATTATTAGAAATCAGGCTAAAAAGAAATTCCATGAAAGAAAAAATGCAATGTTTTTTTTTAAAAATCTTGATTAAATTTATATAAAGGTTTTTCTAATAGACTGATATGTAAGGTTACATAAAGTGAAATATTTAACCCAAATAAAATGATACAAAATACAAGATTTAGTCATAGAAAATTGTAGAATATGAATATACTATGAAACAATTACTGAGGTAATAAAAATGTTCTGCTTTTGAATGATACTGTAGTCAAACATGGTGCATGTCTATTGAAATGGGAAGCCAAATGTCTACTAAAGATTTATTCTCAGATATTTCTAGATTACCGGCCAGTTCCTACTGGACTTGCTCAAGCAAGTAAACACAATGACTTCATCAGAAGTACCTTCATAAGAAAAGCTGAATTGCAGGGCTAAGAGTTGGACTTCAATGATCCTTGTGAGTCCCATCCAACTCAGAATACTCTGTGATTCTATGATTATTCATTAACCTATATAAAATAATTGTCAGCTGTACTTGTTTTATACATACATACATACGTGTATACACACATATACTTTGTCTGCTCCTTACAAGCAGTAAAAAAATAATTTTCTGTGCAAATATAGCTCTCAATATTAACCTAGAGAAAATAACTGTGAGTACTGATAGAATTTACAAGTATCATATGAGGAAAGAGAAAACTAAATTATCAGAAGACATCAAAAATCTACTAGGGATCAGCATATAAACTGAGGTATTTCCTGACAACTGTCATTCTTGTGCCAAAGTTCAGACAAAAAATAGAGATGTCTCACTCTGACAGTCTTCTATGCTGCCTGCCAGCACTATCATAGCATCAAGGAATCTGAATCTGAAGCAAAACCAACTGATTAAAAAACTAGAATAAAAGACCAAATTTTATTCTTTCTTATTACCTGTTTACAAGAACAACTGTGTATTTTTAAAGATCTCCAAAAGAATCTTTCATTTAAAGCTGTTTCATCAAGAAACTTACTCTGCACAGCTTTCAGTAAAGGTGAGAGTGATGGAAAATGCAGCAGAATACACTTCTGTCTACATATGCCTTTTTTTCCATGTGTATAAGACATGACCACAGATCTGTGAAAGACTAGCTGTGAAATTGCAGAGCATTGTTTTGACTTATGCCTACTCGGTTGCACATGATTTATACTAAATGAGTTATTTAAAGAGTTAGGATGTGTTGTCACCAACTCTTAAAATACCCAGTAATAATAATAAAAATTTCCCATGAAATCTTAAAAAATAGACTGATTTCTAATTGTTCCTAACAGAAAAAAAGTAACTTTAAACCACAGTCCTGTACCTCCTCCAGAACACAGCTAGTAGAACAAAATAAGCAAGACTAACTTGTATGCACAGTATAATAAATTGGCACCTGCAGAAGTTAAATTCAGCTTCATTCACAGCAACAGAAGTGAACTGGAAGAGTGGGGGGAAAAATCTTTCTAGCTTTATGAATATGTAACCACAAACTTCTTCAAACTGCACATAACCTTGATTGTAATTCCAGTTCCAAAATGTTCAAATCACCTACTAGAAATAAATGAAGTTATATGTTCCCCATTCCAGGTAAACTCAGCAAACATGAGTTAACCCTTGACTTTCTCCTTGCCCTCAATAATCACTCTAATGACACCCAAATCTGTTGCTATGTAATGTCACTTTACAGGAAAAAGTGGCTGCACACAGACTTTTTCAAACATATGTATTTGTAAGACCTTAAATTACAAAGCACACATTTTATGCCTGCATTTCCACATTTTCTAGCCTTGTCTTAAATCCTGATATAACCAAATCAATTAATCCTTGAATAATTCTCAATCTACTAGAAAAGCACAAGACAAAATGAAGACATTCTAATGTCCCTTGAATTTGCCACAAATTCAGACACTGAAAACAAAATCATTTTTCAACAACAGTAAGAGCTGTACAGATACTTTGTGACAGATTCCTAGAGTCACACTGTATTCAAGTAAAATAAACTTCAGTCATTCTGTTAGTATGAAAGCAAACCTTTTGAAGACTACAGCTCAACGCTTAGTAATCTTCCACAAAGACTAGCCTTTCTAGCAGATATGATAACCTGCAATTGACAAATGAAAGCTGTAAAACTTTATGCACCGAACTCTTGCCATTCCTGGGATGTATATAGTTCCCCTGAAACATTTAGGTAAAGTGCCACCTATTTCTGGGATGAATCATGCAGAAGATAAGGTGATCAGGAGTAGTCAACATGCATTCGCCACAGACAAATCAAGATAACCAAACTGATAGCCTTCTATGATGACGCAATCAGCTGGATAGATGAAGGGAGAGCAGCGGATATTACCTACCTGTACTTCAGCAAGGCTTTCAACACTGTCTCCCATTATATCCTTATAGGATGAGCGGATGGTAAGGTGGATTGGGAACTGGCTGAATGGCAGAGCTCAGAGGGTTGTGATCAGTGACACAGGGTCTAGTTGGAGGCTTGTCACTAGTGGTGTCTCCTAAGGTTCAATACTGGGCCTAGTCTTGTATAACTTGGGTCACATGGGTGACTTGGATGAGGGGGCAGATGTCTCCTCAGCCAGTTCACTGATGACACAAAGCTGGGAGGAGTGGTTGATACCCCAGAGGGCTGTGCTGCCATTCAGAAGGACCTCGACAGGCTGGAGAGATGGGCAGAGCGTGACCTTCAAAAATTCAACAAAGGCAAGTGCAGAGTTCTGTACCTGGTGTAGAATAACCCCAGGCACCAGCACAGGCTGGGGGCTTACCTGCTAGAAAGCAGCTCTGTGGAGACAGACTTAGGGGTCCTGGTGGACAACAAGCTGTTTATCAGCCAGGAGTGCCCTCATGGCCAAGAAGGCCAAGGGTATCCTGGGATGCATTAAAAAGAGCATTGCCAGCAAGGTGAGGGAGGTGATCTTGTCCCTCTACACAGCCCTGGTGAGGCCTCATCTGGAGCACTAGGTCCTCAGTACAAGAGAGACACGAAGCCCCTAGAATGGGCCCAGCAGAGCACTACAAGGATGATTAAGTGACTGGAGCATCTCTCTGATGAAGACAGGCTGAAGGAGCTGGGCCTGTTCAGACTCTAGAGAGAAATGACTAAGAGGAGACCTCATCAATGTATAGAAGTATCTGAAGGGAATATCTGAAGGGATCCATCAAGATGATGGATCCAGGTTCTTGGTGGTAGTGCCAAGCAAGAGGCAACGTGCAGAACGTTGGAACACAGGAAGGTCCACCTGAGCACTGGAACAGGCTGACCAAAGAGGTCTCCTTCTCTGGAGGCATTCAAAAGTCATTGGGTTGCAATCCTGAGTAATGTGCTCTAGGGGACCCCGTTTGAGCAGGGAATTGGACTAGATGACCTGCCAACTTCACCTGTTCTGTGACTGTGTGATTCCCACCAGCTGAAAAGCCAGAAAAAATTTCCTAGTGGGATCAAACCCAGGAAATTTGTGCCTTACTAAAAATCATTAGTCCATGTCATATTCTATTGCAGTTTACTATACGAGAAAGTCTGAAATTTACATCAAAATAGGAAACGTGGGCTATAACAGTCAGAAAGTTGTGGTAGCTATCTTAGTAACAAGATGGCAAGGCAGGAAAGAATATTTTCTTCCTTCCTAGGTTCTTCAGAATTTCTCAGTGGGAAGTGAAAATGCTTCAAACATGTGAAAGTTACATGAATTTGTAAAACACGAGCTCAAGGTGATGTAGAAAGGAGCTCAGATAAACCTTGCATGATCACACTTGCCTCTCCTGCTTTAACTCACAAACAAAAGAAAGGGTCAAGACCCAGCTGTCTTACACCATACTTTATGGCTTCATTGTCTTGGAAAAAGCAATTAATTCAGTATATTACTCTGAACTTCAGCTGCCACTGAAATGAAAAAGATGTGGTGCTGGGGAGAAAACACATTTAAAAATATCTCAAAAACATGAAATTGTTTTCCGCTATGAAAAAAAGGTAACCTGCCTTTGAATTTAGAAATAGCCACTGGAATTGGAGAATTTGCACACATCTACTTGTTGGACTTGCCATGTTTTAATGATCTGTATGATCTAAGTACCTGAGGGGAAAATCAATTCATATCTCTTCGCAAAAATTTCAAAATATTTAACTCAGAGAGGTTTTGTGATATTCTTGTACTTAATTCTCATGAACTGGCTCCCAAGAAACCATAAACCATTTGTCTCAAACATCACCATCATTACTTTTAACCACCAGTTTAATGAATTGATTTTATTACAGTTGTTGTTTGTGGAAAATAAGTCATTCTTGTAATCCCTGGGAAAATCACTCCCATTTTATTTTCTGAGAGTCTGAAGGCAGGCTGTAAGTAGCAGAAATATATTATCAATATTTTCAAGTGAGAGAGGCAGTACAAACCAGTCTGATCACCATTTTGAAATTAAGAATAGGTTTGTACTTTGAACATCAATAAAAAAGACATTAAAACTTCAGGAATCCAGAGCAAAACATTAAATTTTTTTAATGTTTTGCATGAGATTAATGCATGAGATTAAAAAAAAAAAAAGTACCTTTTGGTCTGAAATTATTTTTTAAAAAATGGCTTTAGTGGGGGGGAAAAAGAGGGAAAATTTATTTTAATTTGACCCCAGCAAATTTTTATTTTTAATTTGGTATTTAAACAGATTAGCTGGAAGATAAGGAAACATGCATGCATTCATGCGTTGTGTCTTTCAAAATGAGGAAGCTTTACACAAACTCAAAAGTTAAAATGTAAACCCCTGCAATAACCTCAAAAGTCCAATTATTAACAGATGCACAATCTGCCCTCATAAAATACCTTATTCATAAGAAATTTTTTTGCCAAGATTGAACACATTTTAAAACTACTTTTGAAAATGTCAGTCAGTTTATAAATGTTTTGTCCATTTCCTCAAGTACTTCTGAATTATTTTCTACATCATATTCCGAAATGCTTTGTCAGATTCAGTGTTAAGTAACTCTCAAATCGTTCTACTAACACAGCTATTATTTTGTTATTCAGATGGTTCTGTTTATGCTTAACAATACAATTTTCTGTCCAGCTTTTCTTTGTTAGGTTTCCATTCATTTTTCTCATTTGAAGCTTTTGTATTAAAGACAGTACTATGTTTTACAAGGATGAAAGACCACATACCACCCCTTTAATCATACTTGCTTAAATTCATAATTGATCTCTTAATATTTGTAATTTAGGTCAGCAATTTACGAAAGAAACAACCAATAAATATTATAGCAAAAAAAATGAAGATGGGAGAGAAAAATATTACTGTATGTGACTCAGAGTGATGATTTTCAACTGTTCGCTCTACATTTGAAAACAGACAATGTTGATGAATGACAAGGTACAAACCATTGCAAGCAACCATGTCTTTATCATTCCCATAAGAATGCCTGTGTGGGTTTTATTAGAAGAAAAAAAGACTACTGTCTGAAAATCTCTTAAAGTATTTTGCTAGGTTTAATAAGAGCATTAGTACTGAGTATCGTCTTACAGAGCTTTTTCAACACTTACAAAACATGACTTTTTTAATCTTAAATAGGATGAAGAGTACGTACTCTCCATAACTGAATTTTAATGACGGAGAGATCTGTGGAGAGAAAGTGAAAAATAGAAATACTGTTACCCAACTCATTCCATCATCATTGATCATGAAACAACTTGAAAATCTGAGCATATCATTTAGGCCATAATATCTGAATGTTATTATATATATTGATATCTGAGTTTTGAGATGTAACAAGAACTAACAGCTTTTGCAGCTGAATGTACCATAGTAACTACATACAGCTGAGCTATTTAAAGAAAGTAACCAAGCAAAGTAAAGAAATAATGAAGAAGGGAACTGAGGCAGCCAGCCGAGCAAGTTACTCTAAACCAGGTGAATTGTCTTGAAGAAGTTCATAAGGCAGTAACTTTCAAGTTCAAGTGCAGTTTTGTAACTAATTTCTTAAAGATTTCTGTTCAGTGAACATGGTAATGTTAACATGACAGAAGCTTTTTAACTAAGAGGGAAAGCTTTTTTCTGTTATTAGAAACATTCTAAGTTTTACATTTTCTTGGGTTTTACATACAATTAAACTAATTGACTACCATTTTAATGCCCTGTGAGTCACAGCTAATTGCAAATGTACATTCACTTTTGGAAGCCCTAGTCCAAATACAACCCTTACACAATGAGACACTTAAGTTCATAGCAGCTCTGTTTCATTTTCAAAAAGATTTCTATGGAAAATATTCACCTTAGCTGCATTTCCTCCTCCCCCCAAAAAAACACAACAAAAACAATAAACAAAAACAATCCACAAAAGCAAACAAAAAACATATTACCCACAAAAACAAACAACTCCCTACCTAGGCCAAAAAACGCCACGACAAAAAAAGACCTCTGAACAAACAAACGCCTAAGGAGGATAATTAATAGTCTCAGTGAAAATCACTGAGATTCTCAAGTTTTAAACAAATTTGTATGAGAATTTGTTATTTCTGTAGTTTTAGGATATTCTGCTTTTTCTTTAATTTGAACACCAAAACAATAAAGACAACTGTCTGCCATGTGCTGAAGACAACTGTGTTCTGAACACAGTTTGTATTTCAGTAGCCAGATAATACTCCTACTATCAAAGATCCTAATTTAACCCTTCAGTACAATACACAGCCATGTAAAACCCATCAGAAGGCCTAGCAACCATTTACAAACTAATTAAATTCTACATGAGTATTTAAAGAGTCTATAGCTCTTGTGGGAAACTTTTCTGCAGTAGACTACTTCATTTGCTAAGCTAAGGAAGACTTCCTATTAATAAGTTAGTAGCAAGCTATATGTGGAATAGTTCCTATATCTGTGTGATGTGTATATCGACTAATTATAGTCTAATTCTTATCACACCTAGAACATTAGGCAATGAGTATTAATGTCTTTCACAATCAGCTTTCTGAAGCTCCACATCAGTCATGTCTTAAGCACTTAAATTGCAGGACATTTTTCTGATTTTGCATGTACATTGCTGTATATCAGAAGTATTGTGTTTCAATTTCACTGTAGTGTGGCAAGAATAACCATGAAGAAATGCCAACCAAATCTTGCTATGGAACCATAATCTCCATACAGCATTTCAAGGACTAAGACAGAGGGCCAAAATTACAATAGTTACAATAGTGCAATAGTTACACTCTTCAACCCCTTGAAAACCACCTCTAAGTAGACAAATTAAGAACTGATAAGTTTGAGGGCAGAAAGATCAAACAAGAAGTTGTTAATAAAACTATTATGAACTGGGTAACTTGGGGCATTTTTATCTTCTTTTATAATTAAGAAATATTATGTACCATACCATGCAGACATTAATATTTAAAGCAGCATTGCTTATGAAAGTAACCGAAGAATTGATGCTGAGTTTTTTTAAGAAGAGTTTGTGACAATTTCACTGTGAAACCGATGAGATATTTCAGAGGATCTAAATACTGAATTGACAAATTCTGTTGCCTTTGTGGACAGCTACGTGAAACATCTTCTGTCCACTCCAATTTTTTTTA
Organism: Dendrocincla tyrannina; assembly: GCA_035047865.1. Lineage (NCBI taxonomy): Eukaryota > Metazoa > Chordata > Aves > Passeriformes > Dendrocolaptidae > Dendrocincla > Dendrocincla tyrannina. Next base: position 20,819,522 of record JAWWMP010000165.1, read on the forward strand.
GTCAAATATGTTGACATGCTTTCCATTTTACTAACTAGCTAATAGATGATAGGAAAACCACCAAATATCAATGAAAGCGCTTCAAGAAATTTCTACATTTACAAAGGAACAAAAAACATCAAACTCTGGCAAAAGCTGTAATAATGTAGCATCAAAACACAAATTGAAAGTGAAAGATATTTTTTCTACTCAGTACTCAAGTAAAAAATGAGTCAGTATTAAAATTCAATTCTTCCTCCTGCATCTGCAGGCACAAGAATGAATATTAGCCACATCATTAAAGCACAGACAGACCATCACAAAAGTGCTTTTGTTAAACTTTGTGAAATGTATCTCAGCAACCATAAATAATAACTAGTAGAAATATTTACTTGAGATCATTGTGTCACAAAGGGCATGATAAACATGGTGAAACATTCTTGGCATGACTGAGAAACAAGTTTTGACCTGGCTGAGGTCTGCTGTATGTGTCCTGTAAGCCCAGCTAATGAGGCAGGACAAACATTAAACTTGGACAAATTAATATGACATGAATAGGAGAATCTGCAGATACAGTGACAGAGATGAAAGTAGGTCACAATCTCGCAGTTTAAATAGAAACAGTCTAGACAGCATTAGCATGAGCCTTGTAAGACTTGTACTGAAACCTAGAGCACAAATCTGTAACATCTATTTTGACTGAAAAAAATACAAGAATAGGATAACCAACAAAAAGATCATAGATATACATAAAAAGAGAAAAAGCCTCACAAACTTTAAAAGCCCTAGCTTTAACTGTGAATTAAAAATTATTCAGTGAATTAAAAAAAAAAATTACAAGGTAACCAATAAATATGATATCTAATATGATAAAAATAATGGATATAAAATTCAGGTGACTGTAACAAAAATAACTATCTCCCTATTAGCATACATAAAATATTTTAAAAAATTGAATAAGAGTGAGAACAGAATAACAATATTTTACAAGAGTTTTGAAAGGCTTGTTTTCTCTAAAGCTCCTGGTAGAACATGCAGCTTTCAAAAAAAAAAAGAAAAAAAAAGGCATCAAATAACCAAACAAAAAGCTGTTGGTGTAAAGGGGTAAGATTTCTTTGTCCATTGTATCCCTTCATATTTACTCTTTTTTTTTTAAGAGGATACTATGGTAATGTTGAGTAGACATGTGAAGCAGCAATGACATGATGAAGACAAGCAACTGAAATATGAAATGCCTAATAGGAGAAACTGAAATATGAAAAAGATTTATGTTTTTAAATAAATGTTCTCAATTTATATAAATGGAAGAATAATGTTTACACAAAATTAATAGTTGTGAGTATCATTCAACAGTAATACAGTAAGTGGTCTGAGCAGTTCCCAGGTGAAACTTCAATTCAAAATTTTTTGGTACCACAGAAACTTTTTCTATGTATTGCCGTCCACACCCCTCTGTCCTGAAATGGAATCATAGAGCAATCAAATAATTTTCAAAGTCATGAATGTTATGTAGTGTGTTGTAATGAGAGGACATTTTTGCAGTAATGAGCAGGTTGACTTTTTAGTGCTTGTTTGATCTGTGTCCCAAAATTCGAAGGGCTTACTAATAAAAAGTTGCTTATGAAAGTGCAGTACCTTTTACAAGAATAGGTGTTAAGTTTCATTGTAAGCTCATTGCCATTTTGGGTAGTTATATACCACCAGAAATCTGTACTAGTCTATTCCATATTTTCTCTTGCCCCCACTACAACATTTTCTATAAAACAAATCATATAGAATGTAATGGTTAATATTTACATTCATTAGAATTTGGTTTGGATTATTACATCTTCAAGAGACACAAGTCTGTGCACCTTATGCATAATAGGTAAGTAAAAAAGTATTATAGGGCTCAGAACTTTAGTATATAAGCAATAGAATGTATTGGGATCATACAACATTGTTTAATTTAATCTAAAATCAGAAATATATCAAATGTCCCATTATTCTATTTCGCTTTATTGTTGCACCCATTGGTATTTACTTGCTACTGCTGGTGTATGCAGGAGCACAGTCACACTACGGTCAAAAAGACAGTAGGGACAGACATGGTAGTCTAGAGGTAGATATGCAAGGCTGTTACAGAGAACTAACCGTGAGATTCCAGATATAATTAATTATGTTTCTGAACTTGTTTGTATCACATAACTACTAATATTTAAATTATTTGTTCAATCAATGGATATCTGTTCATTTTTGTAGGAAAGAAGTTTCCTCTACAAGGAAAAAAAAGGAGTTTTGATTTCTTAAAAGAAAAAAAATCTGATTTTTTTTTTTCCCAAAAAGTGAAAATGAATTTTGCAAAAGAAATGTTTTAGCAAAACTTTTCCTTTGAGTGGCAGGGGGAAAAAAAGGCAGAGAACAATTCAGGGAGAAATATTTAAAAGCTATGTAGTTTTAGAATCATTGAATCACCAAGGCTGGAAGAGACCTTTAAGATCATCAAGTCCAACCATCCACCCAGCACTACTCCTATAACTTCCAAACCACTAAATCATATCACCCAGTGCTAGATCCAGACGCCTCTTAAACACCTCCAGGGACTGTGACTCCACCACCTCCCTGGACAACCTATTCCAATGCTTGGCCACCCTAGCAGTGAAAAAAAAAAATAAATTCTACTATCTAATCAGAATCTCCCCTGTCTCAGTTTAAGGCCATTTTCTTTAGTCCTCTCACCTCCACCTCACTACAACCTTATTTCAGGTAGTTTTAGAGAGTGATGAGGTCTCCCCTGAGCTTTCTCTACTCAAGACTAAACAAATCCAGCTTCCTCAGTTGTTCCTCATAGGATATATATTCTAGACATTTCACCACTTGTTGCCCTTCACTGGACCTCAATGTCCTTTTTAAAGTGAGGGGCCCAGAACTGAACACAGTACTCGAGGTGCAGCTTCATCTATGCCAAGAATAGGTGGAAAGTTGTTTCTCTAGTCCTGCTGGCTACACTATTCTTGGTACAGGCCAAGATGCCATTGATTTCTTGGACACCTGGGCACGCTGTTGACTCATGTCAAGCAGCACCCCCAAGTCCCTTTCTACTCAACAGCTCTCAAGCTACTCCTCCCCCAGCCTGTAGGGCTGCATGGGGTTGCTGTGACCCAAGTGTACCATCCGGCACTTTGCCTTATTGAACCTCATGCAGTTGTCCTTAGCCCACCAACCCAGCCCATCCAGATCCCTCTGCAGAGCCTTCCTACCCTTGAGCAGGTCAATGCTCTCACCGAATTTTGCACTGCCTGCAAATTTACTGAGGGTGCACTCAATCCCCATATCCAGATCATCAATAAAGGTGTAAACAGTGCCAGATCTGGCCCCAAAACTGAGCTCTGCAGAACCCATTTAGAAATTAATATCAGCATATTAAAAAATAATAATTTATGATGTCAAAAATGAATTTGAAATTTCAAATTAAATAAATGTTATAACTAAAATTCAAACATTTTTAAGCAAATCCCCATTTTTATATATATATATCTCAAAGTATTCATTTACAAGCCAATTAAGTTCAAGAGTTGCTTTAAGTGTGGAGCAGATGCATTTTCCTGTCATTCCAAAAGAAATAGTTATATTATTTTCAATGAGGCATATTTTCCAATGAGGTAGACCTTTGTTCTAAAACAAGAATTATTCTAAAAAGGCAAAGGGAAATATCTGAATCTAGATAAAAGGTAAATGTTTCTGTTTCATAGGAACTACCATTAGAAAGTTAAAAATAATACTAGATAGTGCCTTCTTTTTTGCCTATGTTCATATATTTTCTTATTAGAAATCTATTCACTGGATTGAGCCAAGTACAGGTATATATAGTAGCTTTTTATTACTTTAACTATCATTTCAAGACACATGTAATAGTTTTGGTGTCCACAACTACAAGTGTTGAAGCAGCAAGACTCAAATGTGAAAAAAAAAAAAAAATGCCATAAATCTTGTGTCTTGAAGATCTCAAGATGAAACACAGAAATAAACAGTGTCTTCAAACTCTTCTTGACCTAAAAAAACCAACTAAATATTTTACATACTTAAACCACAAGCATGTTTTTAGATGAGTTTCAGAGGGATAAAAAAAAGAGTTACTTGGAGAGTTCTGAGGAGTAGACCAACTTTATTATATACACCAATATCAAATGTTACACAAGTTGAAAGGCATCTGTCTTGGATGTACCTTTATATGATTGTTAGTCATGGATTTAAACTGAGATTCTCCCAGGGAGATTAAACAGCTTAACAGCCAGATGCTGCAGAGCAGTATTTGGCATATATAGAGTTGATACAGTTACTGACTTTGAAGCAAACAGAAGAGACTACAAATGTTCCCAACCCTTATGATCAAAACAGCAGAATGTATAGGTAAAAAAAAAATTAATTGAGTAGTGTGTGGCTTAAAGCAGAAGTAAATACCAACTGGTATATGGACATGTAGACTACATAGGTTATTCTGATATCCAGCTATTCTGATTCCAATTATTAAAAGTTATACCAAGAAAGTAGACTTCTGCATTTAGGATGATTTGTTACTTCTTGTTCTGAAATTCTTGAGAACTCAATGAGCCAATAACTTTTACTGAAAAGTATTCTATGTATTGAAAGCTGATCTTTCTATTCTCATAGACTGGCTTGATTCAAGCAGCGCCATAGAGAGGGTCAAATTATTATTGGCATTAATAAACTTGTCAAAATTATACCATTTAATGTAAAACATTCTATTTTTATGAATTCTAATGAATAATAATGCCTTAGAGGGAAGAATTCCCCCAGATTTCCAGGGGCAGTGGCTTCAGGATATGAACAGAGAAATTATTTTTCGGACACTGTTAGATAAACTGTGCAGGTAACATAAAAAATATTTTGGTTTTCCTTGCAAAGTAACTTTCTGGATGCATCTCTGCTATTGACAAGTGACATGAATAATGTCCTGATTTCCTTAATCAAAATACCTCATTTTGTACTCAACAGTGCAGCCTTCAAAAATACATCCTTCTTCATATTCAGAGTAGAAAATTTCAGCAAAACAATGCCATCTATATTTTCAAAATTTCAAAAGTCTGAATTTGAAAAATCTCATCTTTAGTATCTGGTAAGTACTGCTGATTATTTTGTTCATCTGTGCAGAATTTAATTAAAAAGAAATCCACAAAAAAATATTCTCAGAAGAACACTCCAAGTACCTTTAACAAAATTTCAGGGAACTGAAAACTGCCTGCAGACAAACACCTATATGTTATTCTATTATTTTCTTACAAGTCACCTGAAGCAAATAGGACAGCACTCATTTTTCCCCTTAGAATCACAACACTACTAGTGCTTTTCTCCCGAGCAAGTTACAATACAGACTGGCAGGCCAACAATTGTGTTTTGATAAATGGGGGTACCTTATATGCATTCCTGTAGTGGTAACAGTATAGAAAACCCTTTACTGTTAAGTAGTGGGAGGAAATACCCCATCTATCTCATCAAGAAGACAGCATTCTTTTCCATCTATATGAACTAGATTAGCATGTTTACCTTACCTTTCAGGGGTAAAGATGCCAGTGACATAGGAAACATCAAGTTTAGACACTGGCTAGCATTTTTTTTTGCATGCCCACAGAGAAAAAGGTTATGGTTCAGCTCCTAGAAGCAGACCTCTTACAGGGTTTACTGAATGTCAGAAGATTTTGCTGTTCCTGTCTGCAGACAGACAGCAGGATTTCAGCATACAGTTTGCCTCTTTCTGTCAGCTTCTAAATTCTATTAAAAGTGCCTATGGCACTTCTCTGCTAGGAAACATTTAGCATGCCACAGACACTCATTCCGAGAAGAAGTCATTTCAATGCACCAGAGTGCTTTTTAAAACCTATTCTGTGTATGCATGGACATCAGAAGTACAAGTACCCGCACACAGAAAAAAGTTACTAATGACCTACACTAACCTAGAGGTGACAACAGAAATGAAACAATGCCCATGGTTGCTTTTGGTTACAATTCCGTTATTTTGACAGAGCATTTCTGTCCATGTTTGTATTTTATACAAGGCACACTTTTCCTTCTAAGTTTGTTTTTTTCCCTCCTACATATACTGTAGTATCTTAAAAGAGAATGGAGAAGTCATGTGTTCCACTCTGGCAGTGAGATTTTTCATGAACATACAAGTAAAACCTATATGATAGCACAATTTCAATTTCAAAGACTCATCTTGACACACAAGCAAATCCATTTGGTCACACCAAAACCAAAAAAAAACCATGGATTTTGTGATGCAATAAAGACCTCCAATCACAGGATCATAACAGTGCCATTCTCCTTGCCCACATATCTACTGTTCCTTATTTACCCAGAAGAAAAATATAATTTTATGTTATCTAAAGATTGCCCAAACAAGTTAATTGCAAGTTTTCCACGTCAGGGCAAGGCAATGAGAATAGAGGTTTGAAATTTATGTGAAGGTCAAATCTTTACACTGAGGAAATAATATATTTTTAAAACACAAATAATAAGATTTCAAGGGTATGTAAATTATCTTTTGCTGAATATTGTTGTCATTGCCCCAGCCCCAGAATATTTTTATGTGAAAAATGTGACTTCAGTTCCTAAGTTGAACACAAAATCTTTCCAATAGGTTCAGTTTTTGTCAGTGCACATTGAAATGATAGTAGTAAAACAGTAATTCTGATATGTATGTAGAAGCTTTACAATATTTTTCCACATTCTACCTTCACTTCCACTCAGAGAATTTCACAGGAACTAAATTGTTTTCATATTTTTCATACTGAAATTATTATTTTAATTGGCAACAAAAGTCTTCAATTCAATCTTCAATTCAGTCTTCAATTAAAGGCAAATAAATAACAGAAACTACCATAAACATTTCATCCCTCAAAATCTAATCAAGAAGTAAAGCCAGAATGGGACTAAACAGTAGCTGTGAATAATATAAACATTCATTCAGTTAACCCATTTGGAGGTGTTTTCCCAGTTACATTCATAACCATCAATCAGGATGGAAGTTTAATTACTAGCTGATGTTGACTGTTTAGTAATTTACACCAGAACAGGTTGTGTTCTCAATGTCATGATTTCCAAATGGGTTTGAGAAGTATCTGCGATTTAGATGATTCAGAAAAAAAGCCAGTAACAGGTCGGGTCACAGCTCACCCACTGAAAGGAATTCCTTCTGACTCAGTTATTTCAGTAGAGAAGGAAGTTTTCTTTAGTTTGTAGTTTTCCAGTCCAATAGGTTTTAAAATACCTCCTATGATTCATATAAAGAAAGAGGACATTGAGAGGAACAACAGTGAAAAATGCAAAATTGATTGAAAACACTACGAATATTGAAAGGGAAAATAGTAGTATAGAAACCCCCTTTTTCTTTTCATCTTTCAAGAAAGATGCTTTTATGATTGGACTGGAATTTAATAAGGGTATAATAGAAAATTCTGACCAACTGCCGTAGTCAAATAGCACACTGAAAATCTTATAGAAATTCCCTGACAATCACACAAAGATCCTCCAACTGTTTTTCTGTAATGACTAGGTGCACAATTCATATTTAAAAGAACGATTAAGAGGATTAAGAATATAAATGCAATTTCAGACTATGAGAGCACACTAGTCAATAGATTAATTTTATTTAGAAGACAAGGTGAAAATTATTTACACCTTATATTATTTTTAAGTCAATTCCTTGGAAAAAAAATACACTGGTAACAAAGGAAGGTTGTAAAGTAGAGAGAAATTTTAAAAGCTAACTGAATTTTTGCAGTCTTTCTAATGAGTCTATCCTTCCTACACAATCTTAGAGGCAGGACGTTCAAGTAAACAAACGCTACTGCATTCAAGAGGAATGCAAGCAGTCCTCCATCACTTTGTATGTAATCACTACTTATGAAAGCAACTATTGAAGGCTGTGGCTATGCTGAAGTGTTCCTATGTTGACTGTGTTCCCAACTGCACTCGGATGAAATGACGCAGAGATGAGAATTACTGAAAGCGAAACCACTACTGTGTTCTTCCTGAGTGTTATTCTGGTTTCTGTCATAGATTAAAGTTAAAAAGCTTCTCTGATGTTTCAGTGATTGCCAACAGAAACAATTAGCCACTTACATCAAGGTGGGAGGCTGGTATGTAATAGGATGTAACCAAGAATACTATTTTCCCTAGAAATATGCTGGCATCCAGAAAAGAAAAAATAATTTCTTTCTTCTTTGAACACTTTCTAACTAAATGCATGAAAGAAGGATGGGGGCAAAGTTTTAGACCCAGGGCCTGAGACCTCCACTATTCCTGTCCCAGTGCAATTATGCAGGAGGCTCACATTAGAGCTCCAGTTGTTTGGACTGGCAGCACAGACACCTGCTCACATGTCGGGGGAATATGGGCCTTAAGGAAAGAGGAATCAGTTAACTCATTTAAATTGAGCCCTTTGTGCTACCCACTCAGTTCCTGAACACTGACAGCCACAGAGCTGAGAGACAGTCTGCTATTCAGGCTTCCACAACTGCCTGACCTTTCCTCTAAGCACATTAGCCTACAGCAGATCCAGCGGCAGCAGTCTTTTGGGGCCATGGACTTTGCTGAGTTTTATCCAACCATCAGTGTTCTGAGCCCCAGGCAAAACCTTCAGTGCTGCTCTTCTTATCACAAAGCAATTACCTGGCCTTTCTTATGGCCTGTTTGAATTCATGGGTGGAACTCACTGAAAAGGTTAAAGAGTCAAAAAATAAATTTAGAACTTGTTTTCAGTCAGTTTTCCTGACTTCATACCAGATGGAGTCAGCAACTTGAGAAATCTGACAGGCAACTTGACTGAGTTGATCAGATGGTCAATTGATCACTTTTACATTTGCCAAAACATTAAGGGATAAAAAACAGAAGCATATTCTGTTGACATTAAAATACATAGACTAGAGACAGATTTCTGAAATGACACAATAAACCACTCTGGAGTGGGAGGATTTTTTTGCATAAGAATTGGAGACTTTATGCAGAGTGACTGTAGTCTGTGAACATTAAATAGTTTCATGTGGAGTTTTAGTCAAGGGGAGTACTTTGTGAAACAGAAGAGAAGACATTTCTCTGAGTAACTGATTTATACACTGTGCAAAATTTGGTTAATTAGCTAGGGAAGTATGGACTAAGAAGTCCTGGAATATCTGGATGTTATGCTTTGTCTTGTTCCAAGAATACTTTTTCTTCCAATCAAGTCAGACAAACGCTGGTCTGTGGCAGATCACAACTGGATTAATTTCAAATAGGTTCAAGTTGCTGGGCTACCTGGATTTATTCATTTGAGATGCTGTCATACTCAATGCAGATCCAATAGGATCTTTCAGGAGCCTTTTGCTGAGGGCTGCCCTGCTCTCCCTTACCTTTCTTCTTACTAGACAGAGAGCTTAGAAAGAAGATATATGAAGCTAAATACTGCCAATAATCCTTTTATTAAATATACTGCAAGTTGTTAACGTTTCCAAATAACACAATAAGAAGCTACATAGTAAAGATGATAAATACTGCATTGGATGCATTGATATTTTTCCCATTTCATATCAATGGCAATCCTCCCTGCTCATCTGTTATATATATATCTGAAATTCTGAGATGTTAAAAAGGATCAAAATCTCATATTTTCTTCTTGGGAAAAAAACAAACAAACAAACAAACACATCCTTTTCAGATTGCTTGTGTAGAACCTTCTCTGAAAATATTATTTTGGTTAGAGTTATAGTAATTCTTATTACTGGATGAAGACCATATGCAAATAATTAAAAAAAAATACATAGCTATTTACTTAATCTCCACCCATACAGTTTTTGTATCAAGAATTAGTCAAGAATATTACTTATAAGGTCTTTTCATTTCTATTTTTCATTACGGGCTCTTTGTTATCTTAATACTCTGATCAAGACTTAAAATTGTGCAACAATATTTCTGTTATATTTATGACTGAGGGAAGCAGATCCATTTCTGAAAGCAAAAGCCCTCCAGAACAAAATATTGAAACACAGACAGTTGCTTTTTTTAATTCCTCCATCATTACATGTAGCCCATATGTTGTAATTCACACACAGACTCCGTGCATGTGTACAGATATATATTCACTATATGTTGTTATGAATATAGAGTTTTGCCAGCATATTAGCCTTCCCTTTATGCAAAAAGTAGCAGATATGATTACTTATTTTAGCACAATAATATCAAAGTTTAACATCTCATATTTTCCCACTTCTTTTTTTTTAATAAGCCAATTCAATATCATATTTTTATGCAACAAGCCAAGGTCTCTTCACCCTCCTCTGTAGTATGTACTTTATTGGACTAATTTATGTAGATTTAATAGTGTGTCTGTACTATATAAGTAAATAATTTTAATTTGGCCATCTGCCTTAGAAAATGCTTCCATATACTACATCTCCAAGACCATATTCAGGCTTCCACTCAGAGACATCAGGGAAGATATCTACTGAAAGTTTATAAGGGCACCAGATGTTCAGTCCTGCTGTTTGATGTTGGTGACATCTGAAACTTTACCACTAAGAAATCCAAGAATAGAAAAAGTCACAAGAGCAACATGCAAGCTTCCTACAAAGACACTACTATTCAGATCATTATTAAAACTGGTAGGCATTTATGTGCAGGCAATTCCAGGAGCTTCTTTAGTAGTTTACATCTCTTTGATATATTCCCTTCCCTTACCTGTAAGCAGAACTCAGAAGCGACCCATTGGTCATGCTTATTTTAGGAAAGACAAATACCTGATGCTCTGCAAGGCTTTTGAGGCTTGGAGGTCTCCACATAATCAGAGGGTTCTTGTGATAAGTATCTTCCGCTAGAACAGAGGAATTTACTCAACTGTTTACTCCTGCTGGACCTAAAATTTACTGAGTAGAATGGTTGCTGTTTTCATTCATGTAAAGTTTTTTGGGGGGTATTATTATTTTTTTTTAATATTTACATATATATCTTTACCACAGACTCAGTAGCTGATACCAGAAAACTTAGTACCTGTTTTGTAGCAACAACATAACATAAAAATATTCAAGTGTTTAAATGATTTATAAGCCTAGGTTCTGTTTTCCATACTGTCAGTGTCATTTACAGACCTAAAACTAATTGATTTTCAATGGGTTTCTGTTTCTGGTTTCTATTTATGTTATTAATTTATGATTATGAGACTTAGGCTCCTAAGTTACATAACAACTGTTAATAAGTGTCTATTAATGAATACTTAAATTTACAAAGATTAAATGAACTATTATGTGACACATACACTGAGGGTGAAAAGTTTTTAGCAAGGATTGCTTGTAGTTGTCTGCTGATGCATTTCCATGTCTGCTGATGCATTTCCATTCTGGTCTTTGGACTATGACTTTCAAACAAAATATTCCCAGGTATTAACCTTTCCAGGAATAAATATTAATTTATCATCAATGGAACTTAAAACTATCTACTATTGACCTTAGTGCTAGGGCTTTTTTTCTGAAGGGGAGAATGAGTATACAGGTAGGGCAGTTTTGATGAAGGAAACTAGAGATTTATCATCTGCTAAGATCCATATATATCAAAATATGCTACAAGAACCCCTATCAATAGGTGACATATTTTAGTCACTAGATTTGTACCACTTACACAAAAAGTCTCGTTGTTTTCCATTACACAAGTGATTGTAACCTGGGAGGGAAGACAAAAGTTAAAAAAGACGCCTGTCTCCATTACTAAATGTATCTCTGCAGCAGTAGGTCCTTTCAACTCACTTCCCTGAGCTTCAGATTAAGTTTTTAGAGACCAACTGATGAGAGAACGAATAGAATGTATTATGTTAACAACTCAGGCCCCTGCAAGAATTACTCAGTGTGAAAATATATTCACATGGTATCTGCAAAACTTCTTTATAGTTCACTTTAAAGTACATGTACGTATGTACATTTTAAAGGTTTACATTAACTGGAAAACACAGACAAGACAGAAAAAGTTCCTAACTATATTTTTCTAAGGAAACACTGAACTCCCTCCACAATTCACAGCATGCAGTATTGTTACATTCAAAGAGCAAATGAAAGGCACAGCAGAAGCAGACTATTCATGACATTCCTAGAGGTGACAAAAATAATTACAGAAGTTTAAATTCCTCTCCTTTTACGTATTTCCCCTTTTTATGAATTTACATTTCATTTGGAAGATAATTTGGTTTCTAGTAATATATTTTCAGGATTTAGAAAACTTTCATTTTTGTTGTTATGACAATGCACCAGTAAAACAAAGTGAACAACTAACCTCGAGACAAATATGTGTGAAATCAACTTCATTTCCATGGAATCATTTCTTTTTGCCTTAGAAATTTTCCACCTTATTTGAGCTCTTATGCTTACTGTTTTGTACAGCATGATTGAATGGGCAAATCACTGCAGCCCAGAAGTGTTCTTTCACATACACTTTAGCATGGATTTATTCTTTAAAAAAAAAAAAAAAAAAAAAAAATTTCATTTGCAAAAACAGAATCTCTCCACAACATTGTTTAATCTGTTGTAGTTATCTATCTGTTCTCTTTACCTTTATTCAGCAATGTATTTCTTGAAAACTGTTTTGCTGTGTCATGTAAAATAACAGACGCTGTTAACCACTTACAGCTCTTCATTTTTCTTGATGAATTATATTCCGATTCCCTGGCCTGACTTTATTACTCCAAATGGAGAGAAACACCCTTAATGGCATAATTAAGTATTACTGATAGTGAACAACTAACTAGGTCCAAGAAAAATCATTCTTTTATTTCACACATTTTAGTCTTAGTCTTTTAATCTTCTAGATAAATCCTCATATGTTGTTGGTAGAATCCCCAAATTAATCAATTTTAAATTTTATCTGAGATATGCTATAATGCAACAGAATTACCTTTTAACTAAACCAGTACTAAACTTCGCCTAAACTACAGCATCAAAATACCATCTTCCATGAGAAACTATGTGTCTGTGCTTTGGCATTTAGTGACTAAGAATATAAGTCAAATGAATAGATGCATTAGATAAAACTATGTTAAGGATAAATTAAGTATCGATAAACTTGATAAAACGTGATATTACTCTGGTGTGCCACAACACAGAATGACATATGGCAGAACCAAATGTCAACTTAGAATGCTGTAATGTACTACTGACTTGAATCAGCATACTGATATGACAAGAATGCTAAATAACAAAATAAAAAGGTGGAAGAGCTGCTTCTAGTAATGAAAACTTTCAGCTTTTAGTTCTAGTTTAGCCAAATATAAGACAACAGAGAGAAAAAAAATGTCCACAACACACCAAAACCAAATCCACAACCCAATAATTGCAATTACTGTCTTGTTTATCAATAAATATGCCTGTAAATTTAAATATTTGAACAATTGTTAGGAACAGGGCTCAGGACAAACTTCAACAGAAGAATAGTAACCAAGGTTCAAACTGTTAATTTCTCAATTAGGATCAGTGTCATTGATCCACTGAGGAAGACCAGTCATCATTCAATCTCATGTATGAACGTACAGAGAAACAGTAAGAGAAGTACTGAGATTTTGAAATCCTTTACCCATAGTACTGTCTTGGTCCATTTACAAATCTTATTTCCTAAAACAGTGGATGTTTGAATATTGACAGTTACAAGAATAATCCTTTAGTCCTTTAAAGAGATTTATTCTACAAACAGACCATAATCCTTTCTTAAGTATTTTTCATGTCAAAAGAGATATTTAATCAAAATCAACTTCCTACTTTTGAGGTATATGTATAATTTCTCTACTTCGAGCAGAAAAATAAGTATCAGAAACATGGTAGAAGCAGACATGAAGTAGCGGTTAACAGAGTAACACAACCATTTTGTAAATTATATGCTGCAGTTGTCATACACATTTTCACTTTCATGAAATCAAGGCTATACCTCCTGTCCCAAAATTTAAAATCTTCACAAGTTGTCAGGATTTGACAAGAGGCTTCTCTAGGAAAGCATCAGAAAAAAATTTAATTATTTGTTCCATGTAAGCACTTGACATCTGGAACTCAATTGAAACATGACCCTGAGAAATGAAGGAATCTTCACTACAGAGACAGTATCAGCTTCCATTTCACACAGAGCAAAGAGTAAGTAGGTGAAAATGTATATTAAAAAAGAAATAACAATAAAAATATAATAATAATCTTAACTTCTACAGAAATGGTGATTAGTGTATTGAACACTATCTAAACTGGCTGCCGTGGACATAGATATAATTTTAAGCCAAAATGCAAATAGAGTGTCTCTCAAGCTTCCCAATGAACTAAAGCATGTAAGAACCATTTAAAGAGATGACAGGACATTCGTTAATTCAAAAGTCCTTGAAAAGACTGTTAGGAAGAACACTATATTTACAGGACTTTTATTGGAGGAGCTGTAAAAGATCTTTTACATTAGTTCTCTTATTTACACGCTTCTCCCAACAATCACTTGCAACTGCTTGTAAGCATTTCACTGCATGACCCCAGACACTGGTCCAGGCTCTCTAATATAGAATGTGACACAAACCAAAACAACCAACTTCATCCAAACACTTTATTCCAGCCATTTTTTAAAAATTTCAAATAAAGGAAAAGACAATAACCACTGTGTTCCTCCCACCTAAGACACCAGGTTAAAAAGCATGTCTGTAGGGATATAACATTTATAATTTCTGCTGTGGACCAAATAAATACAATGAAGACACTGCATAAGCAATGATCACATCTTCAGAGTATCAGCAGATCAAATTTTCATCAACTTAGTGTGTTATTAGAAGACAGCAAGAAATGAAAGAGACACAACTGGAAATAAAGACCCCAACATGTTTAAACAAAGGCTGCCAGAATCAGGCTCATATTTTTCCAGCCAAGGGATCCTTTGAAGTTTAGGTGAGGTTTTTAAGAATAGGCTAGATAAACACATGTCCAGAACTAGTTATATTTCATCTTAGTTTTGAAGATGGAGATAGCCTGGTTGATCTCTTTAGGTCTCTTTAAATAGAGCCCTGCTCATCCTGGATGATTGCTTTACTACTCATAGTAGGTCTCCTTGCTGTATAACACAGCAAAAATCTATTTAATAAGTGTTACTGTCTTTTAAAATACTGATTTAAGGAAAATTATGAAGTAGCTAAGGCAAGGTGTTTTTCTAAATCAATGGAAATAAAGGTCTTGGATAATCACCATCTAGTTCCATAATTTAGGACAGATTAATAATATATTCAGTCAGTCTTTGGCTACTAGATATGAAATGTAACATAGGATTAGGCATTTCCTAGTATACCAATTCTAGTCATGCGTAGTGATGCTGTGGCAGAAAATAAGAAGCTTTACGGCCTATTTAACTACAAAGTAATAAGCAACCTGGTTCCAACAGCCTTGATATCAACTTATACTATTGGTATTAGGGCAAAAGAAGTAAAATTTCTTCTTCAGCTTTTCTGAGTTACCTGAAGCTTGAGTTCCAATTGCCATATGTTGATGTGAATATTAAATTAACACAGCTACAGTAATAAAATAGCAAATCCTCCTAAATGTACTAGTAAAATTTTTGATATTATAGCAAAAATAATTGGCTAGACAAGAAGCAGCATGAGAGACTTTATTATTTCTAGCTGAACAACAGACAGAGCTATAGACAAGCAAATCTAGACAACCTACCAGCTATGTGCTTTTTCTTTTTAAACAGCAGTACAAAAGAATGGATAGATTCAAAGTCAATATTGAACAACCAGAATAGAGAAAAACATGAGGATCTGCTAACAGCCATCTGGAATCAGTTTCTTCTTGCTTGCCTGAGTATCCTGTTTTTAACAATTCAAGCGGCAAACACATTGAAGTAACCCGAAAATCGTTTAACAACTTGACATATACAGAGAGAAAGAGCTGAGGCAAGAGCAATGTATGTGGTTCCCAGGAGGATAATCCACCTGAGTTATAACATTTCCAAATGTGCTGCATAATGTAAGTATTAACAGGACACAGGTGCCTTTGCTGTTGCATAGAAACAGGTGCACTGAGGCGAAACAAGTTATTTTTAATAAAGTAATTTCCATTTTAGACAACATAAGGTGGAGATTCTAGAAACAGCTTCCAAATTCTGAAGTGCCTGTTGCTGCCCACTAACACACATGAGTCTCCATGCTTTACAAAAATACATTACTATATTGGATTAAACAAAAATTAATCCAGAAAACGCTACAATTCAAGCATATTACCAGGTTAAAGGTCTAGGAAACAAAGAATTATGCCACTGAAAGTATAACTGGCATGCAGATTAACCAAATTAAACCAATGTAACAAACAGGAAAAGCAAAAAAAAAAATTAGATATGCTATAATAGAACCTTTAGCTTGCACTATGACTTAAAATCTAAGCAATTTTTTGAAAACAATGTTCTGTCTCCAATGGCAGACTGCTGTCATCATATTACAATACAGGCTCAGGCTCTGATTGTAAACCACTGCGGGGCAGGATTAGCTGTACTTGGATAGAAACCTCACAGGAAAGATGGGGTATTTCTAATGCATTGTCAGCAACATACTAGCCAGGCTGATATCCTTTTTTTCAGAAAAACAATGTAGGCCAGCATCTACGCTTGGCACTTAAAACCTCTGATGAACACAACCCCTCCATCTCAGGTTCATCACTATCCACATGTAGTTCCTGAAATGGCATGCGTTTGGAGAAAATATGGCTATTACTAGTTCTAGAGTTTTCAGAACATTATAGTGTGAGGAAACTGACTACATTTCCAGCAGGTTCTTTTCTGTTTCCTCACTTAAACTATTTTGAAATATTGTTCAGTGTTAAGAAACAGCTGTAGCATTCCAACTACAGAAATAGTTCATTTAACTGCTAAGGAAATGATAAATAGCTCCAATTAGTTGCAGCCTGAAGGAGCAATGCTTTATGCTGATTAAAGATTTGGTACCTTAAACTCACAAGTATTTGCCCTAATAGCATTTTGGCTGCAGAATACAACTACCTTCTTGTACTAGATTTGATGGATAAAATCCAATTCTTGTGATATACTTTGCTATTTCTGTATGATCCAGTGGGATTCCCATTTCAGCTCCAGTATACATCCAGTCCAAATGTATGCAAAGCTTTTTGGGTGACTCTGAAGGTAACAAGTTCCATTTAAAAAAAAAAAAAAAAAATCATAGCCACAGTCTATAAAACAGTATAGCCTAAAGGTAAAAAAGAAATGGAGATGAAAATGAGGATACATATGGGTTACTAAAATTGTAATTTTTCATCTGTTATTACAAAACCGAGACTTCCATTAACCATATGGGGAAAAATTGCAAAAATGATGAAAAACACCTTCCAGTATCTAGTGAAATACAAGATGCAGTCTATATCATGGCTAGCAGAACTAGTGTTAAGAATTAGAAGACTTAGTGGATGGCAAATTTCAGGGTCGTTTCTCAACATAATTGAAAAAAAAAAATCTGTATTTTTGGAAAAAAAAATCAGCTAACAAATTTTTTAGTTAATAATTATTAAAAGAATTTGAAAACGCAGTTTTAAGAGAACTGTAGTGACCTAATCCTCAAGCAGAGAACCTTAATTATATGAGACCTTCATTTTTCCATGTATCAACTGCTCATTATGATTTCTGGAAAGTATGCAAACATTTCTTCAAGTAATCTTTAAATCTTTCTTACAATGAATGGACAATTTTATATTTAAACAAATATATATATATGTTTTATATATAAACAAACTGGGAGACTTATTTAAGTTTCTAAGTCTGCTATTGACTTCCTCTGTAATTTTGAATTTAATTTCACCGTACATTTCCGCATCTGCTTTGAAAATGCTATGATACTACAATAATGAAGACCACATAAGGACCCAGACATATATATTGCAACTTTCCTTAGAAACAAAAAATTTAGGGCTTTTTTCTCCTTAGAAAGATAATAACGGATGTGCAGTCTTAACATCCTGAGAAGAAATATTTTTAACCAGGACTGTGTATCTTGATTAACTGCATTGCTACAGTATAAAAATAAATGTCAGGGCCATTAGGTGAGAGTCTGTAGGTTTTCTTAGTTCAAAACTCATAATCCAAAATTGGTAGAGTGTTATATATTTTAAAAATTAATTAAATATGTGTGTGTGGGGGGGTGTTAAGAGTCTACACTAATACCTCTCATACAAGGAAAATGCTTTTGTGAGAAGTACATCCTCAAGTTACATGCCTCACACTCTTGTGTATCACCTGCACCTAGCAATGTGCTTTGAAGATGTGATTATACCCCGATGTGATTAAATTCTTGAGATTGCAGATTATTTTATTGACATTCTTTAAAAAGACTGTTTAATGTTAAAACATTTTAACCAAGATAAATCTACGTAACTTCTTAATTCCATCGTTTTTAGATTCTTTGTTCATCACTAGCCCTTTGCTTAATTCTGTTCTACTCTCATCAGCAAGACCTCTAAAACTACATCTCCAAATTTCTTCAGACTTTTTTTTTTAATTTACTGTAAACACTGTCTATATGAAGAAAGGCATTTATGCACTCTCTTAGGAAGAAATAGAGAATGAAATTAACAGTATCATAAGACATAATTGACTGGATGTTGAAAAGTGTGAACTGAGCCAAAAGACAATTTAAATATTCCCAGAGTTAATTACTTTTCCTTCCACTCCAGGAATTTACAGTTGTCAGCTGCTTTACTTTGCTCCCTCATAAATCGAATAATAGGCTCTCTAAAAGCAGGAGAGCCGACTGATCCAATAATTTATATAAAATATTGTTCTTTAAAAAAAAGACAAACCAGTGTTTCATATACTTTTCCATTTGCTTAACTCAGTCTGAACTGAAAGAAATCTTTTACCATGCTGCTTCAGTGGATGTTACTTAAAGCATTGAGTGCCGACATCCTTAGAGATCTAGGTCTTAGAAAAAGCAGGTTTAAAGAAGGGCAAAGACCATTCATCTTGGTCATTATAATTCTCAGATGCAAGCTTGTTGCTCTATGGGATAACATTCATGGAAACTATACTCAGTAAAGTCAGCTCTTTGACAGATGGCTCCCTCCCTTCAAGAAGGGCAGGCTTTTTGAGAAAGACTTTTCTCCCTATTTCTTCTACCTAAGACAGGAATTGCTGAAAGTACCTCTCTAAACACAAGGGAGGACTCGAACCGTGGTCTTTGAAATAGTTTTATCCACTATATAGGAGACTGTGAACATTATTTTTAGCACAGTGAGAAAGATAAACTGTGTAGATTTACACTATTCTTTAGTACGGACCAAGGTAATTCAGGGGAAAAAATATATCTGTGTATTTGTTTAGCAATTAATACAACACAATACCATTACTAATGTTAGGTAAATATTAGTGCCTTAGGAATTATCACTGTTCACCCACCAATTGTTTTGTTTGCTTGCTTGTTTGTTTGTTTTAAAATCATATTTTTTCAGGTTTGGGGTTTTTTTTTTCCTCTCTGGATATAGTCTTGTAAATTTTTTTACTAGGAGAGATCTTTCTCAAAAATTACTGGTATATTTTAAGTATCTGTATTTTTCAATTTATCCTATATATTTATTCAGATCAGAGCTGAAGTCAAAGAATTATAAGATAGGAGCAGATTACCTCTGCACTGTATCAGAAACAACTAACTTCTTTCATATTTTAAAATTCAAGAAAACTACAGTAAGTTGCTGCCTATTGAACTACAGAAGAATTATTAATGTAATTAAACATCAAATATTTGTAAATAATTGAAGAAGACAGCAATCTGATTTCAGACAAGTGAAAATATGTTGAAAATAAAGTATTACTATCTACTTGGTGTAATCACATTTTATCTGTATAAGTGTGCAGAGAAAATTATAGAGGTAAAACATAAATAAGACTTCTATGAAGAGGTTTATTATTGCAGCTTGTGGGGAAAAAAAAAACAAACCACACGTGAATTTTTATGCCAGCAGGTGTGCCTGGGTCTTCCAATCACAAATTAGTTGCAGGAAAAATTGAGTTATGCAGTGATATATACCTTAAAATTCAACCTTTTCTTCCAGAACTTTGGTAAAAATTTAAGACAAATTCCATCCGGTTTTATACCATACTAGAAGAATGAATATTTTTTAACTAGATGAATCCTCCTACCATTTTTACCTTTTATTTTCCTATCTAGGTCTGTATCCTGTCACTAAGTACATTTCAAAGAGAGCATATTCAGAAAAATACATAGACAGAAAGATGTTTTCCAGGGCTTGTGAGTCAAAATGTGAGTATAATTTTTAGACTGTGAGGAAAAATTAAGTGAATTCAGTGTTTATTCCTTGGCATGAAGAGTAATGGCATTTAAACTAATTTTCATTTTACTCTACTGTAATCCTGGTCCCAATCAGACAAAGTATGTAAGCAGATGAGCAGTATCATTACATGTAAAAAGACTTACAGTTAACCAAGCAGCCAAGTGATTTTTTGGATTGAAGCCAATATCACAAGTGTCCTGGTTAATACTTGAGACAATAGGTGCTGAAGGGCAGAAACCCAAGGGCTTTTACAAGTCATATGCATAAAAATCACCAGGAATACACAACCAGTTTGTTCAAGCCCAGTTACACTACTCAATAAATGTAAAAATATTGGTTCACAAATTAAGGGGACGCATAACTTCTTTAAAAACCCTGAAAAAGAGGAATATGGAAGAAAGAAGTTTGTTTGTTTGTGAGGGTTTTTTTCCATATAGGTTTTGCAGTCAATAAACAACTACTTTGTAAATAAACAGAAATAACTCATTTTCTTAGAGTGGGAAATCCACGCACAAGGCAAATGTAGAATGATGCAAGTTTTATTATCCGCATCTCTAGACTTCAGCCATTTGGGGAGACTGTCTCCACTTTTCCAGTGATAACAAGAAAGGAGATTATGAGACAAGATAAGACACAGTCTTCAAACCGATGTCTTAAACCAGCTTCCTGTAACACCTATAATACTGAAAAGTAGTTTACTGACACACAAGACAGCAACAGGATTACAACATGCAAGCTTGTGTGGTTTACCAGATATTAAGGAAGCTCTGCAAGACTTTTCAAACCCAAAGTATTTCACAAAGGACATGGAAAATGGGGAAAAAAAAAAAAAGTAAACCTCCATCTGGACAGTAGTTTAAAAGACTTAATAAAATCCATTTTTTTCTTCCTATCCTGATAGGAACCATCAATATTACCTAGTAGAAAACTATGATTTATTAGTTAATCCAGATAACATTGCAATGCAAAATATTGCAAATTACAATTTTCATATTCCTGTCTGAATGTCTAAATGAAGGGATCAATATTAGTTGTTTCTTCCTGACTCCTGGAAAGTGTATACATGGAATTAGAGATACACTTAAAGTGATGGACTTTTAACACTTGTTTGCAAAGGGTCATTCATCCAACCATCTTAATATATGACTTAATGATTTGTGTAGATCTTTGATACAGCTAATTTCAAAACAGAAACATCTGCTATAAATAGACAGTCATTTTTATGATGCTATGAAGATGCTGAGACCAATCATGTACTTTGAACAACAAAACCAAACCACAGTCAACACATAATCCACACAATTAGATAATTAGAATAATTGCTGAAGATGTTGCAACTCAAAATAAACTTGGGGATTTTACTGGAGGCAAAGATCAAGCCTGTCATATTGATTTTCCTGTTTGTCAGCATTTAGAAACGACCTATCTGTTTTAATTTCAACTTTCCTTTCAGGTATTTAAATTATTTTGATTGATTAGGGTGTGCAGCAGTAATTAATGGATTTCTTACAGATAAACTAATTCAGGAATGAACCATTTTGATGTGCTAGATCGTAGGAAGCCTCTATAACTCATCAATTTAGGGAACACTGGTCATTCATTATTAGATTTCTTCTCTTTCTACCAAAATAAACACCAATACTAGAGATTCACTGCAAAAAGTATTTCTGGACACTTTCTGTGGAGGGAAAAAGGAGAAGAAAACAGGTGCAGAGGGGTGTGAGAAATTAATTCAATCTTGTTAGAAACTAAATGTACTAGATTAGATAGCAAAATAGTAAATAGTAGATTATTTACTTAAAGAATAAAATTAAAACAGAACTATTAGTAAGCACTACTTTTTTAATTTTACTTTGCCAGACTACAACAATTCCAATGTGTAAACTCAATTACTACAGAGAATCCAGTAATAAAACAGACCAATTAATTAGCCAGACAAAATAAGAGTGATGGTTGTGTTACAGTTCAACAACGTTTAAAAAGATAGGACAGTTCAATCAATATTTTAAGTAGATACGCTGAATTTTACCCAGCCATTAGAATTGAGAATAAAATTTAAAAAAAAAAATAAATTTTTAAGCAAAGGTTGCAATGGATTCATTGCAAAAAGTGTTCATTAGAAAAAAGTCATATTGTAAAACATAAGTTTCTAAACATTAATCAGTTGCCAAAAGGAGTCAAAGTACAATCACAAAATACTTGAAGATGGAAGGCAGTTCTGGAGGTATCTCATCTAGACTCTCTGCTCAGAGCAGGGTCAGCTAGAGCAGGTTGCTCAGAATAGATACTCCACAGTCTTTCTGGGCAACCTGTTCCACTGTTTCACAATGCTGACAGTCATTTTGTTTCTTTCCAATGTTTAAATGAAGTTTTACAGAGCTAAGAAAAATACTGTAGGGCAGAAACAGAAAGAAAAGTGCCCCTGATGGCTTCCAGATGCTTTGGAGAGTGTGAAGAAAGAAGTTCAAATGTTGAGTAATCAAATCCAGGATGAAAAATTAACATTTTGGGGGGATATTTAGAGAAAAGGTGTTTGAATAGTTGTATAACAGGTATGGAAAAGGTTTTGAACTTGAAAGTTGACATAAAACTTCTGCACACAAAATCTACAGTATTGAATTGAGATTTGAACCATGACTCAGTTATGTTCAGTTCCAAAGGATCCAATAAATCAGTTCATCACAATCATGTTCCACCATCAGACTATTTGGCAGTGGTACATACATACAATTTTTACATTAAACTGTTTTGGTATTTGGGCCTGGTTGTGCATGCCTTATAATATAGAATGGTAAAATAGCTGTCTGTATTCAAGTTAGCCAGCATAAACAGTCTGATATAAATCAAAAAATTGCCTGTCGTTGTTTGATGCCAAAGTGAAGAGACCCACCTTCTATTTCCTATAAGAAAATGTAACTTTTTTTTTTCTATACCCCGAGCTCTGAAAATAATGCACTGTCTGCATTGATTGCCAGCCACATTTCAGCCATTGCAGTTTATATCCTCTAGAGATATTACAATAGTTACCCAACTCTCCCTTTGATTCTTTTTCCAAAAATCAATTCATTCTGCTAAACTATATACTACATATTAAGCTCAATTAATGTTATAAATTAACCCTCTGACCTCCATTCTTATCACTCTTATCTACATCTTAAAAATGTTTAGTCTTTGCTTCTCTGAAATTTTAAGGTCAAATAATGATAAAGTTCAACATATGGAGAAGTATGTCACCAGTGTGAAGAACACTAAAAAAATTTGCTTAAATGTAGGGGGAGGTTGCATCTCATGAACTACTGCCATCTGCCTTGAAAATGACACCTAATCATAAAGACACAAAAAAAATCAAACAGAACAATAAGAAGGTGGAATTAAAAAAAAAAAAAAAAAGAAAGAACAAATTATCCCTTTATGAATTCTTTAATTTGCTGTAGAAAGTATGGAATGTCATTTGATTTTTATAGTTGCTATGAAAAAGCCACTTGATATATCAATAAAATCTACATGAGATCCCTCTTCTCTGTGATCTAGTTTATACCATTATTCCCTTTTCAATCTAGCTTCTATTTGTATCTCCTACTGATTAGAAGTTTCAGAGTATCTTGAGGAGAGACTAATTTAATATCAATATGTGGCCTTTCAAGATGCTTTAAAAACCTTAGAAAATTTGCATCTATTAGATCATGAACTTCTCACAAGAGCTGATATATTTAAATACCTATCTAGTAGAATTATTATTAGTAACACAGGAGAAGCATAAAATAATTATTAGCATACCTTGTCATCACCTACCTTTTAAAAATAGATAAGCTGAGTCACAAAGTGCCAAGTGCATTTTTACATTACCAAGATGAAACAGATTTGTTCCACTGTACCATGTAGGTACTTTGCACTCAATCCTACACAAAGACTTACCACATAAAGATGCATGAAGATATGATAGACCCTACAGAAACTGTCCTCAGAGTCAACTGGCTGTGTGAGGGCTGTGACAGCTTGTAAAGCAAAACAACACTGTAAAGATAAAAGAGCATTTTTCCTTAAAAAATGTGAGCTATTAAGAAGCAATCAAACTTGCCTAATGACATATTTTAGTAGGCCAAAATTCCAGTAAAGAGGCCATACAGTGGAGTTATTAAAGACAAACACGGTTAATTTAGCCTAGTACAGACAGAAAGTGAATATTTCAAGGAAATTTTGCAAGACATTATTTCCCGAAATAGCTCCTCCCTTCAAAATACACAAAGTAATTTGAGAGGTTTTGGTAGCTCTTTTAAGAAAGGTTAATCATTATAAAAGACTTGGCAGGAATTTGCAATACTATCTGCTTTAGAAACTGAGCCTCTAGCTACAAGCAAGAAAAAAGAAAGAATAGACAAATTTGTTCACTTTCACTTGACATTCCCTGTACAATTTCTGAATAAAGAAAAACTCAGCTTGAAGGAAACAAATTTAAAAAAACTGCTCAGCTGCCAGTCATAACAGTAGCTGAAAACCTTTTTCCTTGCCCATGAAAAACACTCAGTATGTAAATGTTGGATTACAAGCAACAGTCACACAAAGGAACAGAACAATTCTAAAACCAGCAAAACTGTTAATGACACAAAAAAAAAACCTCTTAAGAAACCTAGGATGAGAACAACTTGAACTCAGTTGTCTATCACACTGACTTGTACAAAACTTAACACAAATGAGTATGCTTCGTTTTTATAGTAATAATTTTCCTGTAATAAATGTGACGAAGAAGGCAATTTTGATGTGGCTTCCAGAAAAGGAAAACTCTGAATTCTTATTGTATTTGAACAAACAAATTCAAAAGAAAAGGCTGCT
The DNA here is from genome assembly GCA_035047865.1 of Dendrocincla tyrannina. Lineage (NCBI taxonomy): Eukaryota > Metazoa > Chordata > Aves > Passeriformes > Dendrocolaptidae > Dendrocincla > Dendrocincla tyrannina. The sequence goes on from JAWWMP010000165.1 coordinate 20,844,637, forward strand.
TTATGATACAGTATTTTGATAGAATATTTTAATCATATTTTAGTGATTTTATTTTTTTGTTTTTTTTCAACTTAAATCAATTTTTAAGATACAGATTTTTACAACACAAATTTATGTATTTCCATAACAGCTTAAGAAAGAAGCTGCAGTATATGTCAGTGTTAACCTCAAAGAGAAAAAAACACAGCTTTTATAATAAAAAAAAAAAAAGTTAAAAAACTTTTAAACTATTTTCTGCTCTAATTTCAGGATAATTTCCTTTAAATGCATAAAATACTCAGCCATTTTCTGTATTTTCTCTTCAAAAATGTTTTTTACTCACAAAAGAACCCAAAATCAGAAATTGTCTATATTCCAATCAGTTATTTTTGTTTGTTTCTTCCATCTTACACATATCTATCCATAGTAATAAAAGGGCTGAAAACCAGCATAGGCAGCAGATCTATTTTCATAATGTACAGAGATAATAATAAATCATCTTAAAGTCCAGGTTTATTAGAAATGACTGAAATACATTACAGGGCAGCAATAATTTCAATGGTTGGTTTGCCAACCAGTGGCGTGGAATTAAAAATGCATTAAAATTTATAGAAAGGAAAATAAATAGCAGAGAGTTTAGATTGGTTTTGACATAGTTAAATGAAGCATTATTTCTCTTTGTGTGGCTAATAAAATAAAACTCTACAGAATGCAAGCAACATTCTCTTTTAAATCTGAAAGTGAAAAAAATCCATTATTAATTAAATTTACTGCTTAGTCTCTCCACTGCATGTCAGTGACACATTTAAGAAGAGAGGTCCAATGAAAGGTTCTTCTCCCTGCTTCCCCAGAGAATTATCTACCTCTTTAGATATTTAACGGGTTCTGTTCAATGTTTGTAGATACAAATATAAAAAAAACCCACACACATTTCCAGGAAGCCTTACTGCAATAATAATAATATCTCATAATGATATAGTTGCCTGATTCCCACAAATTTCTCAAAGCTTGTCATACCATTGGCCAAATTCTTCCTTGTAGCCATAAGTGAAGGAAACAATAAGAATGGAGATGTAGGAAGTAGCTCCTTAAGATATACTTCCTGTATAAGAAGAATTTTTATGGATCTCTGAGAATGATCCTTAATTTTCTAAGGGCTCAGTTGCCCCAGTGAAACAGGGACTGGCAGTGAAGCTACACAGCCATGCAGCTGTTGAGCACAGGATTATTAAAGCTCCTTGAACCACACATTTTTCAGTTTCTACAGGAACAGACAAAAAGGCAATTGGAAGGGTGTTTTGCCAATGCTTTAAGCAGATACAAAATTCTCTTTCTCTACAGTAAGGTGGCCTGCATCCTAGAGGTGGCATAAGACAACACACAATGTGCCAAATTGTGGTAGGCGCTGATGAGAACAAGCTATCAAATAATACCCTTTTTCCAACTTAAAACATTGCAGAGGCATGTAAATTTCACCTTTAATTTTCAGTACTAGTCCAGCTAGTTTCTGGGTACAGCCATTCTTCATTAGCTTTTAAACTACATGGACATTTCTACCAGATAAAACAAAACACGTGAATTGTGTCTGATTGGGTCTCTTATACTCACTTTGCATTGACCAAGGAGAGTGCTTGGAAGGAAAGAAGGCAAAGGAAGAAAGAGGTCACTCATTGTAACCAATGGAGAGAGAAAAATAAAATTTCACAGGTGAAATATAATTAGACAAATTGTCAAATTGACTGTGACATGAAGATTAGCACACTGTCAGAGTCTTATTTCAGAGCTTTAACAATGGGAATGGAAAAGATCTCTATCTGTATCTCTCAAAGCACTTTCTGGAAATATTCCAGAATGATCCTCAGAAATATTCCAAAAAATATCCTTACAGCTTCCAGAAGTCTGGGTTCCCTCCCACTCTCCTTTCCCTGTTGCCCCATGTCTCCTTCACCTCTTGTCCAGGTTTTGCCTGCTCAGCTTCGTGTTCTCATTAGGCCATTCTTGCGGGTAGAGAAATCATTGTAGTTGACTCTGTAAAAGGCACATCAACTAAGAACAAAGAACATCAGGTTTTGCTGGTTTACAGAACTCCTGAGGTCCCAATGAGAATATTTGTTGAGATCACACCAAATCATTAACTTTCTTCACAGTTCCAGTGCTTTCTTTTGGCAAATAAGTATTTCTGAAAACTCCCTCATGGCACAAGTTCCTAACTTTACACTCATTGAAATAAAGCAGGTAATTTTGGCAGGCACAATCAAGATGTGAATACTGGATTGAAATTGAGTAGGTTTACTCAAATAAAAGAAAACTAAAGCTTTTTTTCAATTAAACATTCATGCATGAATGAGCATTTCATAAGCAGAATTCAGATACATTAGCAGTAATATATGTAATATTAATTAATTAATATAATAATATAAGAACTGCCTCTATTTGTCATTACAATAAATCCAGATTTATGCTACAAAAATATAAAAATGTATGAAACTATCATAGCAGCACTCAAATCTTAAAGATCTATTTAAGATTTGAAAATGTAAGTTTGGTTTTGTTAATTTTAGTGCACATATGTAATACAGATACTCTAAGACAGAAGAAAATACTTAAATATGCAATGTGTAGTCAACCTATAGAACTTAATTACTGAATTTGATTTTCAAAGCATGTTTATAGCCATGCAAGTTGGAGCATGGCTATATGTTTTATTTTACTTCAGTAAATAAATGCCTCATGCTTCAGGAATATAAATTGCTAATCTCTGCTAGTCATGAAGAAGACTCTTCTTTAGAGCAACAGTCGGGATTAGACATACACAACTTGCAGGGATAGATGCTGGATTGCTAGAATCCAACTTTCATCTGAAAAAAACCTCGAAAACCCAACCCCCCCCTCCCCCCGCAAAAAAAAAGTCTAAAAAACCTCAACCCAGATCCCAAGAAAAATACTAAAATGCTTTGAGTTTTTAAGATGTGACGTTGGTCATTGGACTGATCAGAAATCTAATGATGAATTATTGCAGGTTTTATAGTTACATCACCAATTTCCATCCAGGAAATTTCCTGACATTCTTATATTTTGTCCTCATTTTTGTTACAGTATTTTATTGGGTTATAAGAATTATGAATAGGCATCCATAACACAATGTTATGCATAATCACCACAAACAAAGGAGGATATATCCATCTTTATTTTTTTAAAAGACAAGGTGAAATGTGACATGCACATTTCCTGTAACAATATTATGGTATCTCTAAGGAAGATCACATTCTCATCTGCCTCTGTATTCCTTCAATTTCTTCAAGGTTTCCAAGAAAAATGAACATTTACCGTTTGATATTAAATTCAAGGTCAGACAGAATAAAGTGATTACAAATGTCCATTATTTTCATCTCATCTGCTCAATTAAGGTTTCCAGCTGTCAGTATCTAATGTTACTGCACCATTAAAAATAAAGCGATATTCAGATACATTGATCTGTATCAAAAGTGCTTTATCAGGAAAAAAAAAAGGCAGAAAGAATTTTCTTAAAGTGTCAAACTATTATATAAAAATTTCAGAAGCAGGACGGGGAGAGAGAACTCCCTCAGAGTCGCACAGATGTCATTTGGTTCAAATAAGTTAATTGTTGCTGCACCCACCATTACTCTTCACCTTCAACTAGGCATCCTGTCTTTGGTTGGAAAGGCAAGACATTTCAGAATACCCAAAGGGTGTGTGTATATATATATGTATGTATGTATGTATGTATTTTCCAGACAACTATGTTTTCATTTTTATTTGACACCTTTAAAATAAAACTGACAAGGTGTGTATTGAGTAATAAAGATACATTAAGTGTACTGGAACTGTGGAGCACATCACAGAATAAAGCATTGTGATGGTAAAATACTTTTTTTTTTTTTTAATCACATATGGAAAACATCTATTATTTAGCAAGAAGTAATATAACCAGTCTTAAATAAAAATGTCTCCACCTCTTTAGAAAAAACTTATTCCTATATTTTTTTAGTCTTTTAGAGTTTCTTTTTACAATTTAACAGAGGAAAAAAGTTTACTTTTTCTATATTAAGAAGATATTTAACATAAAAATAATATTTAAAAAAATAAATAAATCGTGTTTGAAAGCTATAAGCCACCATAAAAATATAAACAATACCTTCTTGCACCTGAAAAATAACTTTAAAAGAGACAATAATGAACAATGTTCCAGACTCGTATATTAGACACTATTTTAACTGCTAAACCAATATATATTATATCTCAATGTATTCTTTGTAATCCAAATGTAGCAATATATAAGCTTCTTTGTTTCCTCAAAGCTAATTTTTTCTTTAAGCTCATTGTAGTTCAACCTCATGGCAGGGCATCAGTAAAAATTTCAGATTTTCAGTACATAAGGATTGTCAAATTTATTAGTCAGCTAAAACCAGACAGGAAGTCAGTGAGGTTTATAAAAGATCCAAAACAACTAACACATCTAAGACCTTGATGAAATAAATAAGATTGATTCTTGACTGATGTTTTCCTGGATATCAAAATACCTTTGTATATCTGCCCTATTGCTTTTAAAAATTGTGAACCTTTGGAAATTGAAATATTATTTCATTTGTCACCTCCAAAGAAGCAGCAGCTACACAAGAGGAGAGTCTACTTGCATTATATAGTGAAGGTGTGTAAATGTTTCATTTCAAGTTCAGAGTAGAAAGATAATACCTGCACTAAGTCATGCAAACCTAGAGAACAGCCATTCTTTTCACCTTTGAGTTTCTCAGCAACTGGATCAGATATTCAGCCTGATAACAAACAATAAATATTTGACTTTCTTCTTATACGACAGAGAGGAAAGAGTCATCTGCTTTTATATGGTCACTGAAAGTTCACGTTGGGCTTCTTTCAAAGTCAGCTGAGGGCAGCTGGGATAAAATAACTTTTAGATAACAGTCTAGAGATTTTTAAATCATGCTGAGAGTGTGTGTGCATATATATATGAAATATTATTTTATTGAAATAATTTAAGTAATATTGAATTCACTGTGATAAACACTACCTCCTGCATTAGCAGATTTTCTTTCAATGTCTTGTTTTTAAACTGAATATAGTGCTTTCAAAAATACAAGTCAGACAATTTTGAGTACAAAAGTCTTGTGAGTAGGACATACTGTTAATATATTTCATTTAGACAACTTAGTCTAATGCTAAACAACTCCCGTCTTCTTGCCAGATCATTAAAGCTTTGGAAATCATTTGACTGCAACTGTAAATCATTATTAGTGATAGTTCAGTAAAATGCACAAAGATAGTGAAATACCACTGATCAAACTAAGAGTTGTAAAATGTTAAAGGAACCTGCAGAGTTAACATTGAATTAAGTTTCTCTGAATCTCAGCTTGTCATCTAAGGAAAGAAAGATTTCTTAGATACCAGAACTCCACTTTCTGTTTTGGTGGTGTGGTGGGTTTGTTTTTGTGATACAATCTGGTAGGGGAGGTAGCCCCTACAGAAGGAACATGAAAATAATATGAATATTTGTTGATGTTCTGTAATGGATATTTGAATCCAGTCATTGTCTGTTATACAGAATGATAGTTTCAATCAGCGGGGTTTTTTTACAAAAAAGACATACAAAAAGAGTTGATACTTCACGTTGAAGGTTTCCAAAATACAACTATGAAATCAAATTATCAAACATCTGTAATCAGATTATTTCTATAAATCATAGGATATTTTGCGCCTTAAACTGCTACATGGCAGGTGATCTTGTGGCATGAGCTGTAAACTTGGGTTTTGCAAGCATTCGTTTTTAAGAATTTCATTATGTCATTTATGAGCAGACAGACTTTGCTCTTGATGTTCTGACAAACTCCTGAATTCCCTAGTCAGGTTCCCTTAACTTAGCTTTTTCAACAGAAGAATGTATTCATTTTTTTACATCCCAATCCTTGTTGCATAGTAAATATGGTGGCTGATTAACTGTGCAGGAATGATGAACACAGAACTTCATCTGAACATAGCTTGGCAAAACCAGATTACATTTAAATTAAATTATCTAGCTATCAAGTGACCACATCTCGTCAAGCATAGTCAGAGTTCTTATGTAGCCAGAGTCCCAAACACCACAGCCAGTAGGCATTTTAGAGGCTGCAGCTGGATGGCACCCTATAGTTCAGAAAAATCACCTTGCATGGTCTCCATCTATTATGGTGGGTGTTGATCTCTTTTCCCAAGTAAAAAGGATTCGAGGAAAAGGTCTCAAGTTGTGCCAGTGGAGGTTTAGATTGGATATTAGGAAATATTTCTTCACCAAAAGGACGGTAAAGCATTGTAACAGTCTGTCCAGGGAAGTGGTTAAGTCACCATACCTGGAGGTATTTAAAAGATGTCTAGACATGACACTGATGGATCCATTTAGTTGTGGACTTGACAGTGTTAGGTTAGTTATTGGACTTAATGATCTGAAAGGTCTTTTCCAACCTAAATGATTCTATGATTCTATGATTATGCTAGTATGACAATATATACTAGTCCCTGGATGTATTTTTATTATCCACCTGGAGTAGGCTATATAGCTTCCTCAAAAAAGATAAATGTGACTAAATGACCTGTTTCAAACTACACAGGGAACTTTTTGCAGAAACAGGAATTGAACTCAAGCTATCCAAGCCTCACAACGCTGCTGGTTCTTGTATACACACTGTCCTATGGTTCCTGACCTCAGGCAGGACCCTTGGCCACAGGATGCATATTTGCATGGATCACTGTGGGCCAGTGTTGCTGTTTGAATGTAAATTACCATGCATATACAGCCCAGTAAGCACTCTCCTTTGTAATGAGTACACCTGGTATTATCGTTATTCGTCTTCTGTACTATATCCACTCAGAAACAAAGCTGACTCATCTTTCTCTGGCTTCACCTATTGCATAACATGCTCAACAGGCCATTTCAGTTCTCATTTTCCAGGGTGCTATAGAAAGAACAGGGAACTGTATTACTGTATTGTAATAGACTGTGTTATATTCTTTTCTGTTAAAGACAAATTCATATTTAAAACAGCTAAAATGAAACTGGCTGTCTCAGTAGTCTCTCCCCACAATTTTTCTCAAAAAAATTCAAAGAATCGATTGCATGGTGCAGACATCTCCCTTTTAATCAACATACTGACTATAAAAAAAGCTTTCTCATTACTTAATGAAGGTGTACTGTCATATAGATAGTAGAAGTAGTGCTACTACACTTTTCTTCCTCTTTACCCGTCCCTTCATGACCTCCCACTTCTAGCATGGGCATGAGTACTAAATCATAGAGCTCTGCAGTATTTTGGAACAAATTTAAATTTTAGAAGGGGCTGTTCTGATGTGGTCACCACAACCAGAAGAGAAAATGCCGGCAGATCACACAGACAATTAAAAGAGCTAAAGTATAACAGAATGCCTTACTGGACTGAAACTGTAGCATTCATAAAAATAATGCATACTCTGTTAAGCGTATGCTGGGCAGGCTAGTTATGTCCCAATCAGAGACTGAACCACTAGTTTTTCAGATGATCAATAATTTAAAAGAAATGACAACTAAGAGTTTCTAATCATCATAAATGCCAAGCAGTAGGAAAAACATTAGTTATAGTCAATACATGAATTTCCACACATTCAGATAATGTTACAATTCAAGTAAACAGCTTTTGTCATGGCTCACTGCATACTTGACCCTGATGCTCCTCCTGTCCCAATTTTTCACAATTGTTGTGCACTGACCCCCTGCCATGGTTTGTACAGTTCTGTAAGTGGTGAAGAAAATTAAAAAAAAAAAGGAAAAGCATTTGCACTGTCACAGCCAGAACTTGTCAGGGAGCATATATTGTCGTCTCTTGCCTGGAACCCCCATAATTCAAGTCTGCTCTCACAGTCAGCTAGAAAAGTGAATATTTCAAAATGAGACAGTACTATCATTCAAAAATTGTTGATGACAAAATGGAAGTGAAATGGAATGGAAGTGAATCAAAGTACATACAAAACACTATTAAAATTATAGTACATTATTATAGCCCACTTTCAGATTGTTTTTTTTGTTTTCATTTCAAATGATTTCACAAAGTGTGAAGAAAGACATCAAAAATTGTTGTATTGATCATGAAATAAAGGCAAAATTTTTGTAAAGTACTCACAGAAACATTGTGAAACAATTACAAGTTAAAAATGAAGAAGAAACTCTCTACTTTGGAAAAATATAGGGGAAAGTACTTAGGAAATAAGAATACAGTTATTAGCCACACTAGAATTTGAACTAGAATTCATATCATAATTTATAACAACACTAATACTACAAAAATTGTGTGAAAATATTAAGGAACACAAGCAGTTCCTACTCTTACAAAGGATTGGTTTTAAATTTCATTTAGAATTAACACAATATTTCCTACTATTTTTAAAAACTATTTCAGAAAAACACCAGATAGGTATTTACTCAGTCATATGGTATCTCAGGTATTTAAATGGTTTAAATACCTACAGAATACCTACAGAAGATTCTGAATCTTTCCCAGCATCTCCAACAGTAACAGGATGAATTGAATCAGAAATAGATTAACTTTCTCAACTGTCTAAGAAAAACAAAACAAAACCAAACAAAGAAACAACCCCCCCAAAACCACAAACAAACAAAACAAACAAACAAAAACAATCAAAAAAGAAAACAAAAACTCAAACAAACAAAAACAATCAAAAAAGAAAACAAAAACTCAAACAAACAAAAAAAAGAACACATCAAAGTACCTGGAAATCCATAGTCATATGTTGTAAGAAAATGTCCAGACCCATCAATTATCATGGAGTTTTATTTACACACTGCTTTAATGGGCAAATTCAGTGTAACCATGCAGCAGACTAACAGCATATGCTGCCCAACTGCTACCACCTTCATGTCATTATTGGAAGCAGCATGCGTATACACATGCAAGCTGTGTCTGATCTAAAGATCAATGTGGGCATCAAGTGATCCGCTGATTAAAACCACAGGATATCCTAAGAACAAGCTCATCAGTTTTATGGAAACTGAATCTAAATATTTGTTGCTACTATTTGCCACCTTTAATGAAAAAAAATAATAAATGAAAAAAAATGAGGAGAAAGGGATGAAAAGCCTAACTCTTAATTGATTCTTTAACCCTCAATATAATAAAGAGTGTATAAGATGCCTTTTTATTAAAAGAAAGTTATATTCTTTTAATAGGTTCAGTCTTATAACTAAATACAGTACTTTGAAACCTGGCTTTATAGTCAATGTACATCATCATTAACTCACCTCGGATTTTCTGTCTAGAGAAATGTATTTTCCTGACCAAGGAATCTACTTTCTGCTTCTTCAGCACTGTGAAAATATTTGATTCAAGGACAACACTGAATCAATTATAAGTTCAGCAATAACTGTGCCTTACCTGTCACCATATTAAAGTGAAAACATATGGGAAGTCTGCATTTTCAGGTTTTGAAGTACAGATTTTCACTAAAAATGTTAGTGAACAGAAACCTCATGGCTTGTCACCCATGAAAAAGGAAAAAAAACCAGCATGTATCGTTGCTGAAGAGCTCCTTCATGGTATCTCTACACCTCACATCCATTACAGTAGTTTAATCCAATTTCTGATTTATAGAAAGTCTTTAGGTATGGAATAAGAATATCCTCTTTGATGTAAAACAAGCAGTTCAGTTTTGATAGCTGTATCAACTGCATTTTCCTATACCCTCTAGAAAGAAATGCCTTCAAAGGTCATCACTGTTTCCTTAAAAATGGCAGTACTGGCAGAATGAGATGGTGACATGGTATGTCCCTCAGGCAGAGGGACAGATAAGATAAAGTTGAAGCACTGTCTACAAAAACAATATCCAACAAACCAATTTTCAATCCTGGAAACAAACAATTTAATTTAATTCTTAATATAATCTGTTTTCAGGTGCAGGAATAGAAAGGGAAGAGTGGAGTACCTAACAAGCCACAGAATCTGGAGACCCTGGGTTTGGGCTAACTACACTTCAGAATGATTTCACTTTTGTACAGTGTTCACAGTCTGATGATTACTCCAAAGATTTACCAAGTAGTCTGGAAGCTCTGGGAGCAGTTGATAAGCATGATATAACAATGGTCCTCCTTTTCTATTACAAGACGTTATTGGGATGGCAATAAATGTCAATCATTAGCATCTCTAGCTGTTATGTTGGTTTTTTTTTTCTGTAACTGAAATTATTCAAGAGTTGTGTCTCTCTCATGAACGCATAAATTGGTTATCCCCAATTCTTGCTTTTGTAAATTTACATTAAACTGGCTTTTGCTATTACTTTTGCTAGTGGGTCTTTAAGTGACCTAAACTACTCACTCATGACATTTATTTAAGAATCTACTATGAAGTAATGACTACGAACACATTACCCCATATTATTTAATAAACTTCTTAACACGAAAGATTAGATGCATTTTGGTAAGAAGGACTTTAACTTTTAGTTTAAAAGAAGCCATGATCTATATCTACCCTGAAGACCATGATTTTATATAATCATCAAAACTCCTGTGAACAACAAGTTTAAATAAAAACGTATGATCATCTGCTATCCCCCATTTATTTGGGAAACTATACCATGTTTTGTTCCATAGTACTCTGCATCACAAGTTTTCCCTTTAGAAGCAGAGAAAAAGATAAACACACCAAGTTCTTATAGTCCCAGACATTCCATGATCTTCTTAATCCATATAAACCTTGAAGATGTGCTCTGGAATAATTTCAAGCAGATGCACAGCTTCATATTTCAATGTCTGGAAAGAATAACTAACTGAAACTGGTTTGGTTTTCATCATATGGAAATGATGAAAATTAAGGTGAGAATTTAATAGTAATCATAGGGAAGTATTATCCTAAACTGTAATAGTAATATCAGTGTGACTTTCAGCTCTTTTTGGGAAAAATGCAAATAGATCTAAAATCAAACCAGCACAGCCCCTGCTGTCCTTTATCTGAACTGAGTATCTTAGCTGTCCATCTGTACTTTGAAAGGCAATGGCTGCATTACCTTCTTCCATAGCCACAATTTGAAAAGAAGGCAGCTGCACTTGATCCATGTTGAAACCCCTATAGATTAATATATTCATAAAGTTTCATTAAACTGGCTTTAGCTTGTCCATACTAGTTACAAAGCTTTTTTTACTGAGGCACAGGCAAAACAAGTGTGACTTGTCTGCAATATATATATAAAAAATATAAAAAGACTCAAAGACAACAGCAAACTTTTATGATCCTCAGGGCTGACTCTTTACAGTTCATGATCAAATCCACACCAATCTTGGTAAATGCCCAGAATTTCTAAAGACAAAGTCTTCCAATGCACACATAACAAAGAATGAAAAATTTTAGCTATGATGTGTTCAGTAAGTACAAAGTGATATCCAGGATCTTAATATTGGAAATGTAAAGCGAGCCCAGAAATATAGCCCAGGTCTATATTTATTTTCAAAAGAAAAAATAACCAATAATTTGCCCAGATATTTTAAACTGCAACTTAACATATATTTTTATGGCAAGCTAAACTTCCACCCCAAAATTTTCAGATAAAATAACTAATTGCGTCTCTTGGAAATTTATTTAAAATAGAACTTGCTTTCATTAAAACAAATTTGCAGCATAATAGTCTTCATTTACACAAATGGTCACTGTTATTTCCCAGGTTTCTGCCAGTGTTGTCCAATTTCCCATACTCTGCCACCATGTGTCAAAAAGACAGTCTTATGCCTTGTTAAATAACATTACAAGTAGAACCTTCATCCCAAATAGAAAGGGAAATTAATTTTAAAATAACAGTGGCTAATAACATCCTGTGGCTTTTCAAAATCCTTTTGGTTTTATAGAATCCAAAGTTCATTACTTTTACAGACACTCAGGGAGAGAGTAACTAAATTTCTGAATTCTCATGCACAGGAGTATGGTTTAAAAGGCTGTTGGTGTAAAAGTGACTCCATATGGCATGACATCTCATATGTATCCTAATTAAAATTAGTCAGATTCCTGTCAGATACATCTAACAGTGGACTTGAGTGTTTGTTTTGTGGTCAGGCCTTAAGTGAGCAAGCATTTCGAGGAGTTGATGGCACATCAAGAAGAAATTTATATAAGAAGCAGAAATTCATCAAAATATCTCAGAAAGCATATCTAGCCTCCCATTACAAAACACATCCAGATTCACATTATAAAACACACTATAATAATTTTCCCCCCATCAGCAATGACCTAGCAATTTTCTAGCAATGCTAGAACATTCTGACACATTAATATTAAAACTAAAGGAAAACATCCAAGCTTTGATACCTAATTTTCTTGCCAGCTCCATAGGACAATTGGCTTCAGACACAGTTAATCGCTCCACTCATGCATTGGCTCTTCAAAATCTGCCCTTCCCCATATGCACAATATTTATGAAAGGCATTATTTGATTTGACTTAAAATTGCAGGTGCTGTTTTTATGATTCATGCACTCCAATGGCAAGTTGTGTTTTTAAGCATATAATCCAAGTGCTTTTGAGCAAATTTTAAACAGCTGGTAAAGTAGGATTTACTGGAAAATCCTGAGGACCCTCCTTACCTTAGGTCTCAAAAGTATATAGACACTACTATCATGCCAATCAAGTGAGAAAAATCTCAGCTAGAAAGGTAAATTTAGGTGTGGAATCTTGACCAGGCAGACACATAGACTTAGCTTCCTGAATTAAGACAGCATTAACCCAGTTACCTCTGGGGCACTTTCATTCTCACTGAGGCTTTAGCAAAAGTAACTTCCTTTCCATTTTGTTGTCCATTGTTTTATATATTGTCCTATACATTAAAAAGCAAACAAGCATATGGCATAAGTCTCTGAGAAGTATAGGGACAACACAAGCTGAAAGCAATAACTACATCTCTTTACCTGATGGCAACCTGACATGACTGTGCTGCCATAAATCCAGAAACATACATGTTAGAATTGGTTATTTGTTTTTATTTGTTTGCTTGTTTGTCTATTCACCAAATTAAAATTTTAAACTAATTTCAGGTAGTAAATCTGACAGAGAAGATTAGACTGGAAATATAATTGGAGAGGCTGGCAAAACTCTTTAAAATTGATATTTTAAAAGATGGGAAAAAGTTGATTTTGCCCCTCTCTAAGCTTTTTATTTTTTCCTTTTCTTTCACAAGGATTGTGTGTGTTTGTGAGAGGGTTCTTAACTCCCAGAGACAAAACCCTCCAGAGTCTATGAAATTGCTATTGCATTTACATTTTCACTAAAATGTGCTTTGTCTAACACTCAGGTGATTGCACTTTATGCATAACAGCTCAGAAAACAAGTGGTAGATCTGAAAGCATAACTAAAGTTTTTTCCAAACAAAAATTTGGAGTAGTCTTCATGATTACCCTCCAGTTAGGTGGAGCATCATTTTAAAGCTATTTTTATTTCTGAAGAGGTGAACAGGATTCTAACAGAATATGGGAAGTCACCTACCTTCTACATTAGATAAGAGCATTAAGTTTTTTCTGGGTAGAGCATTTGTTGCTTTTTTCACACTGATTTTCTTTATATCTCTCTCATTTGCAGTATAGAACTTTCAAGTCACAGCCCTGAAAGTGTCATGTTTAATTTACTGAATGAATATATGATAATTTACGTCTGTCCTGTTGCTTGATGTTCATCTACATTCTTCGTTTTCAATTTGCTTTCAAGGAAAAGATATCCTAAACTTGCACATGTTGAGGCAAATGATAGCACTTTGAAGAGCAAAGGGTGGAAACACATAATTTCTGTTTTGTGACCTAATTGTCTAGTTTACTTAAATAAATAACTTTATAAAAATATTATCTCTTGTAACTATTTTTGAAGGGTAGTTGTTTGTAGAATTTCACAGGACAATGAAAAAAACCCCTCCAATTTAGCTTGACTGATTTTCTTAATTTCTTTTTCTAAGAAATTCTTCAAATAGTAACCATTTAAAATTTCTGTTCTTGGTGATAGAGAAGGTGTTCCTAATGGGATCTGTATTATGGGCATTTTATTTCTTTATGTGTTTTTATTGGTTACAGTCATTAACGTAATAATTTTGATTGCCCATAGACAGTTATTCCAGATGAGTTCACAAAAGTGCAGATGTTTAGCTAAAGTAATATGAACCCAAAGTTGCACAAAAGATCTTTACTACAGAAATATTAAGGTTCTTCTTACGAACATTGCAAAACCCCCATGAAAACATCCTATGCTAATGATATGTTGCTTTTTTGTGTCCTGTGGTCAATACCCACTGAACAATATAATAAAAAAAATTGAAAGGAAATATGAGAGATTTCTCAGGGCATTTTTTTTCTCTTAAAGTAGAAATAGGCAAAAGTTTTATAAAAGACTTGAAACTTCACATTAAGTGCATGTGCTTTCGTTTATTACTACTTGCATTTTCTCCCATTTCTTTGCCTACTCCTCGTTGTTTGCTTTTGCTGTTGTTTTCTCTTAATTCCTTTGCCTTACTCTTGGCTATTATGTACATTATTACAACTTCTGTCAGTATGTGTTTCATATTCTCTCTAAGGAAGCAAATCATCTGGAGTTTGCTCTGAAACTCAAAGCATGAAAATAAATGAGGTGTGGGTTTTTATGTTTATTTGGGGGAATTTTTTTTTTGTTTTTTTGGTTGGTTGGTTGGTTGGTTTGGGCTTTTTTGCAGTGACACTGATAAGTACTGTAGCATTTCAAACAAGTTTTTTGTCTCCTTGGTGCCAAACATCCTACATCTTCTCTCTCACTCTCTACGTTTAACTAAAGGGTTAAAATAAGATTTTCAGACTATCTCATAAAAGGCAAAAGTCCCAGCTACTAGACTTCCTAAAACAGAAAGTCACTGAAAGATGAGACATCATATAGACGACGACAGAACTCTTCTAACTGGCAAAAAAATATTTTCACAGACGTGGTGTGAATTGATCTTGAACATATAGATGACACTTATGGACCAGTGGCAAAAATGAATACATAACTAATACTAGCTGAGGGCTTTTCTGGCAACTTATTTGTAGAAAGTTCCTGCTCTCTAAGCAGCTCGAAGAAATATTGCAGCTGTTACAGTCAACATGTTCTGCTGAGGATGGTTGCTGTGCAAAATGGTCCTTTGTGGCATACACAAAATACTTCACTGGCCATTAAGTGGCAAATAAACCAGTTTGGGAATTCCTAAGCACTGAGCAGTCCTGCTACTACTGGAGAAAGCTGGTTTGAATCCCAGTTTTACAAGCCACACTTAAAAATTAAAAATCAACATAAAGTGCTGTGGGGAAGATTTTAATTTTTTTATTTGGACTTATTTACTTGGCTCCAAATGTATACTAAATGACAAAGAACTGCATAAGGTATATTTTTCTCTGCAAAGTTCTTTAATATCTCTACTCAGAGGAAAGTAAATCAGTACTATGGCTGCATTAGCATATACAAAAGCTGATACCTTTTCAAACACATATCCCCAAAGAGATAAGCAAGTCAGGAAGCAAAAAGCAAAATATGTTCCAAATCAAAGTGGCAAGTCTCACAATAAGTGCACATGCAACACACACAAAGATCAGGAACATGTTGCATGAGTGATTCTCGTAGTTTAAGATATCCGGAGAGGTTAACTGGAAACTGGTAAACGTTGCCCCGATTTTCAACAAGGGCAAGAAGACCTATCAGTCTCACTTCAGTGCCTGATAAAGTTATGAAGAAGATTATTGAAAAACACCTGAAAGATCAGTCACACCTAGCACAAAAGCAAAGTCCTGCTTATCAAACTCATTTTCTTTTAGAACAAGGTAACTTACCTAGTAGATCGAGGGAAGCCATTTGATGTAATCTTTTCAGACTTCAGTAAAGCTTCGATTCTGTCTCTCCCAAAATCTTTCTGGACAAACTGCCCAGCTCACTGCTGGATAAACACATCATGCAGTGGGTGAGCAATTGGCTCATGAGTTAAGCACAGAAGGTAACAGTGAATCGGACTCGTGACCTGTCACTAGTGGGGGTACACAGGGCTCCATCTTTGGCTCAGTGCTCTTCAACATCTTCATATATGACTTGGACACAGGACTGCAAGGGAAACTGCAAGTTTGCAGACAAGACAAAACTGGAATGAGCTGTTGACATCCTCTGAGACCAGGAGAGGTCTCTGCAGAGAGACCTCAGCAAATCAGAGGACTGGGTAATCACTAACCATCAACAAGAGGAAGTGTCAGATTCTGCACCTGAGATGGGACAACCCTGGATCTATGGACAGACTGGGGAATGAGATGCTGGACAGCAGTGCTGTGGAAAGGGACCTGGGGGTCTTGGTCAACAGCAAGTTGAATATGAGTCAGCAGTGCCCCAGCAGCCAACAGGGCCAACTGTGTCCTGGGGGGCATCAGGCACAGTATTGCCAGCCAGTCAAGGGAGGGGGTTTTCCCGCTCTGCTCTGCACTGGGGCAGGCTCAACTTGAATATGGAGTGTAGTTTTGGGCACTGCAATATAAGAAACTCTCTAATAAAATACAAACACAAGAAACTCTCTAAGCCTTTAGAGAGTGTCCAAAGGCAGGCAATAAAGATGGTGAAGGGACTTTAGGAGAAGACATATGAGAAGCGGCTGAAGTCACTTGGTCTGTTCAGCCTGGAGAAGAGGAGACTGAGGAGAGATCTCACTGCAGTTACAACTTCCTCATGAGGGGAAGAGGAGAGGCAGGCACTGATCTCTTCTCTGTGGTGACCAGTCGACAGGACCTAAGGGAATGACTTGAAGTTGTGTCAGAGGACATTTAATCTAGATATTAGAAAAAGGTTCTTCACCCAGAGGGTGGTTGGGCACTGGAACAGGCTCCCCAGAGAAGTGGTCCCAGCACCAAGCCTGACAGAGTTCAAGACGCATTTGATGATACTCTCAGGCACATGGTGTGACTCCAGGGGATAGTCCCATTCAGGACTTGGAGGTGCTGGTGGATGAGAGGCTGAACATAACCTGGCAGTGTGTGCTTCCAGCACAGAAAGCCAAACTTGTCTTGGGCTACATCAAAAGAAATGTGGCCAGCAGATCCAGGGAGGTGATCCTCCCCTTCTTCTCTGCTCTTGTGCGACTCCACCTGATGTACTATGTCCAGCTCTGGGGCCCACAACATAAGAAGGGCGTGGACCTATTGGAGTGTGTCCAGAGGAAGGTTATCTGAGGGCTGGAGCACCATTCCTGTGAAGACAGCCTGAAGGAGTTGAAGTTGTTCAGCCCAGAGAAGAGAAGGCTCTTGGAAGGTCTCATTGTGGCCTTCCTGTACCTCAAAGAGTGCTGGAGAGGGACTTTGCACAAGGGCATGTAGTGATAGGACAAGAAGGAATAGCTTTAAGCTGAAGGAGATAGATGAGGTATTAGGAAGAATTTTTTTTTACTGTGAGGGTGGTCAGAACATAACAGTTTGCCCAGAGAAGCTGTGGATGCCCCATGTTTAGAAGTGTTCAAGGACAGGTTGGATGGGGCTTTGATCAACCTGTTGTAGTGGAAGGTGTCCCTGCCAAACACAGGGGAGTTGGAACCAGATGATCTTTGGTCTTTTCCAACCCAAACTATCTTATGATTATACAGTTCTATGATTTCTAGGATGAAAAGTGAAACATTATGTTTCTTAAATGTTTGATTAAAAGAAATTTCTCTTCAACTGCTCCATATTATTTCTCATTAGAACAGGTTCCAACTTCAATATTGGCTACAAAGAATCTTGTGCACAGTGGTCATTGTTCAAATCTGTTCAGAAAGTTCATTCATGTAATGAGCTTCTGTAGAATGTCAGTGAACCAAGAATATGCACATAAATTCCCCAAGATTTTATTATATAGAACATAGGAAGAGTTATCACACCTAATTAAATACCACAGATACAACGAGCTTTGTTTAGACTTTCTGGTAGCCTTTGAGTTTTGAAGCTCATCTTCAAACTAACTATTTATACCAATGAATAAATAAGGTCTAATTCTTCACCATAACAATTTTAGGCCCTTTTTTAAAACCTGCCAGAAAGAACGAAACGTATGTGCAAACTGAATTACAAAGGTAGTAAAGAATTTGATTTTTGCAGTATTATATACTCGATTTGCATTCATTTTTTCTTGGTATGTATTATAGAAAATGGTTCAGGGGAAAGCAAAGTGAGATAAGTGTGATCTAAAACTTACTGTTGAGTGAGTCCAGCTCCCAAAGATCTCAGAACTTCCAGGTCACAAAAGCAGAAAGTTTTCTTGTAGAAAAGAATGAAATTAGTATCTACTTTACTTGAATGTTACAAGGTTTCAGTAATGATTTTTAAACATTGAAATTACAGAGCATTTATAAATTATATCTATTCTCATCATACCGTTTAATTGGCACCCTAGACTTGTCTGTATGACTTGTGTCATACCCTGGCATTAAAGTTCAATACTATACTGAGAACAATACCAAAACAATTGGCTCAGACTCAAATACCTGACGGGGACAAGTTTGGTGTTTCAGTGTACTCTATGTAACTGAATGATTTACATGTCATTCACAGAGGATGTGTTATCATTCACTGCCTGCCTTGGTTTATTCCTGTGATGGGTTTTTGATAGGTGACCAATAGTCAAACTAGATGTAGATATGCTTTTTGTTAACTATTAATTTCAGACAGCTCTGTCTACTCTGAAACCGTTCCTTCTAGACTCTTTCTGCTAGATCTTCACTTATTGAGAACTTTCTACTAATAAGCACCACAGGTGTTCTGTAAACAAGTGTTTCTAGGACAGCTATATACTGATATTTATATAATCTTACTAGATACACCAGATGGCTTAATTATAAAAACAGAATTTGCCAAATAAACATTACTGCTTGCTTTATACATGCATTTTCCTGTCAGTAACTTGTCTTTCTAAGCAAAACACTTTTGTGTAATAGCTAATTATATTCCTTAAAAACAAGTAATTCTTTAACTCTGCAGCATTTGGGCCATCATTATTTATCAACCACATATGCTAAAACTGACACTACCAAATATCCTTTCGGACTACCAAAAGAAAGAAACATATTTTTAAATTACAGAATAGTGTACATAGTTTGCACATTATTTGTTACTTATGAAGACCTTCCATTTTTAAGTCACATGCTGAAGTGACTGAAAATAGACTTCATGAAATGTAGACTATCAACTGATTCTGTCCCCATGCAATTCACGGAAATGAAGCAGTTAATTTCTTCATAATCTAGTGACCACAGTGTGTGGCTCCAAAATTTATCAATTTTGAATAGCCTTTTACTTCTTGATATGCTTTTCTAAGTATAATTTTAAAAATTATCTCCAAGGTATATATAGTACAAGATAAACCGGAAAATACTATTCAAAAGTATTTGAGAAAGACTTTTCCCTTTGAAAAGAGGACCCTGCCCTATAATGTTTACTGTACGAAAAAAGCACAGAGATAAAGATCACACAAAAAGTGTAACACCTCATGTGTCTTACCTAAAGGATTAGAGCTGTTTGTGACATGGATGGGATTTCAGTCTATGGATATATTTGTGTTAACTATTCATTGGTAGTCACATGTCTTTACACACATCTGACCTCTAGAATTCACACAGCAAACAAAAACTGATTACCAGCTTTACAAGAATGAAAGGGAACACTATCTTTTTTTTTTTTTTTAATTACCCACAGTCTTTGATATGTGGATCTTAAACTAAATACAAATCCATCACTGCAAAAAGATATGTACTTTGCAAATCACAAAGATTCAGATATTCGAAAGTTCAGAGCTGGAGAAGATTTCTGAAACTTGATTTAGTACTGTCAGTCCCTACAGCCTTAAAGTTCTACTTCCACAGCATCACAACTTTCATCTATGTTTTTACATACCTGTACAGCTTGGCCTTTTCCTTTTTCTTTTTTTCTTAACAAAAACAAACAAAAGGAAGATAACAGAAGGTTTGGACAGTGAGATTGATGCAGCTGGCTTACAACATCCCATTGCTTATAGGACTTTCAATAGGCAAGAAACAAATACATGGACAAGCAGCCAGTCCAAAAGAGATGTGCATTTTCAAAGTATGTGGGGGAACTCTGCTTACTCAGACACACTCCCCCCATGCCATACTTCTCTTTGCATTCGCTTGAGCATGGAAGCTACTCCAAAGGTTCTTCTATCTAGTAAAGTTGTTTCTAAATTACTCTCACATTCTTTTCAGTTTTTGTCTGCCTACTGCATGAACATAAGCCTTTCTGCATCACTTGCCTTAAACTTTTATTTCATCCTGGGCAAAAGGAAATGTTTAGAACCCTCTCACTGAGGCGTAGCTTGAACCAAACAAATACCACAACCAAAGGCATACAATCTTCATCAGGATCATGATGTGTCTTTGTGTTTGAAGACAGTAAGTGGTGTGAGTTATCTACAGTCAGCTGAATTATCTGGATGTTAAATACAGAGATTACCTAGTTTTGTTCTGCTTGTGGAAAAAGAAAACAAAAAAATAGACCCTGTTTAGGTGTTGCTTCTCCCTACCTAGCACCCCCTTGTAAGTACTTTTAAAATTCTGTTCATCTCCCTGCCTCATACACACACTTTTGATGGAATCTGAAACATAAATAAGAAAGGAATGGAATACAACCATCAAATGCACAAAGCAAATTTTTAATAGCAATTAAAATTCCTGAACTCACAAACATTTTCATAATGTTACAACATATCTGAACACGGTCCAATTGTGATTTGGACACATGGTAACATGCTTATGCCTGCACCCCAGGAGGGCACACAGGTGTACTGCTGTCACATCATTCCACACAGGTGAGTTTTCATATGGTAAACAGAATTAAAGCATAATATCTTTGTTATTGTGTTCACCACACCTCTCTTCCTCTTAGCATGCTTGGCAGCAGAGCATTTCACTGTACTGTGCTACACAGAGTGCCAGCACTGCACTGTAGCTCTGATCCAACATCATCCTTAAACATGTACTTAATTTTAAATATCAGAGAAATCACAGAATGTATGAATGCACTGGGCAGGGAGGTCCAGAGTGCAGCATGAAGGGCAAAGCAGTCACCTGCCAGCATTGCTTACTCAAAGAAAATCTACATGGCTGATCGGGCTTCTACATGTTTATACTTAAAAGAAGAAACAATGGTTATTCCAAATTCTTGCCCCAGAGGTCACAAATGAAATGATGTGCATCCTCTAGCAAAGCTGGCTGCTTTTGCCGCACTAAATTTAGGTTGAAAAATAAAAGAAGACTGGTTCTTCTCATCAAAGGTTTTCCTTATACTGATTTCTAAAAGAATACCTATGTCCCAAAATGCAAAAAAAAATTATCAGGTTTGCAGCAATCTAATTTCAGTTTCAAGCACAGGTTGTCTGAAAGGATGGATTTTGGTGTTAGGAACTGTCTGGAGCTCAGATTATGCAACCATCTTGGTTTTAGTAATATTATTACTGTATACATTATATATATATTTCCTCTATATGTTCACAGATTGTATTGTACACCATGTGCATTCCAGTCATGTCGCCGAGGTAGAAAATATACTCCCCCACCCCCTCTCTGAACACACCAAACCAAAGAGAATCAGTCTAGTGGTTCTCAGTCATGTAACTGTTTAGTGAGTGCAATGGGAAGAAATACATTGTGTGAATGACATCAACACTGCAGAAGAAGTTGACAAAATATTACCAAAGACAGACATTCTTCAAAACTCTCAAAGATTCAGATCGACTTCCAATTAATCTACTTTGACAAACTTGCACATTGGTAAAACATTCAGACTACCCTAATAATTCCTGTCATTTCATATGGAGGTAGGATTTTTCTGCCTTTTCCCTGTAAGCTTTGCAATAACTTTTAATTAAAAAACCCTCAGTTAAAAAACACTGATAGTTTCTCTATCAACCTCATATGGTCTTCAATATTTTTGCACAGTTTTGCCTGAAACAGCAAGATTATTTCACCTGCATGTTTCCTAGCCAGTCTGTTTTTTCCTAAATTACTTCCTTCCAAACACATAAATTTTCCAGGACAAGGTGCCTTTCAAACCAGAGCAAAGAAACAAAGAAAAAAAATCACTAAACCATGAATCTACACAACTACATTAATTGATTTAGTCATCAACAGGGAGAAGAAAAAAAGTCTTACTTGAGATCTTGTGAGCCCTTCACTGACAAGATCTACTAACAAAGATTAAACGTAAAGATATGAAAGTGCCGGCCACATGAGCAAAGACTGTGATACTGTAACTACATACCACAGCATCTTAGACAAAATATTATGTGTATCTTAACCAGTGTTTTTGCAGTTCTATTTCAGCTGTAGTTTATATTTTAATATTTTTATTTAAGAAGTGATTGATAATCACAATATCTGTAGGTACCTCTCAGTGTTGTTTACCAATTTACATTGAAAAATTGTCTTGCCTCTACCTGAAATTCAGACTAGCTAAATGCTCTGGTATCTACATGTATGTAGTCTGATTGCCAGAGCTGTTAAGCCTCGTTATTTAAGGAAACAATGACAGTTCTGTATCGAGAACATAAAATCTAAATCAAGACATCTAAGGGATTCTTGGTCCCACTACAAACTGTGATTTAAATGTAACTGACTGGAAGCTTGCAAAAAAGTCATGGAATCTTAGATCATTCTGTTTAGTGACTCAGCTGGAGGCTGACGTGGTGGTAGGTAAGTACCTCAGACTATGTTAAAACACGCTAGAAGTGTCTGGAGGATTCTCATTTTCCAGTGCCTTACAGTCACCAAAAAAAATTGCCAAGTCTTACAATCACCATTTTAGGAAGAAGGGCAACTAGAGACAAAGGTTATACCATCAAATATGAATGATTCACAGACATAGCTGTGGGCTAAAAAGGTTTTTTTCTCTATACATCCAGAACATCAACCGGATTGATGAGCAGCAATCAATCATAACTGTTGCATTAAAAAAAAACAAACAAAAAAAACCCCACAAAACAAAACACACTGACAGGAAAAAAAAAAAAATATTCCGAGTATGTTCATGTGAACTCACTAAAAGGCTAGACATTCCTTCTTTGTTCCTGAGGAAACTCTGGGGTAGGTTAGATCATGTGTGCTGTCTAACCCCGAGTATCTTGCCTTCTCACAGGGGCTACATCATCTATGAGACATCAGATCCAAGAGCATAACACTGTGTTCACACTTCTTTCACTTCAACCCCCTTCCTCCCACTTACAGCCCTGTTCTAGGCATTGTTTTTCACACATGAATGTCAGCAGTATTATAAAGCTCTTTCTAGAAACACCGACGATTATAAGAAACTGTCTCATTCTTCCCACACAGGAGCTCTGAAAACCGAATTAATGTGCTACTCATTCTAAGCCAGTAAGGCCTCCTGAAAGTCAACATACATTGCAGCAGTTTGGGCTCAACAGCGGGTTAAGTTCACGTGGTTTCCATTTAATACAATGAAAAGAGCTTACTTTTGTCTGCCCACAATGTCACACATATCTAATTTTAAGTGTTGCAATGGATTCAGATATTGGCAGTTTGTTGCCACCACGTTCTGTTAACAGTTCCAAAGTATTTTAGATTATTTTAGCTCAGGTTCAAAGCAACAGTAACAGTAATATTTTCATTCTTAATACTAATCTAATACTTCATGTCAGAGGGTTCAATTGTGATGACATTAACACTGATGTTTCCCTGGTCTTAGATCTATCAATCAAAATTTCCAAGTAGAGATGAAATGGAGAAACACAACCAAAATAAAGCTATTTACAAAAACTTACTATTTAAAAAAACTATTTGGAAGGAAACCCAAGATTTCATTTATATATATATTATTCAAATAATTATGGATTTATTCCTGTTACATTAGACACTGCAAACTGTTTTCACTGTATACTTGTTAGCATACAATTGATTATGCAATTGTGAAATGCTTTCTTGGAGGGATATGGTTTTATTTATGAGTTTATTTCTGTTGTTGACATACTTTGCTTCCTTCAAGAGACAAGAGAATTTTGTTTTCTGTCACCTACTGGGAAATATGAAGTGTCAAAAAATGACTGTTGGCTAAAATATGCATATTTTTTTTATAATGAAGAATCCTAAAAATGATTTTTTTATAATTGCTATGCTTTCAGTTGTTCACTTATTCTCTTTTCTAATATGGACTTTGAAACCATTAATATAGAATATAAAGAATATAATGAATAAATTTTTTATTTTTTTATCATTCTCCAATTTAAACACAGTCAGAAGTGTAAAATATTTTCAACTGGAAAATACTTTTCTTTAAGCTCCTTCAGACCTTTTTATTTCAATAAAACATTCATGGTTATTAAGCAAAAGATAGTGGAGACTAAATTCTTTTTCCTTTTAATAACATAACTCTCAAATCAGGAAATCAGGATAAAAAGGTGGGGGGTTTTTTGGTTTTGGTTTTGTTTTTTTCTTACACAGTATTTAGTAGATGGTCTTCTAGAAGATTCTTAATAACATACTTGCATTAATGCAGCAGTTTTCCTTTCTAAAAAAGTTGCTAGTGCATTATATATTATCAAACTCTTACCACAGATGAAAAGAAGGAATGTAATACTGCTCGCAAAAGAAAAAAAAAAACAAACCAAAAAAACCCCAAACCAAACAACCAAAAAAACAACAACAAAAAAACCAAAACCAACAATTTCCATTGCTGTGGAAACTACTACTTTATTTATTTATTGGTTCCTCAGACTCAAAGAACAAAATCATTTCTTCGCAATACAATGTATTTGGTTATTTAAGATAGGCATGAAGGACTGGCTCAAGCATATAAGTAAAAAACTACCCAGTTTTAAAGCGGATCTTCACATAAAATTACTTCAACTTATTCAAGTTTTTTTCCTTCTGACATAATTAAATGCTCTAAATCAACTTTTGGATGCACTTAACTGATTCCAGGGACTACATTAGGGCTTAAATTTTAATGCTTTGAGTTACATTAGAGTCTATTAATTAGATGCCTGAGTAACCTAAAATTGATGGCAAGGATATACCCCCTGAATATCAATTTTCCTCAATATAAAGAAATGAAAATAACTTCTCTTTTTTTCTTTTTTTTCAGTTTGCTGAATAAAAAAAAATAAAACTTGAAAGTCTGAAAAATACCATCAT
Source organism: Dendrocincla tyrannina (assembly GCA_035047865.1). Lineage (NCBI taxonomy): Eukaryota > Metazoa > Chordata > Aves > Passeriformes > Dendrocolaptidae > Dendrocincla > Dendrocincla tyrannina. The sequence continues at coordinate 20,869,785 of JAWWMP010000165.1, forward strand.
AGATATAATGACAATTAGCAGTGTATTACATAAGCATTAAGCAAAAAAGTATTTTCATTAAATGAGGATGTTACACTAATAAAAGGAAGAAATAATATATTTAATCAACCTTAAAACTCACTCTCTAGACTACCAAATTTGAGTAATTCTGTAGATATAGGTATTCAGCATTTACTGACACAAAATCTAGCTTAAGTTTTTCCACCATGAAGTCAGTGCTACTGCTTCTCTACCTCACTGAGACAAAAAAATAATAAAAAAACTCCACTCAGATTACTTTTGAGCAAAGCATTTCGATATTCAATATAAACACAATATCAGATGAAATCTCCTATGAGTAAATATAAATCGTCATGAATTTCACATTTAACTCATCTGCTATTGTAACACTAGGATGTGATTAGTGTAACTAAGGCAAGACTAATAATCACAAAATGGTTTGAGTTAGAAGGAATCTTAGAAGGCCATCTCATTCCAACTACCCTGCAGAGACACCTTCCACTAGAACAATGAAATCAAATTTAGATCATGATGTTCATATGGAGAAATTCATTAGCAATCAGATGTGAATAGAGGATGTAGGAAATCATCCATCATCTAGACTCACAATCTGCATGTTCTTTTTAACTCAGCCATCATAGCAGCAAACTGTAGAGTGCTCTGGTGCTTTTATGAGGAATGCTAGAGCTTTTAAAACACTTTCACATAAATTGAGAAGGTAGATTGGATTTTGTGGTCTCCTGATGAGAAAAGAAGCATGACATGTCAGAAAAATATAGTCAAGTCCAGCTCCATCTGAACTGGGGCATAGATTTTCATCGCAGATCATTTCATAACAGTCAGGATAGCATCTTTATCTCAACCCCTCTTGAAACCCTTAGTTTTCTACAATGCTTTTGTGGTTTCTTGATGAAAGCTTCATTGAAACCAATTTTGTTCCACTGCAGAGTTCAGGTCCACTGAAAGAGTATTTAGACATGAATTCTATTGGGCAAATATGTGCTGACCTGCCAAAGCAGGAGTCAGTATACTTTTTTTCTAAACAGTTTACTGAAGATGTGGTCATTTGTGCCTGTAGAGTGTGGTAAAGCTCTTACTGAAACTTTTTTTTTTATTTCATCTCTCTTGAGCACTGAATCCTTCCATCCTGATCCCTCAATCATATGGTAGTTAAATCTGGATATTCTTTCAAATCTCACTTACACAGCCTTTTGTCATGCTCGTCTTTCCATTTTACCTCTAGTTCTATCACTTAAAGAGCATCAAACAAATTTTCTCACATTAGAGCACCTTACAATCTTGCAACATCTGAAGTTTTCTTGCTATACTCCCCTGATTTTTTCCCAATGATGCTTCTCATAAATAACTTCCAGGGCATTTTATATTTGTATATGCACACATTTTAGTGCCATCCTATCAATATAAAAACCATTTATAACCTGCCTTATCCATAGTCCTGACAGGTCACAACCATCTGGCCAATGCTATCAGTAATCATGAATTCCTGACATGTTTCTAATGTAACCTCAACACTTTGTCTCTTTCCTATTTAGTGTCTTAGCATATATTATCTAAAGCTCTGACTGGGTGTTTTTGGGGGATTGAACATCTTTGTTCTCTGCCTACATAATATAACAAAGCCTTTTTTTGAATTTGACTCTTCAGTCAATACTTCAGCAGATATATGTTCCTCATTTCATGCTGGTGATGGATGATTGTCTAACTCCAAATCATACTCAGGCACTAATTCAGGTGCCTGATCACATAGGCCAATAATATGGCCTTAAGTGGGACGACATAACATGCAACAATTCTGCCTGACCACCAGCAACACAAACTTGAAAATAACTATTCAAGACTGATTTCTGAAGAACTCTTAGAATGCATTCACACCTTACACTGACACCTATCCCCTATTTCAGTGGGAACTGGAAAGAAACAGTGAGCTATTTTGCTTTAGCTTGTCATGAATGCAGATGAGCATCAAACATGGAACCATATTTCAGATCTTCCTTGTTAGAGTTTCAAAGCCTAAGGGGGGAATTCCTTCCAAAAAGGTTTGGAGCCAACGCCCTGGTGTGGTGGGGATGGTTAACAGAGGATACAAAGGATGTGTGTATCTTGATCTTATCTGTCTTAAGCACAGTTTTTGTTCTGATCTACCTGAAGTCTGGGAGGGGAAAAAACCTGGTTTTTCTAGTTGTCCTGCTCAAGACAGGAGCTCAGTCTCTCGTCAGAGGGAGGAGGACAAGGACACAGACACTGGGATCCCAGCATCACTGGATACTGGATTTGTGTTCCTTTTTTCCTTTCCCCATCATCGACTGTTTTCATCCGTGAGTGATCATAACTGCTACAAAGCTTGCCATAAGGAAAAGAGGTAGGAGGAAAGCCCTGGTTTCCCTGCCCCTGCGAAGACAGGATTGCCGCTGCTTTTGCTTTCCATTTCTCCTCTCACGGGAACTAACCCGGGAACTGCCTGCCACCTCCCCTGAGGGGAGAGCCCAGCCGGCCAGGCGCGACATCGCCACCTGGTGTTCATAAATATAACTGCAACACCTGGGAGAGGGCGAGCCGCCAGCAGCGGGGGTGCCACAGCACCACCTGCTGTCCGTGGATATAATTGCATTCCCCCTTTTTGGGGGTAGCCAAGAAGACCTTTTTGACTGTTTTGCCTTGTCATTTGGGGGGTGGAGGGGTTTGTTGCAGACTGTTGTTGTTTGGTTCTTTTCTGGATATATATATATATATATATGTATATATATGTGTTGTGGTTAAGAACTGTTATTCTTTTCTTTATATATATTTTTCCCTAATTAAAGTCCTGTTTTCTAAATTTAAAAGGAGAGGGATTATTTCTTGGCCAGCATAATATCTTAGTTCTCTCTTGAACTAAGACATTCCTTTATGGCTACTCTGTATCTTTTGTTTACAAAAATATTTTTCTATTTCTATTGCAACTTTTCTCCAAGTATAATTCAAAGAATATTTGGGGTTTGCCCACAACTTCTACACATCAAATTTTGCATTAGAAACTCCTAAGAGATTTCTGGACATTCTGGAGACATCTGCTGTACATGTAAGTTATCTAGTCCACTATTCATTTTCAATGTTAATTGGGAAATGAGAGTATTACGGTTGTTTCTGTCTTAGACCTATTAAAGAAAATAATACCTTTTCTTTAAAAAAAAAAAAATCTGGAGTTGTTAAAAACCATAAGCCAATGGAAAAAAAATAGATAGTAGGTGTCAAATTACATGTTAACACTGGTTTTGCAGTGTCCAGCGATACAGACCACATTTAAGTTCTGCTGAAACAGGCACAGAAAGAGTCTTTTGACTGGAAACAACAGTTGCAAACATACATATTTCTCTTACAATAAGATAAGGGCAAAGAGAGAGAAACTAAATTAAAGATTCACATAGAAAAGTACTGCTTAATAACACAACATTGTAGATATATTTTTCTCTATTCCTTTCATCAGTGTTAGGCCAAACTCCCATCGATCTCCCAGTTATTATCAGATAAAACATTCATCTGCCTTTTCACCACTCTTACAGCCAGAGGCATCACCTTAAATAAGATGAAATTGAACATGACATTTAACGTCAAGCTCAGCACTGCTAATGCAATTACAGTTGTCTCTAGAACAACCTGTAGCATGACCCTCTTTTTGATGTATGTGAGCTGTATATCCTTCTTTCCCACCCTATTAAATGTTCCTTGCCCAGACATTCTACACAGCTAATACTGAGTATCTTTGTTTCCTCCATTTGATCTCCAAAATAAGCTGTTCGTGCCATTTTCTCAACACTACTCTCTCTTGCTTTAGCACTTGACAATAGACCCACATCCGCAATTTCACATGAGAATGTAACAGTCACTAATTTTTTTCCCTGTGGTAAATGAGTGTAGTTGTTTGGGTTTTTTTGATTTATGAGGGGAAATAAAGAAGTTTTATACCCTTCCTCATGAATTTTTAAAAAATTATGAACACACTTTTGTCTAGCAATGGATAGGAACCATACAGTCTATGAATTACATCAATGCAGGGAAAGGCAACAAGAAAACACTGAATTGCAACAGTTTCTATTCCACCAGGACATGCAGATAAGTCCTATTGAAAGGTTTATTGATAGAGTAAGATAGATTTGTATCAATTTATGAATTTATAATCTTCTGCACTGCAGATTTTTATGAAAGGAAAGTTCAAAGAGTGCTGTTGAATGTCTGTCACAGCAAAGCTGCTTTTAGGTTACTTGGTTTACTTATAGCTCACTATTCTTAAATATCAGTGTCCTGGATTTTTATTTATTTATTTATTTATTACTATATATATATATACCTGCAGTAAAGATGGAGTTCAAAGAAACCCATTAGAGTTCATTAAAAATGAGATTGACTCTAGAGTGAAGAAATAGTTTCTATTCCCACCTCCAAGAAACAACTGCAAGATAGAAAACAAGAAAGACAGTTTGAAATGTTTTACAGACTGTACACAGAAGGATGAGGTAGAATCCAGGCAGGTAAGATTACATATCAGTAATGTTGTTGTTTCATAGTTAAAAAAGGTGAAAAATCTCTCTTGGAATACCAGCCTGGCTTGTTATGACAAGGACAGTGTTCATCATGGGGACGTGATAATAGCTAGGGTGTCTGGTTGTCATTTCTTCACCTAAGAATCACTTCAGATGATTTTGTTGAAATGAGTATAAAAGCCTCAAGAAACATGGATAGTTATTGTAAACAGTCCTTTGTATTATTTTCTGTTATTCTAGAACAATAATCTTGGTAAATGTACTTTACAGACAGAAAGCAAATGGCTAAAAATATACATGTGCTTTGGCCAATAGCAAGATATGTTCAAAAACCTGATGAAACAATTCTCACTTACAGATGGCAGGAAAGAAGTAACCAGCACTTTCCATAATACCTTACAACTTTACAGGGAGATTACCTTCACCGTATCTAAATACCATTGGGGCCTAATCTCTGATTTAGCACTGTGTTTGCCTGTGAAATTAAACAGATTTCATCCTATTCTCTTAGGTTCTGATGTCCAACATAAAGAAATTTGATTAATCAAGATAATGTAATAATTCCACCAAGGACAAAACCTTCCTCTTATACAACTATTTTGGTGTTTTGTATTGTCACCATTAACCACCAAGGGCTTTAAGCAGAAAAATCAATAGCTACAGCAAAATCCCAGCATGGCTCTGATATTGTTATTGTATGTTAAAAGCTTGAAGGGATAATGCAATGAGGTTGAAGCAAAAATAGTGTTGGGTTTGGGTTTTTTTTAACCTTGTCATTGTCAGTAATCCTGGATGGATAACTTAGATAGAAAGGATGAGAATAAGTTTTGCCCAGTTGTAATACTGAATTTGTCTGGACTCCAGTGGAAGCCAAACTTCTGACTAAGAACACCTCTTGCACTGTGTTTCACTTAAGCATCACAGAGAAACCTATAGGGCCAAATTTGGTCTTTGATCAAATCAACAATATGATGGATATGGCTTACTGGGTCTGCATCTTAACCGAGAGGAAAGGTCAAAACTTTATAAAAGCCTGAAATAAAGAATAAAAGCTACCACAATTGGTGGTGCACCAAAGCTTACATCTAGGCTTCCCAAGAAATCAAGTAGGAAGCTTAAATTTCAATACCTTCAATTAAGAGGGGCTCTGACTTTCATGAAAGCTAGGCACAACAACTTGTCCTCTTATTTGTGTTTTCTGTTTTTACAAGCACCTTACTTGTTTCTTCAATTTAAGCCAACTGTTGTTCTTCAAGAACCTCATTTCTTGTAAACATTCTGTTTTGCCCTTAGTCACGACAAGTTATTGAATATATTTGTTGGTTAATTTGGTCCAGTTCAGTAAACTACACCATATTCCTGAAGGTTTGGAACAATTCTTTTCTCACTTTTCACAATTCAGCATTTATTCTGTCTCACAAACTTTTCCTTAAGTCAGCCTGGCTTTATAAGAACTTACCCTTCTCTTAAATCCCTTATCTACAATCCTTCTAACATCATTGCTAAATATACCACCAGTAATTGCATAAATTCTAGAGTTGGCAACAATATCCTCAAAGTACTTCATAATATTACTTAAAAGTTACAGTAGGGGAACCTACAAGAAAGCTGGAGATAGACTTTTTACAAGGGGATGTAGTGACAGTACAGGGAGGAATGACTTTAAACTGAAAGAGAGTAGATCTAGACAAAGAAATTCTTGGCTGTGAGGGTTGTGAGGCACTGGAACAGGTTGTCCAGAGAAGCTGTGGATGCCCCATCTCTGGACGTCTTCACAGCTAAGCTTAGAGAAACCTGATGTAGTGAAAGGTGTCCCTGCCCATAGCAGGGAGGGTAAAACTAGATGATCTTTTAAAGGTCCCTCACAACCGAAACAATTTGATGGTTCTATTTTTCTAAGATTCTAAATAAAGCAGCAGTGCATAACTGTGGTATATATGGAATCTGAATGCTAGCATATGAAGATCCAGTATTAGAATAAGTTGTGGCACTGGAACATAGCCACAGCAAACTATGACATCTGCCAGAAAAGTTAGACTGCAAAATGATCATTTCAGAAACTATTTTTAAACAAGCTCAACACTCAAGACAACAACACTTCCCCTCCCCCCATGAGAGATGGAGAAAATGAGATGTCAGCAATCAACGGAGTCAATACAGATTCAGCACAGCATATGACAGCATTTATGCTAATAGCACTTTCTTGTGCTACAGTCCAAAAAAATATGCTGTCAAAATGCCACATGCAACTGGGACATATCACTATGGTTGTCTCATCTTCAGATAAGAATCTCCTGACAAAAATTTGCACTACAGAAAACATACAGTTAAGATTTGTTTCCCAATGAATTCAATTTTTGCTGAATCTATGACCCAAACATAAGTCAGAGTAAAGATAGATTAGTTTGCTGCAACTTTTATGAGCCTATTGAATGTTCTGTTAAAATTTCCTAAAAGCTGATCACAAGGCATTTAAGGTTTGATCCCATTTTGTGTCTCTGAGCATTAAACATATTTATAGAATCGTAAAAAAAGTTCTACCAAGATAAGTTTGTATTTGATGAAAAATATTTTAAGCCAACATCAAAGGATGAACAGACAAGGAAAATATTTCTACTTACTTCAAAACCTTTCACTTAAATTCCATAATTAGATGCCCAAATGATTGCAAAATTATTTCTGCTTACCTTGTAGACCTGTATTATTTTGTTTTTGTGTTTTTTTTTGTTGTTTGTTTTTTTGTTTGTGTTTTTTGTTTGTTTGTTTGTTTTTAAAGCCAGGAAGCAGATCGCTATAGGGTCAATTAACACACAAATATCTTCATTATTTTAAATATAGGAAGTATGGTGACTTATGTTAAGCAATTCCTCTGTGATGAGTAACTAAATACTATAATACTTTCTTGTTAAGAGAAGGAAAGAGAATGGGCATGAGAAGATCTGGTAATTTTTATTTTTTTTTTAGTTGGACACTATATTAATTTGAGAGGAGAGAAGGGTTGTAGTCATGTGGAAACCAGCTGTTAATTTTTGTTGGAAAAAAAAAACCAAACCACCTCAAATTTTAAAAAGCCATAGGTATTTTTCAGATTACAAATGGTTCTTATTTTGCAATTTTTTTCTGTAGAAATTTGTCTAGATTTAAGTTCTGAAAAGATAAGAAACTTCTGGGAAGTAATGTGAAAAAGGTGAGACAAGGCTGTTTTTACTTTGATTTTCAGTTTGTCAAGAGGGCCAAAAGCAATACTACCAAGTAATTCTGATCTGCAATTTTATTTAGATGCTACATGCTAGAAGCAGAAGACCATTTTAGTGTCAGAATTTCCCACACAAATATTGTGTCATGAAACACCAAATCAGTGTTTTACACTAACACTTGAAAATTGTTTTAAATGTGTACTTCAGGATACCACTATGCCTAAATTATGTCATGCCTTTTTTTTTATCTACAGCTAAATTAATGCATTAACGTTTGTCAACCCTGTAATAAGTAGCTGCTTCACTTTCCAGATTCAAGCAGCCAGTTCCTTTCCTTGGGTTTCAGTCCACCTCCTTCAACAGTACTGGATCATCTTGTTACAGAGGAACTTCAAGATCTGAATGAGAATACTTTTTTTCCCTAATAATACTTTACTTTTCTTACTTCAAAAGAATTTTAAACACACAGTCAAGAATTTTTCAAGAGGTTCAGCTGGAGATAGGTAAGATATTTAGTTTTGCAGTCTTGATCTTATTTTTTGGTTTTCTTAAACTAAATTTGCCAGTATTTCAAACTAAAACAGTGCTATTTAAAACAAACAAACAAACAACCCCAAACCCCCAAACCAAACCAAACAAACAACCCCCCCAAACCCAACAATAAAAACACAAACAAACCAACAAAACAAAACTATATTTTGAAAAAGGACATTTCAACACTTAGAAATGTTCTCCTTTTCACTATATATATCATTTCAAGTTGATTGACTCATCAAAACTACTTCTGGTGTGAACAATTTAGTTTTCAGCAAATAAACAGCTTTGGCAGAGATTCAAAGCTAAAGTAATTTTTTGATTTTAAGAGTAAACATTTCACTCTGAGAAAATAAATTGTAAAATCTACTTGCCCATATGAAACCAGCAAGATCAGGGGTTGTCTTGTAGGAAATAGATACTATTTTAGAAATCTCCAAGCACTGTATGAAGTACCAAGATCAAAATCTCACACGAGCCCATATTGCAGATAGCCACAATCAAGAACTGGTCTAAAGTTTTAAGTGATTTTGAAACTTAGAATGCATAGACATAAGATTATGAGGGAGTTTTTAGCATTTGAGAGAGGACAGACACCATGATTAGCAATAGAAGTATTGCTGCATCTGCAAAATTGCTCCAATCCACCTGTGCTGCATTTTGAGAAGATCAGAGCCTGCTTTTAGAAATTAAAGCATAGCTTAGTCCTTATTAAACACTGTTTTGTGGCTTCCAGATGACTTGGCCACCTAGTGCAACTGACAACTGACAGTGTCCATGATGTCTGTGTCTACTGAGCAAATGTACTGAGACAACCTGCTATAATATATTCTGTTAGTTATATTCTGTTATATCCATTTAACTAGAATGGATTTATGCTAGCAACTAAAAAAATAGTCACTTTTGCAATTTTCTGAGACAGTAATCCTGTTATTATGCTATTCTGAATGCTATCTCACAGTTCTCTGACTAAATAGAGTAGGATTCCTTACTAGATTATTTTTTTCTTGAAGAATAAAACCACCAGAAGCATGAAGGTTTTGTGTATGTCTGCCTTTCATCTCAGTTCTGCCTTAAAACATTAGAGGGCAGGAGATAGGCTAAAGAACTTTTTTTAAGGTTTTTGTAACTAAATTAGCCCACTTCACTCCATGCAAATACCTGGTGATTGCTGAACTACCCACTAATGAATATATATAGTATATAATGAATATACTTCATTATATATAATGAAGTAATTACAGCAAAAAGTTTTTTGAGTCTAGACTGCTTCAGCAGTCACCAGCAGCATGGCCAATGGGAACATTAACTACTGTTTTACTCTTTCATCCTAAGAGGAAAGGTCTTGCAAAAATGCCCTGTTCTTTCACACATTAATGACTTCCTGAGCTGCACACAGTTACAAACTATGATAGGTTGTCACATAGCAATAAAGCAGTAGAGATGCTACATCTTACTGGTATGGAATCCATTTCTCAAGATGATAGTTTATATATAATACTAAATACAATGACACAATAGATTTATAAACTCCATATATGGTTGGACTAGGGAGTAGAAGATATTCCAAAGTTATGTACATTTGCTTCTTTCATTTCTTTTCACCTTAGCTTTACTAGGGTTTAGAAGGGAGAAAGAGGAACAAAATGACTCCCTGTACAAGAACACACAACCTTGGATCTTGTTTAAAAATAAGAAAGCTACTGTTTTAAAATCATTAATACATAGAATAGAAAAGCTGCCTTTTACCAAAGATGAGCAAAGCATAAAAATACTTAACGAGTTACTTCATTTCCAGTAAGTAAGATTTGCCAGGGCCTGTGATATGATATCACTGAGCCCTGACATGAAGACAACCAAAGAGAGAGGGAAGCCACTGTTTCTTTGGAAGGTTGGTCTAAGGTCTTCACATAAATGGTCAGATACTTACAGGCAAATAAGGTACAAAGTAATTGTTTAAGATATGGGTTCTTTTTTTCAGAATACTTCCACATTAAACAAATATATCTCTGCCTTGATGAAATTATTTTATTATGAACTATCATAATTCAAGGAGGAGGAGAATTGTAAAGCGAGAACCCATATTCGACCTGCTGAATGATCTAAGTTGAAGAACACAACTGCATTCTGTAAACTGTTTCCATCACACACAGCAGACATCATGAAAGTGCTGAACTTGAGACTATATAGATATAATATCTATTCCAAGACTGCATGTGGTTTATGAATGTAGCAACCCTGGGAAAAAGTAAGTGAAATAATTCTGTATTATTCTATGAATTTACTACATGGCTTCTGAACTCAAGAATGGAATAAAGACAAAAAAAGCAAAGGCCTCAGAACTAAAATTCACCCCTTTTACACTTCTTAATTTTCTGTCACATCAACTGTCCTTTGTTTTGGGTTTAGCTTATTCCATTGTCTTTGAGTAGCCAAAAGGATAGCTTATTTAAGACAATCAAAGAAGGAATCAAACACATCTGCATTTATTTGCCTGAACTAGATTGAAGTAGTTTTAATTTCAGTTACTTTTTTAGCCTCAGTATATTTATAAGCCAATACTAATCCTGCACAGAAACGGTCTCTGACAGTTGACCCTTTTTAGGGAGGAGGATAAGATACAAAAGGCCATTGTCTCAGTAGAGCACTCAGGTTGCATTACTGAAAAGGACAGGCACATAAAAAGAGCTGCACTTACATAAACTCAATAAACCATTGAAATTATGGTTTATGTTGGGAGCAGTAACTTTCAAAATCCAGAGACTGGATTACACAAATACCAGAAATTATCTGTGTCCATGTGGAGAATGTTTACTGTTTACATTTCAGTTCCTCTGCACCAGAGGCACAAGACAGATGCAGGGAAAAAACAGGGGCTTTGCCATTCCACATGTCCTTGCAATCAGCCTTATCATCGATTTACTCGTAATTTCCTTGTAAACTTCCTCAGAAAGCATTTAGCCATTTTAGCAAGTGTGCCTTCAAGTGTAACATATACAATCTGAATATATAAAAATATTTTAATTCTAAAACCAGAGAAAGAGTTTTTTACTTATGCTTCTATTCATATAGATCAGAAACATAGAGACCTGAAAACCACTGCTAAACTGACTCAACTTTCATAAAGCTTTCATGTCAGCATGAACCATAAAGTTATTGTTTAGATAAGTTCATGTCACAGAAGTGCATGAAGAGAGGTGTCTTATACTTTTTATAGGTGACACAAGTTTTTTTGTAAATTACTGTAATCTCAGTGCCACACAGATCTTTGTGTTAGGCCTAAGTGAATATTTGGTAAATAAAGCCAGTCAATAAAGATCTTTTTGATAGCAATTCTGAAAAACATCAAGTGCATCAGACCACAATTTTTTTATGCAATACTGATTAAATCAATGACAGATGCACAAAGTAAATCATTTTTACATGAAAGAAGATTTTGGGTGTGTAAACCTTGTATTGAAAGAACTAGCTATTTTAATTTCAAGTCCAAAAAAACCCCAAAACAAAAAACATAAGAAAAATGCTTCAGAAAACAATGAATAAGAAATATAAATATTAGTTTTTCTTGCAATGAGGAAAACACTAACAGTTGCAAACCAAATTTCTTCCTAGGATCATAGTGATATCATGGGAAATATGTTTTTCTTCTTGTCAGCAAATCATATTGAAGCTTAAACAAAAATACTGACCACTGCACACAAATAAGTCTCTCAAGCTAGGCAGTATTTTAGATCAACCTGTTGATAATTTTTATGGAGTCTATCACAGTCATGAATATACTTTTAAGTTATAATATTATCATTTTATATTTTGAAAAGACTCACTAATTTCCATGTGGTCCTTTGGTTTTATCTGAGCTCTGCAGTGTACAGGACTGTCTTCTAAGTCTGAATATGACAAAACAAAGTTTTAGTTTGCTTGTTTTGCTCTCACCTTAAAAAGAATCCTCTTACATGTTATTTGTTCTTATCAATGACAGGTGAGATTTAAAAAAATACCACACACCCATAAAACTGATTGGACAATGATACCCCTATGATAATAGTGTAAGAACACATATATGCAGATATTTTAGAAGTTTATTTGCAGATAAAACTGTACTGACATCACTTTCAGGGATGCTCAATGACTGTAAGCTGAGTACTCAGCACTTCAAAGTTACTCAGTTTTCTCAGAACAGCCTGTCTCAGTGAGGTCTTATAGTCAGTGTGAAATAAAGGAACTCAAAGCATTTCAATGGAGCTCCTCTGACTTCTTTCATGAGAGCAGAATGAGGTCCCAATGCTTAAGGAGAAGTCCAGTAATACCTTGCATGGAAATGCAGCCTATTTTTCTGTGAAAAGACTGTTGGATTCCCAGTAAAGAACTGAGTTCTTACAAAAAAAGCCAAAAGTCCAGAATTGTCTAAATATTACACCATCTTTTGAAGTACAGCACTCCAACGTGTTATCTACCTTCAGCAAATGTTCTCTCATCTTCAAATTGTATCTCTCAAAGTATTATTGAGAGTGGAAGGGACTCTGGAGCCTCCCAGTCAAACACCCCCTTGTTTGACTCTATATATACACACAGATATAAACACACACACACACACACACAGATATATATTTAAAGGTTTCCACAGTTCCTAGTTGTGTACCTCAGAGAAAATGTCATTTGTTTGTAAGTTGTAGAGGAAAAGATACAACCCTCCTTTTCTTTTAAGAAAACACAGGGAAATTTGAGAGTGCAAACATCATCCTTTTTTTCAGGAAAATCTCTGCAAAGCTGTGTAATTGCCCATTAGCCGCTGTCCATAAACCTCTGAAATATTTCCTCAGCTTCTCATCCTCTTTTAAAAGGCATTGCACTTGAAATCCATATTGCTCTGCCCTAGCTGGTTCAGAACAGACAGGTTCCTCTGCAGCCAATTAAGTTATTTTTGTTTCTATGGAAATATGAATTCTTATTCTGCAACAGAGTTATGCAGCTCAGTTACTCATGGAATATTTGAATGGCAAGGTGACAAACCATTAACCTCCATTCAACCTCCATAGTTCAACTATTTCTTTAATTGTAACTGTTTACTTGGCATGTCAGTTTCTTATTAGGAGATAATTCTATTGTTTTTTGGTTTTCAAAGAAAGTATGGAAATTGCTGTAGGATAAAAAGGCATGGATAACTACATGTTTTATTCTACTACTATAATATTATTTTATTCTTACTTTAGTTTACGTTTCTCAGAACCTTGACAGATATTTTTTCTTATACATGCAGGTTTTCACCAGGCCTTTTAGAAAACACCATTCAAGAGAGGAAATGTTGGCAGTAAAACTACCTGAAACCCATGTCTTACACGTGCGCTTATAGATCATCTTCTCATCATAAGTAAAGTTAGAGCCATACACTGTTAGAGGTCCAACTTATAAAACCATTAAAATGCTCCCCAGGCAATATTAATTTTAATGCAAGTGTGCTCACAACCACATACAGCTTTTGCAGTCTTGGAGATGTCTGAGCATCTCACACCCATAGTTTTGTCAGTATCCTGTTTCACATCATTCATCATAGATACATAAAGCTACTAAGACAACTAAAGAAAAAGGCACTGGGAGCATTGCTTGAGGCTGTGCATTCACTAAATCAAGCTTTTTGCTTGTTCACTCCACTTTTCCCTGCACTTTTCCCTGTTGATTTGTTTGGACAACTACCTATGGAAATTAAAAGAAAATGCAGAAAAACCAATCAGGGTTTGTAGGAAATTAATAGATAAGACACCTACTATGTCTCCAGCCACTTATTCCACCAGAACAGCTTTAAGGTTCATACGTTTCTTTCTCTCCTGCATCTCAATTTAGAAAATTCCATTCTCACTTATACATCTTTATCTATTATGCAAACTCCCCTGGTACTTATACACATTTACACCACTTTTCAGAAAGTCCATGCATCATCTAAGGTGGTATTTCTCATTATTTGTAGAGCTGGGTCTAATACGTGGCTGTATTATTCTATTTCTGCAATACTTGTTTGACTGTGGTATGATACAGTCTCTAGATGACAGATTATTGCTTCTGCTAGGGAAATGGATCAATATTTTGCCTTAATTGTAATGATTCTGATGAAGTGCTGAGTGTTCTTGGTTGAGGAGAAGTCAGACTGTTGAGGCCTCATTAAATAAAAATGCTACCTGAAAAAGGGCTTCAATAGTGTCAGTCACTGGATTATTACATTCCTTTGCTCTGGCTGAGTTAGATTTAGATAGCTTCAAAACTATAAGGTGTTAAGCTACATAAAAACTTAAAATGTAACACAAGTCCTGATATGCAATGACTCAACACCTTCATAGATGACAGATTAAAATTAAAACACAACAATTGAGATATTTTGCTAGCACGGAGAAGGGAAAGCACATAAATTGAGTTCCTTATGAGTGGCATCTGGGGCAGTGAGATACAGCATTGCTTGACAAGGGCACTAATCACTCTGTACACATCTGCTGTCAGTAAAGGACGTAACCCATTCTTCCTGCTTACTACACTTAGTCTAGTAATCAAAAATTCACAGACTGTAACATCCCCTCCTTTGCTAATTAGATTCAGGCCCTGCTGATGGGAGATGGCATTACCCTTTCCACAATTAACTTTTAAGCTAGTGACTGAAGTCAAACAAAGACATTTGTGAAATTTCTGACCCTCAGCCCTAGATTTCATCTGGAAAAGTTCTGTCTCAGCTACATGGATTACTGATCTAGTCAATTCAGTTGCTGACAATCTTGACTTTAATATCTAACTGGAAAAAAGAAAATTTAGTCTATGCTGCAAAAACCGCACACATGAATTGATCAGAAGCACTCTTTTAATGTTGGATGCACACACTGATTTCACATTTTTAGCTGCCAGAGTTAATATTCTCTGAGGAGAAAATAGACACAACTTTCCCTGGCACAAGGCCAGGGATTGGGGGTTTAGTTCCCCCTCCTCTTTGTTTTGTTTTGTTTTCTCCACTTTAGATGTACAACAGGTGCTTGTAGGAAAACCACTATTCTAACCTAATCGTGCTCACTGTGATAAAATAGCAAGAGGCAAATCTGGGGAGAGAATGACAAAACATATTTGCATAGTATGCCCTGCAGATTTTATCTAATTTAGGAAGAAAGGCCTGTGAGGCTGAGTGTATTGTCAAAACCTGTAAATATAAAAGTGCCTTCGATATTTCTTAAAGTGCTAACTAATCCTTTGGATTCAGATGTAAAGTCAGACTGAAAAAATCAGTGTTCATAGCCTTCTGAGTTGATCTTTGGAGGGTGTGAGTAAACTATATTACCTTGAAAAGAGTCTCAGTTACTTCATTAGAAGAAACACCTCATCCTGCTCTGGACTTCCCAAATGCAGTTGCAAACAACTTGTGTTGTAAAGTCTAAAACAAATATTCACACAGAGTAATAATAATAATTTTTGGCCTTCAGTGAAAAGTCCCCAGAGCTTACAAAAAACACTAGATTACCACCAATGTCTCCTTCCAGATTTAAAACCCCAATGTATTACAACCATATAATCTATATGTGAAATAGTTCATTCAGTGTTTTCTCCTACCTTAGTTGATCCAAGTATCTCACTTCAATATATATTCAAAGAGATTTCTATAATATGCATGTGACTTAGACATAAAATTACCTAAATGCTTACTAGAACAAAACAGATCAACATGGATACTATCCTGATCAAACGCATAATTCCTAGACTCGCTAAAACCTACTATTTATAAAAGAAGAAATGGAGCAAAACAGCTTCAAAAGGAATAACCAAGTTAAAAAACGCCAGAAAACATTAAGGGTGTTTACCTCAGATGTGAAAGGTTGCCTTACAGTGTCAGGAGATGCAGTCTATCTTCTCCTTGCAGACATCATGGAGTGTCCTGGGGTCCCACTGTCCATCCCACAGAGCAAGGGGAAACAAGCCAGGAAATGGATTCCACAGGTTCAGGTAACAGCTCAGACAATTTGTGCAGCCAAAGCTGAACTGGAGTTGAAGCTGGCCAGAAATGTGGGGGACAATAAAATGAGTTTCTGCAATGGCAATAAACAGTGTAGAAATATCACTGGCCTGTTACATGATGAAACTCACAAATAGGAACAGAGACAAGAGAGAGGTATTTAATGCTTTCTTTGCCTCTGTCTTAAACATGGATGATGGACCAAGGGGGTCTCACTACCCTGAGCAGGAGGACCATGACTGCGAGAATGATCAATTCCCAGCTGACCCTGAAATTGTGCAGGATCTGCTACTCAAGTTAGATTCCTTACAAATTTGTGAGGCCTGATGGGATTCAACACAGAACCCTCAAATTGCTGAGTGATATAATCACAAAACCTCTCTCAATGATTTTTTAGCAGTCTTGGAAATCTGGAGAGGTCTCAGGTGACGGGAAGCTGGTGAACAATCATTTTCAACAAGGGCAAGAAGGAGGACGCCAGAAACTACAGGCCTGTCAGTCTCACTTCAGTGCCTGCTAAACATACGGAGAAGATTATTCTGGGAAGTATTGAAAAACACCTGAAAGACAAGGCCGCCATCGGTCACAGCCAGCATGGCTTCATGAGAGCAAAGTCCTGCTTATCCAACCTGATTTCCTGTTATGACAAGGGAACCCACCTAGCTGATTAAGGGAAGCCAGTTGATGTAATCTTCTTGGATTTCAGTAAAGCTTTCAATACTGTCTCTCACAGGATCCTTCTGGACAAACTTTCCAGCACCCAGCTGAATAAACACATCACGTGGTGGGTGAGCCTTTGGCTCCTGGATCAAGCACAGAAGGTCAATGGGGTAACATCAGACAGGTGACCTGTCACTAGTGGGGTTCCTCAGGGCTCCATCTTAGGCCCTGTGCTCTTCAGTATCTTCATAAATTACTTGGACACAGGACTGGAAAGGATACTCAGCAAGTTTGCAGACAACACAAAACTGGGAGGAGCTATTGATTATCTTGAAGGCAGGGAGGCCCTGCAGAGAAACCTCAACAAGTTAGAGGGCTGGGCAATCAGCAATAATATGAAGTTCAATGAGGGTCAGGAGGGCCAACCGTGTCCTTGGGGGCATCAGGCACAGCATCGCCATATGGTCGAGGAGGGGGATTTTCCCACTCTGCTCTGCACTGGGGCAGCCTCACCCTTGAATATTGTGTGCAGTTTGGGGTACTATAATGTAAGAAAGATATTAAGGCATTAGAGAGTGCCCAAATGAGGGCAATGAAGATAGTGAACAGCCTGAGGGGGGAAGCCAATGAGAAGCAGCTGAGGGCACTTGGTCTGTTCAGCCTGAAGGAGACTGAGGGGAGACTTCACTGCAGTTACAACTTCCTCCTGAGGGGATGCGGAGCGGCAGACTGTGGTGACCAGGGATAAGACCTGAGGAAATGACCTGAAATTGTGTCAGAGGAGGTTTAGTTTGGATATTAGAAAATGGTTTTTCGCCCAGGGGGTGGTTGGGCCCTGAAACAGGCTGCCCAGAGAAGCGATCCCAGCACCAAGCCTGACAGAGTTCAAGAAGCATTTGGATGATACTCCCAGGCACATGGTATAACTCTTGGGGATGGTCCTGTGCAGGGCTTGTTAGTCCTTGTGGGTCCCTTCCAACTCAACATATTCTGTGTGATTTCAGACAAGCCAGTGGTGATGATACAAATCCAGTGAGATCAGACAGGCTCAGTAACAGGACAGGGGTGGCCAGGCTGAGCCAGGTCAGGCTAGGCAGTGGTCCAGCTGTGAGGCAACAGGAACTCGAGTGGGGGCCAGCACTAGACCTTCGGCTTAGAGCAGCTCCCACAAAGATCAGGCAACAATGCTGCTGTCTAGCCTTATCACAGGGAAAAAGGAGCCATCAGACAGAAAATCTATCACTGAAGACTACGTTACCTCTGGCCAAGGCTGAAAGTCTTCAAACACACGTGCATTATTTTTACAAGTGGTAATATATAAATTAACATAGAGGTGGGGATACGTAAGGCAACCTTAGGAGTCAACATGCAGTTCTTGGGTCCAATTTACAAGCTTTACTAATTTAAGAATACTTAAAATCCTTCAAATAAGAAAATTACTCTTTCTAGGGAAATTCAACCCCTGAAACTGATTCTCAGTTCATATAATGAATTAATAAAAAAGTTACAGATCTCTTATCAGATTTTATTCCCTTTGATCAGATAAAATCAATCACTTATTCTTCTATGCACTCACACAAAGTTTAGATATTCTTTCCTTCTCTTATTTGTTCCCACCCTCTCTTCTCTTTTCCTCCACCCCAAACTGCCTGAGATAATTTTTTTGAATTTATGCCTTGGTCTCAGAAACATGACAGTTTTAATTTGTCACACAGTCTTTACATAAAGTCATCTTAGGAACATGCTATTTACACTAGTTAGACATGATTTCTCAAAAGAAAGTTTTCCTCTTCAGTAGGTGTTCAGTAACCATGTGAGTGCATGTCTTGATATGCTGAACTTCTTGCACGAAAACAAATAACCAAATGTGTGCAAGATTAAAAGGTCAAGAATTGCAATATTTTTATTATTATTTCTCCCAGCATTAGACTTATTAGATTTCAGCATACTGCTATAGCCCTGATAGTTCTAACTTTCAAAATAATAACTGAAGAACCTTTGTAGGAAATTAGGCAACCTAAACTTGGAGGTGTCTCATGCCCCTGAACTTTTACCATCACACAAACTGTTAGATTCACCTTCTTCCTTTCCATTTTGACACTATCAACATGGGCACCAGCTAGACAGCTGGGGATTTTGTCAGCATTATAAAATGATTGCAATTCCTGTCTCAATATATTCCTCTTCTCTTGCATTTCCAAAAACATGACGAGTCATACTGTGGGCTATTAAGTAGTGTACCTGACCCACACTGGGAAGAGGAACACCAAGCAGAAAGACACTACATTCAATTAATTAAATGGAGAAAGCAAGAGATATAGCCAGGTACCCCTGGTCAGGCTGAAGTACAAACCATTGACAATGGTGTCGTGTTATACCTGTCCAACAGTTTCAGGTATTGTCCTCTCAGCTTTTGGTCTATAGCCCAGAACACAGCTCATTACCCTTAGGTCTTGCTTGCACTGGCTTACCACACTCAGAACATTTGCCTTGCTTTCAGCTCGTGGCTAAGAAATGGCTGCCATACATATCATTTGGTACGTTAGATTTATAGTAATGAAATTTATAGTAATAAACAATGCAGTTTTCAAACAATGATGGCGACTTGATATCTCAATTCCAGTTGTTTTCTTTAACTTTGCCATGTAAGTTTTAGGTATTTGTTTCCGCTTTTTATCCCAAAACATGAAAGGTTAGCTTTCAAAAATTCTGTGGAACTTGGGATTCATGTTAGCTGTAATGTTTGATGCAGTGAATGAGCCCATTAACACTTGTGGACTTGATCTATAATTCCTTACAGGCTACTTCCAGGGCAGGAATCAGAACAACACAGTAACTATGACTCATAGCTACCTGTACACTCAAGACAATTTTCTGATCACCAGAGCATATTACTTTGAATGCTGGAATATCAAGTTATTACGGACAAGTAAGTTTGAATACTGATTGGTGTTTCTGCTGTCAGAAATATGGAAGAAATTCTTCCAAATCCTCGGGAAAAAGTAAGCCAAAATGCTAAGCTATATAAAATACAGCCTGAACACAAAGAGAAGAGTGATTATTATGAGGTTAATAAGCTGTTCTGGAACTATAAGGGGCAGCAGATGACAAAACAACAGGAAAAAACACCAATCTATATTTTTCTTAGATTCGCCCTCAGTCACTGAGATAGAGATTCAACTGAACATTACTCTGTGTACTCAATATATGCAGAGTATTTAATAAATTATAGCATGCCAGCTTTCCTGACTGATAACTTCTAGCTTAAGCATCAGTGTTTTGCACTTAGGGCACTAATGCTTTGCATATTTTGATGTTGGTTTTATCTGGAATATGCTACATTGCATTAATATTCCGTCTCCTTTTCTCGTACATACCCCCAAAGTATTATTACACAAAGGAAGAGACCAAAAATGAAGTGAAACAAGAAGTGTCTGCTAGCTCTGTAGCAGTAGCACTTTTTTTTTTTTTTTAATCTACGGAGCAAAGGAAAACACCATTTGGTGCAGCTGTCAGATGGGTCTAAACCCTGTGTTAAAATTTATAACCTGTCTTTGGAGATAAGTACTTCTGGAGTAGAGATGCTTTTTACAAGTGGAAACTTCCTTTAGAGGCATTTCTGTATAAAATAAGCTTTTCAGTTACGCAATGAATAAACTCCATAAAATTTTCTTCTATTTCCAATAAATTTCAAAAGCTTAGTCTAGATCTGTCCTCCAATCTGCTGACTAAATTTAAATGAAATGTTATTGTTGCCAAAACATTTTGTTAAGGACCCTTTTCTTTAAATGCTCATTTGTAGTAGTTTTTTGTGCTAACTGAAAATCCATTTTTTTTTTTTAAACATGAGACTTGTAGCAGATTCATTTTTAATTAAAGAAACAATGAAAAGCTGAAGCTGACTTCTTTTCTTTTTACATCTGTGAAAAAGAAACATATATGCATGGATTAAAAACTATGAAGGTGAGTGGCTCTATAGTTCAGAGACTAGAGATGCAAGTCCCAAAATGTGCTGAATAATTTTAAATTCATGTTCTAATCTCAACATTCTCATTTGTCTTCTTGTGGTATTTTCTAAGGGAACGTTTCAGATACTAAAACTAAATGTAAGAAATGGAAGAGTAATAGTTAAACTGAAAAAATTGCACCCTTGAAGTTTGGAATTTTATACTGCAGAACCACACAGTCAAAAAATTCAGTTAATACATTGTGCAATATGCTTCAAGCAACTTACAGTACCTGCATTCTCAAATATAGCACAGGCATGATACCATGCTGATAACAAAATCAATACCTGAGTGATGAAAAAACATTCATGTCTTAGCTGCTTTCAGATGTGTTTATTTAATTACTTAAATACTTATTATCTAATGAAGATCAGAATCTGCACTACTTAGTCTTTAACTTCCAACAAAATATTTTGTTTTGCTGATTGCACCATTGAATATTTTAAGACTGTCTCATTTAGGTACCGGCTGTATCAGCAGAGCTGCAGAAGCATTTTAGGACAAATCATTTGAAAGACAAAAAGAAAGGGTTAGAGTTTCTGTCCTTCTCTTTCTAAAAGCAGTCTAAAATTCAAACCATACTTAACTGACACACCATGCACTCTGAAGAACACCGGTATTGCTTCTTCTTCTGGACACACCATAACCTAGCATTTGGTGATGGAAAATCTCCAAGATTCCCTTCCAAACATAGTATTGAACATAAGAGAAAGTACACCTATCTTCATTGTATGAAATTAGAAAGGATCCTCAGTGATAATCTCACCAGTAAAAGTCTTACTTCTTTTGAAAACATAAGACTCCTAAAAAAACCTCAGATATGAAGGCACTATAAATGGTTTTGAGATGTACGACCAAGTGGAGAGAGGACCAGTGTGCACGCCAGAACAGCTACTGTACAACTGAGAAAATTCATCATCTTGTCTCATTTGCAAAGGTATGAATCTTTAACATATATCTTACCACAAATACTATACCATGAATATATTCCACATATATATTTTTAACCAAGGCCTGTTTTTCTAGCACCAGAAAATTTGTGGTTGACAGTCATTATGGAGGTCAACAACTACAGCAGCCATTACCAAAAGCAGTACCCTTTATTTTTTTTAAGACTACCTATTAGATACTATCTATAGATATTATCCATATCTATAGATATAGGTAGATACATATTTAGGGCTATCCATTAGACACTATTGTTATACTATCTATTAGAAACCATGTACCAGGAGCAAAGAGATCTCAACTAAGTTGATACTCTTACAATGCACTTACAGTAGAAAGGGAGAGCAGGTTAAGTCCTGTCTGCAGAATACTCAAGGGCCTTACCATGAGATCTGCTCTGATAAGAGCAAGAAAATCCCAGCAAGTCCTTCCAGCAACTTTCAGAACTGAACTTTACTTTTCTGCTTATGTATCATGAAAGATAGGATATTAAATATGAAGAATGGTTTCACAATATTTTAAGGAGGGTTCAGAAAGATGACTGTATTTTAAACTCTTTGCTTCCTCACTACTTGGCCATTATGTCACAAAGCATGATGAGCTGGCTTTCACAGATAGTAGTTTTATCATTCCTCATCACATGTCTGAACCCACAATAATCATTGAGGTATAGCAAGGGTTAGCTGCTCCCTAAATGATGGGGAGACAGGAGCCAAATGAGATAAAAAGGTTAGCAGGGCAGGGCCCCCTCAGAGATGGAACAGATCCAGAGATCGTGGCCAGGTTCAACGAAGAGTGCAAATCAGCAGAAAGGTTCATAGCAATAAGGCAGGACCAAGGTCAAATCAGGAAAACAATCTGCAGGTCAGAAGCAATTAAGTGTAATCAGGGTGAGATATTGTTCAAATAGCACAAAGCAGGCTCAGAAGGACAAGACAAGTCAAGCTAGGAGGTCAGCCCATTGGTTAGGGCCCAGGTCAAGAGGATCTGTGTTTAGGCACAGAAGTGGCTGAGCTAGTTAGCAACCAACACACTGACAGCACAGCTCAGACGGAGACTGAAGTCTCAGGACTGAGCCAACATGGATCCCTTGGATTTATGGGCAGATATGTTGATGGAGGCCCCAGGTGAGGCTGGTCTTGGCTATGAGAGCATGAGAGTGCACTCAAGCCTCTGGCATGGATGATCTTGGCCACTTCCTCATGATTTGGAGGTAACCTAAAAATCTGTGATGGTAACACAGTTATACTGCCAATGTAAAAGAGATTCTTCAAACTTTCCTTGGGAGAACCTCCCTGGAGTTTATCCTTACCATGCAAAGAAAAACACAATCAGGGCAATTTTAATTAAAGCCAAAAGTAGGTTTTTTTTAGAATTTTTTTTTTTTTTTTTTTTTTTTTTAGTTTAAAACATAAAGCACCTTCAGTGTATAGTTTCGGATGTGCTAAAATAGCACAGAAAACAGGAGATTAACAGAATTCAGATAAGCATTAGACTTAATAGGCTTAATGAGAACATGTAAAATGGAATCATTTTTGACAGATATAAGTTTTCAAGCTCCAAGCCATATATTAACTAGGAAATGAGAGAAGCTAAAAAGTTCATTCCATTATGATCCACTTTTCAGAGAAGCATAATCAGAAATGAGCACTTGAAAAATAGAGAAAACAAAGAGCCCTCTTCAGTTTGTAAAAGGAACAACTTATTTGCAATACAAACTATTCTCATACTGAAGGGTATTTATGGTTTCCCCCTCCTACTTACTGTCATTATAATTATGGATATTTTTTGCATAGCGCATATATATAAACCCCACAGTTCAGATGCCCAAATTAATTGCTAGTCCAAAAGTCAGGAATTTCTCTTTGTGGATCTAGCATTCAGTCTGTGTCTTATTTCCTCATTTGTGCAACAGCATGTGCAATAGCATTAATAACATCTTTCTAGTTCACAGTATAATAAATATGCCAATGAATGTGATGGATGGAGATATTAAAGAATTTAGGGCACATGATAAATAAGGGTTGGATTAGGATTTAGCAAAGCACATGCAGACCTCCAATGACCAATTTTCAATCATTATCTTACTGACCCCTTTCTACCTACAATACATAAAACTCTTATAATTTTTGACAAAGGGGTTAAGTTCAGGGAATCATGAAATGTTCAACCTTAGGAAGATACAGGTGCCTGGACAACACTATGTTGAGTGGGAGCATTGACCTGCAGCAGTGTAGGAAGGCTCTCCAGAGGGATCTGAGCAGGCTGGATTGATGGGCCAAGACCCAATATGAGGCTCAACAAAGCGATGTGCCAGATGCTCCACTTCAATCACAACAACCCCATGCAGCCCTACAGTCTGGGGGAAGAGGCTACAAAGTGCCCAGCAGAAAAGTACCTGGAGATGCTGGTCAATACCTGGCTGATCATGACAAACAGTGTGCCCAGGTGGCTAACAAGGCCAATAGCATACTGGCCTGTACCAGAAATAGTGTGGTCAGCAGGAGTGATAAAGTGATCATCCCCCTATATTTGGCAGTTTTGAGGCCACACCTCATATATTATATTCAGTTTTGGGACCCTCACTGCAAGAAAGGCATTTCCAGAGCATGTCCAGAGGACAGTGGAGCTGGTGAAGGATCTGGAGCACAGGTCTTGCAAGGAAGGGCTGAGGGAGCTGGGTTTGTTTAGCCTGAAGAAAAGGAGGTTCGGAGGAGAACTTAACATTCTCTACAACTGAAAGGAGGTTATAACAAGGTGGGTGTCAGCCTCTTCTGCCAGGCAACTAGCGACAGGACAAGAGGTCATGGCCTCAAACTGCACTGGGGTTGGACATCAGGAATAATTCTTCACAGAAAGGGTGGTTACACATTAGAATGGGCTGCCCAGGGAGGTGATGGAGTCACCATCCCTGGAAGAGTTCAAGAAATGACTGGACATGGCACTTAGTGCTGTGGTCTGTTGACAAGATGGTGATGAGTCAAAGGTTGAACTTGATCTCAGAGGTCTTTTCCAACCTAAATGATGCTGTGTGATTCTGTGTGTGATTGGGCTGCAAAGTGCCTTAAGAAGTTGGTCTTGATCCCATACTGACTTCATCAATAGCCTACCTGGTTGGACTTTTAGTCAGTTCCTTGACTCACTTCACGATGTAGACTCCTGCAGAAATACACCTCACTCTTCTCTGACACACCGTCCATAAACTGTTGAAATAGATAGTTCTCATGAGCTGGTATTAGATTTTATTTATGTTTCATGCTTGGAGTTATGCTTTCTCAAAGCCACCCTCTTAATTACAAGAAATAAGAAGACTCTGCTTTTGCAATGCGTTTGTACTACCCTTAATGACCTGCCAGCCTCCATGCTAAACCGATAGTCTTATTTGCATAAGTAGAGAAACAAGAAGTCCAAGGAGACAGATGGGCGAACATTAATTAAAGTTTATAAGGCTGGGAAAAAAAAGGCATTTTAAAATTTCTAAAACCCTCTTCCCAAACAAGCTTTTCCTAGCTACAAGTTTTGTTAAGTATTTCTTGAGAGATAAGGACAGAGAGATGCTGAGACAATATCAGCTCAGCTACTCCAGTTAATGTCAGAGGGCAATAGTGACTTCTTACGTGATAGAAACCTCTTATAACCATAAAACTATGCTATTTAAACTTGCTATCAGGTGGAGATCCCAACCAAAACTCACCAAATAGCAGAAATGCAAAGCTATTACTGAAAATCAGATCTAATTCCAGGTGAGATACCATAAACATAGCTATAAATAGTAAAGGCTGGGATGTCAGTGTAAAATCTTAATGCCCACGGTTTCCATGTACATTATGGCAAACAGTTAGGATTACTGTGAAGCTTTTTCTCACTGTCAAATTAAGCACAACACAGCAGCTGTGATGCTGAGCACACTCCATACGTTATTTCAGAACACAGCTGCTTCAATATCAGGTACAACTAAACACCACATCTTCTTCAGCTCCAAAAACTGCAGCGTGTCCCCCGTGAACATGACTAACTGAATATATTGTGCTAGGAATGTGCTAGGCTGCATTTCCTCTACAAAGTCAGACAATATGATGAAACACTACACTAATTATGACAATATAGAGCATCTACTGTATTAGAATATGCACTAGATATTGGCACATTAATGTTTTGCTGATATTACTGCATTCTGGTACAATTGTTTTATAAGCCTGTTTTAATACTTCATTACATACTTCAGTATGGAAAGGGCAGCTTTTGCATGATTCGAAGATGATGGCAGCATAAGTCAGGTGAAAGAACAGACTTGAAATGAGAATACATTTTTTTCACAATTTTCAGCCTTCATTTCTTTTTTAGATAAGATGCACAGGATCTAGAACTGCTTAACTATATAAAAAAGTTATATCATTGATATACAATAGGATGTTATTTTATTCACACTCAGTAGTAACTCAATAAACCTGTTCACATGTGGGTGAGTAAAGCCTAAAGTTCTATAAATTCTGCTGCGAATTAATTCACAGTGTTTCTGTAATGACTTTGAATAGTTGAAAAATTGGAATTGTCCCTTACAGCTCAGCAGATTTGTGGTGATTTAGTTTTCTTGGTTTTGGTCTAGGTCTTCCCTGGTAACGGGGTCATAACTAAGGAAGTATTCCACACCATTCCTTGTAATCAGCTGTATATAAGGTGAGGAGGAAAGTTTCCTCTCTCTCTCTCTTCCTTTCGGGGGTTTGGAGGACATCAGGTCTCAGAGTATCAGCTCAGCTCTTATCTATATGAGCTGAGGGCCTGTCTGAGAAACTAGTGTCCCAGCCGTGTGGCTGGGAAGGAACTGCTTCTCTTGAGGGGAGTTTGGTGAGAATTTATTGTGTTAGTTACTTATTGAGCTTTTCCCTGAGTGTACGAGTGTGTGTATCTGTTTTGTTTTGGTTTTACCCATTTTTGTCCCTTTTTCCCTCTCCCTTTTTTTCCCTTTTCCCTTTTGGTGTTGTTTTAATGTTCTTGTTCTGTTATATTCATAGTGTTTGATCGTATATAATTGCAATATATATGAATATATATATATACTTTTACTACAATTGTCTTTGTGTACTTTTTTTCTCTTCTCTTTTGGTTAGGGGCGGAATCTGTGTGGCTGGCAGCTGGGTTTGGCAAGGAGCCAACCCAAACATCCACAATATTCTACGATACTATCATTAAGGGTCCACACCACTATTACTCAGTAGACCAGCCTTTTTTTTTTTTTTTTTTCCCCACTGGGATATCTCAGCAAACTTTCTCTGTTGGACTTTCACATTCTTACATAAACTATTGATGTATCCATTATTTGGAAGAGTCTCCTACTCCCATAAAACAGTAATTCTCTGCATTTATTCTGAATAAAAATAGCTGGCATATAGCCATGCCATTATTCCTTTTAGGCAACAGCTCTTTGGGTTTCAACAGTCTTCCAAACTCCATACTATGTAACCTGTTTCCTGTCTCCTGAACACAAGGCACAAGGGGCAAAAATATGACTAAATAATAATAGTGGATTGACATACAGTGCCAGAGATAATTCACAGACTGATCACAGATTGATTCCCCAGTCTATAGACTCAATAGAGGAAAAGAAGGACGCAGACAAAAACATTACTATATTTTTGTACTTTTGCTTTAGATAAAGAAAAATAAACAAAAAAAAAACAAAACCCCCAAAACCACCCAAAAACCCAAGATAATTAACTTCATATTTTTGAAAAATGTTGTACTTACTGTAAAGGTTACACAGTAGGACTCAGACTATCAAATTTCAAGCCTCTCAGAAGATAATGGCTGAGTTATATACCCTCCCCACAGGAGATGGTTAGTATTATAATGGAACTAAACACCACTTCAGAAATACTAGCAGTCAGGTTTTTATGTGAACTGTTTCTATATAATAATAATATAGAAAATACAGATCTTTTACACAGTGGGCAGAAAAACTAGAGAGAAGAGTGGAGGTGGTAAATCAAAAGCATTAGAGATAGGAATAAATTCCAAACTGCATTGCACTGGAGCATAAATGCAGCTGACATAGTATGAGGAAGATTATCAGGTGTTTATCTGTCTCAAATGTTAGAAATTGCACATAAAAGAATGTTTTGATTTGACTCAGAAGATGCTGCATTCAAATTGATCCTCTAGCAACTGTAGCACCCGTAGCACCTGAGAGTATAAATCACAAGATGCCCAATGGAACTGGGATTTGAAATTAAGATGGAACAGTTCAAAAAAGCAGTCTGTGCAGCTCTGAGCTGTTTATATCTGCATGACTACCATGGAGGAAGAGGTGGGAAGGGGAATAAAAAAGGTTTACCCAAACCACACAGAGAGGAGCTGCTTATCCCCCATATACCCTGATAATAAACTTTAAAAAAGATTTTGTTTAACAATACTGTTATACCTTGTAACAACTGAATGTGGGTGCCTTATTTAAGCCTGCATTCAGATTATTCGCTATAAAATTAACAGAGAAGCCAGAGAATATAAGCCCATCAGTTGACATGAAAGCTGAAAATGACAACGTCTGGATAAATGTTTCAACATTTTTCACAAATGTTAGACAATCACACACATAAATTTATAAAGGAGAACGCAACCATAATTTGAGAGCATCCAGAATTATCCTATAGCCATATATAGTTCGATGGTTTGATATCTCTTAGATACATCTGTTAAACAAACAGAGGTAGAGTAAAAAAAAAACAAAAACAAAACAAAACAAAACAAAATAACTGTTGCTAACAGGTTTTGAAGACAACTTTATTAACATATAAAAATATGAGGAAGTTCTGAGCTGAAATCTGCAACAAGAAAACAAAAAGTTATTTTCTATAAAATTCCCCAAGAGATGCTGAGCCTGCAGATTCCAGTGCTGACATAACTTTCTGGTGGTTTTTAGAATAGGTTGCACCATTTGCTTTCTTGTTACAGAGGCAATCTAAAGAACCCCTGTCATCCTGAAAGAGTAGAAAAATTTAAGCCTTTAAGCATTCCACTTTGTCCCAGCCTAGAGCTGGATGCATATTTGAGGGTAAAATAATAAATGCTGTACACAACAATCCTTAGGCACCCTCAAGGAATGAAAAGTTCTATGTGAAAGTAAAGGATTGATTTGCTTGTCTGAAACGAGCTAAGAAAGATAACGACTGGTCCCATTTAGAAAACGAGATGTGAAAAACTGAGAGAGGCTCTGGATCATGTGAGTTCTAATGCTTCTACTATTATGTCTTTTTATGATTGAAGCACTACTGTTCGATGAAGCGTTTTCTTATAAATGACACTATTGAAGACATTAATGAAGCAGCAGACCTAGTGAGTAAAATTAACATCTTTAACTTCCAAAAGTTAAATCATTAATATTAATTAGGATACAGAAAGCATAATACCTAACACTAAAGAATCCAAAATAACACAAAATTTAGAAGTTGTTTATCTGAATAACAGTGAGTCAAAAAGTGCCAGGATAATATCTCTTTGTTTATGCCCAGTTAATTTGCATTGTGACAAATTGTAATCACTTGTCTGTTCCAAACATTGTCCATCTCAGCTTGCTGAACCTGACTGGGAGGGTTGGTCCGGAGCAAGCTCTTGTTTATCTAAAATTATTAAAATGCAAGATATTTAAAGCCTATCACACACACACACACATTTGTTATTAAGTTTAACAATAAAAATAACCACGGGATTACATTAAAATCCAAAACTATTATGAACACCCAATTAAATTCTTACATAATTTCTTAATTATAATTAACTTCCATTCTCTTAATGACCACTTGTTTGTTTAAGGTATTAAATATAATTTTATCTCCTTTTTACCAAAACTTACTTTTTAATAGTTAATGCCACAAAAATACAAACGTCTGGAAAATAATAGCATTAGCATTTTAAGACCAGAGTAGAACAAAATGGGACAAAACAAAAACACATCATACACACACATTTGCATGTATAATTTTCTATGCACACACACACACAATATGTTTTAAATATATTGGACAGATCTATCATCATCACTATAAAAGCCTTCTATCCCTGGAAAATTCAAATAATCTGATATTTGAAGTTAGACATCCAATCAAATTAGTGAGCCAATCAAACACTATTTTAATACAGAGATATCCACTTTATCTTTGTTATATTTCAAAATGTTCTTCACTATATTTTGAAGATATAAACTAAAGAGGGAATATACTCCTTGATTGCTTCTAAATTTTGAGGAGGATCCAATGTAGAGTTCAAAATAAAACAAAAAAATTATTTTACCTATATAATATTCCAGACCAGTTCTATACAATTAGAAGTTCTAGAAAATATCAATATATTTGATTTGTTGTGTTATGATTTTTTTTTTTAATTCATCTGCTCTTCTCTGAACTTTAGGTTTTATTTGGTGTACTCTGCATATTTTACTGTCCTAATTACTAGGTATTTTTAACATATAGGAGATTTGCATTCACTCCTATGACAGTGACACAAAGGAAAACCAATAAACACTCCAAGATTTTCAAGATAAGAGATTTCACAAAGTACAGTATGACTGCCACAAAGCAAATGACTATCCTGACTAAACTAGATTCTCTGCAGCCTTATATCCCTGAAGCAGTGCAAATCAAGCAAAAGCACATACAGGGTCAGAAAAACCTGTAAAGCAGATGCTACCACGCTGTCCCCACCCCTGCCCTGCCCCATATGCCAGTGTTACCCTGTGCTGCTATACATAGGCTCACCCCAGTCTGCACACTTCAGTACCTACACACCTGCTGCTCTTGACATCCTTTGTGAAAATAAACTCCTTTTTCTCATTAAATGGGATGGAGATAAATGCTCCATTTCATCGCTCACTCCTTTTAAGTGAGCAATGAAATTAAAAAATTATGTTAAAATACAAAAGTACTACAGCCAAAATGATAACCACCCATGCAGACTGAAGCCCTCCACTCCCACTACACCTACTCAGCTTGACAAATTGCTTTCTCTGCTTAAGTAACCCACAGATTTAATTTTGGTTGGAACATTCAGTTAACACTCCAGCTCTTCACTCATCTACCCATCCCTTCCTGACTACAAGACTATCATTTTTAGTTTCAAGACTACTCATTTTAAGCTTGTCCTAGCATATTGCTTAAATGTTAAATTCATTATCCACATCAGATTATGAAAACTCTATCAAAACTCTAGCACATCTTCCAGTTGGGGTACAGTACAAGGATCTCATACACAGCTTTTATCCCAAGGCCATTCCCATTCCTTACATGACCCTATCAGAATCTCTTGGAGACAATTCTACGTCAATCCAATTGCTGCCTCCCAGATTACAAAACCCTGAGTAGTCACAGCCTAAAGTGGATGCAGACAGAGTACATTGTATTTCTTTTGTGAAATAACAATAATTGCTGTTACATTATTACCAGCACTTCTGAGTTGCCAGGCATACACTTTATTGAGATTTTTATGGTTTCCTATCTGCCCATTATATGGGTCTTTTCCATTTGAGCTGGAAGAATTCTCAGGGAGAAGGGAAATTTAGTTCTGATACACAAGTAGGAGAGAAAATTATGAATATCTAGACCATGCAATTATAGAAGCACAAGACTACACATACAAACAGCTCTTACTGTTTGTATATGTAAATTTTAAATAGCAGCCCCGCAAAGTGTAGTGTCCGAAAGAGACCCATGCAGATGGCAACCAGACTAGAGGGGAAAGAATACAAGGTCTGAGGTCACTTGGTTTGTTCAGTCTGGAGAAGAGGAGACTGAAGGGAGATCTCATTGCCTTCTCCAGTTTCCTTATGAGGGGAAGTGGAGCAGGAGGAGCTGATCTCTTCTCTCTGATGACCAGCAATAGAAAACAAGGGAACAGCATGAAGCTGTGTCAGGGGAGGTTTAGGTTGGATATCACGAAAATATTCTTCACTCAAAGGGTGGTCAGGCACCGGAACAGGCTCCCTAGGGAAGTGGTCACAGTTCCTTGGACTCTTAGTCATATGGTATGATTCTTGGGGCTGTCCTGTGCAGGGCCAGGAGTTGGACCTGACGATATAGGTCCCTTCCATTCAGTGTATTCTATGACTCTATAATTCTAAGTACAATTGTTACCTGCTTTGTCTACTGGCACGAGTTGGTCCTGGGAACCCACGTGAAGAGCTACAGATATTCTGAAAATGCAAAAGCGTGTCTAAATCTTTATTGTCTTTCACTTGGCTTCATAGTGTTTGAAAGTAAATTTCTTACATATCAAAGTTCTTCCTTTCAAGCTGGCCCTTTACATAGGCTCACACAACTCCCATTTTAGCTTGTACAAACCAAATGGAGAGAATCTTTTGTGTCTTCGTCCAATTACCTTTCTCCCAGTGAAGAATTAATACTGTAGAAAATTCCTTCAGCTTGTAAGTCCACATATACTACCCATACCCTAAAAAAAAATCAATCCTATACTGGAAAAAGAAGAACAGTTTTTTTCAAAACTATTTCTCACTGACTTTTGTGATTCTTTGCTAAGGTTGTTTGGGCTGTGTAACACAGTAAGAGATAAAATTCCATGACTATAATGAGCCATAGAAAGAGAACTGAAGAAATCAAAGATGAATGGAATATCCTAAATATCAATTGTAATATTATACATATCCTATAAAAGAATGAAAAAAAGGAATTCCTTATATACAATTTCCAGATAACCCTAAAAATGGAACCATACCTTGCCTGGAAGGAAAAGAAGAAATAAAATACCCAAACAAAAAACATCATCACAATTAAAAAAAAAAAAAAAAAGAAAAAAGACAGCCTTACTAGCACACTAATTTGATAGTCATACTACATTGAACTGATGTGATTAAACTTCATTCTGATCTTAAACATGGAGAGGAACTTAAACCTAAAGATATTAGTAGGATAGATCAACAAATCATTTAGGAGAATTTCATTCCAGTGAAACATGCTACCATTTTGTCTCCCCTTGGGTTTTAGTTCCAACCATTTAAAAACTGAATTCTGCAACTACAGAAGTGAAAGAAGAGGAGGAGGAAAAAAACCTTCCTGACCTCATAAAATGACCAGGAAAGCTCTGAAGCTTAAAATTAACACAAATAAAAGTGGAAAATAGAGGCTGGCATGGCTTCTTTCAAGACGCTTTAGATATATTAAAATATAGATACACATCAGATATCAATACGTTCATACTTCTTATGCCAGAAGTTTTTGGACCTATTTACATAACTCATTTTTGTAGGCTTATTTCCAGTTTCACCTTAACACCATTTAGTTGCTCTGACTCCAATACACTTAGAAATCATTTTAGAACATCACATCTTATTGCAGACCTCCTTCAAATCTACTCTCAATTTTTTTATGACCATTAAATAATAATTTCTTTGGTTCTAATCTTTTCTTTTAACATAATTTTCCATAAACATATTGGAGAGGGAGAATAATCACCTTTTCTCAACTTCAGCTGGATTACACTACAGAGGCCACGTCTTCTCATGTTCTCTAAACAGTACAATAGCTCTCCCTACTCTGAGTACATTTGAAATCACATTATTTCTTCTTAGAATAGTATCTGATGTGTCACACCACATACAGCTTAATAAACAAGGGCAGTAGTATTCCACTAGGGCTGTTGATTCTCACTTAATGCCTTCTAGAACCAGCTTTGTCATTTCCCTGCTACCTAACACTGTCAGCAGATAGTCATTTTCCGACCAATACATTCAGATTCTCCCACCACCTCCAGATGGTAAATCCCCAAATTATACCTAAATTCATAGTAGATGCCTCTTCATGCCAGACTTTACTACTGGATTTTAACCTAGATCAATTATTCAGAACAAGACGTCCCTCTGGTTTTCACTGTTGAGTGATACAATCAATCTGTGACTAATTACAGTTCTCACACTTTTCAATGCATCCTTGTCCAAGAAATAATTTATCTTATTTAAAAAGATATCCAGTCATATTTTTGCCTCCAACTCTGAACCAGAAAAAGAAGCGCAAGTTTTATTTTATTACCATTATTTATCTGTCCTTTAGTAACAAGTCATGACTCATTCTTATTAGAACTACTTGTGCACCCATATATATGCATTTGCCTGTACTTATATACATTTAAAAAGGCCAGCCACGTGAACAGATACAATTCTTTCATCTTGAAGGTGAAACATAGTATCTGTTTAACCCCTTCCTATGAAACTTAAAA
Source organism: Dendrocincla tyrannina (assembly GCA_035047865.1). Lineage (NCBI taxonomy): Eukaryota > Metazoa > Chordata > Aves > Passeriformes > Dendrocolaptidae > Dendrocincla > Dendrocincla tyrannina. Next base: position 20,903,857 of record JAWWMP010000165.1, read on the forward strand.
AGAACATCTCCAAATGATATTTCAAAATTCAAATTACTGAAGAGGAAAACATGCTTCTGAGCACTAAAATTAATTAGAAATTGAAACAATCAAAAATGTATGAAACAATTTTTAAGCAGTATTGTTTCCACATTACTGTGTTTTTAAGCAATGTCTCTTTTGTCCTTTTGAGTATTTGGGCAACTATTAGGAGGTCAACAAAATGTTCTGTATCATTCACCAATTATTAGATCAGCCTCAACTTAGAAATGCCAATAAACCTTTTCATAACATTTCGAATGAAAATGAATGCAAAGAGCATATCTATGGAAAATGCTGAAACATAAAACTCCAAAAGTAGCAGCTCCTTTCAATAGTGTTATTGGAACTAATGACATTTTTCTATGAAAAAAAATATCCTTTCAAAAGCAATCAGCTCTACGAGCTATTTAACAGAATGACTGGGAACTAATCAATCAGTCTGAGTGCACCAAAAAAATGACATGCTATATGATTTTGACACAGATGACGTCGATTTATGAACAAAACAATTCTGTGCACTTAGTTCAGCCAATGAGATTGGGGGAGTGGCTGCTCTTCTGTCTGGCACATGTTGGCACATGTCCAAAAAAGGACTATATTACTATGACATTTACTGAAGAGCCACTGTAAGGAAGGTCTTAATTCAGAAGTACACAGGCATAAGAACTAAAGTTCCAGAACTGTTATATGCATGAACTGAAAAACCTGTGGTTATTTTGTACCAGATTTCCAGTGCACTTTACATCCTCTCTTAACAAATCAGGTTCTTAATACATAATTTATTACTACTCTCAAGAGTCTTACCAAATAGGGTATGATGTCTGCATCAAAGTGGGGTGCTGAACACATGCCAAGGAAGGCAGCAAAAGAACTACTTTATCATTTCAGCACTTCAGCCTTCTATTATGATTGCATTGGCACCTTTCCTAATGTACAAGTGAATTTAATCTGCAGCAATGCTATATGGAATGTGTGCTGTATGAACCTTGAATTTTAATGTAAAAAATTCTGGATAATTTTTCGCACACAATATGGAAATTAGTGAACTTCATGCACTTGGCTCCTTCTAAATCTGAAAATGTCACAGATTTGCACGAATAGTTGAACTATTCTGAAAATTAGTAATCATCACATATGGACATAATATATTCCCAGTGAGTTAGTGACTTCAGGTTAGTGACTTCAGGTATAGGAGATGTTTAAATCTGCATCAAACCTGAATTCTTTCAAAGTCACCTAACACCCAACACTCAAGAGAAGAAAGACAGTATAAATACAAATACTGTATTCTTCCACTTTCCCTTACTTAATTCACTGTTTTTCAACATACTGACCACGGGAGTATTAAGTCTTGAGGCCAATGGCTTAACTCTCCCTTCCCTCTATGAGTCTCTGTGTGACCTGTTTCAGCTTTGTCCTCTCCTCTTACGGAGACTAAGAGAGCCTGCAGGAAAACTAGCACTTCAAAAGTTTTAATACAACTACATGGTTGTAATTCCATTTTACAATTGCCATACTTTTCTTCTATTCTTCTGCCCCAGTCACATAAATCTTTACTTTGCCTTCTCGACTGCCTCATTCCTCTCTATCATAGTTAGGTTATCACTTATGTTACAAGATACATGACAGGCCTATGCTATAGAAAATACCATAATACTTAAAATGCACAGTGGACCAAATTTTCTATCCTAGCACCCTGGCTCAAATCATCCTAAAGTTAATCAGATTTATTAACAGGTCAGTTGACGTAATAACTAGAAAGCCATGCAAAACTAAATCTTACAGACTTCTGTAAATAAATGGTTGCACTACATTCCAGATCAACAACTTTCCTATTGTTTCAGTCTCCAGTTGCCTTGTCAACTCAGCCCCTCTGCCTGCACCAGATAGTTGTGCAATGCACATTCCTTTCAAGCCACCACAGCAGCAGTTTTGCAAAACAGGTTATCTCCACAGTTTTCAGCAGGCTGCAGCATTTAGTAACTCCTTCTTCCAGGAGGCTATCTCAGTAGGTATCTTAGACTACAGTTATATCTCCAGAAATGGAAGATCAGAGAAGTAGTTTGTTTTATCATTCTTAGTTCCCAAGGCAAGGCTTTTCACTAACAACCCTCCAAAACAGAATTAGATGCATAGCAGAGGTATATCCCTCCTGTTACTCTTTTCATCCTAAACAAGGCAATCCTGAAAGATGAATCAACTTGCATAGCAGATAGCAGGTATGATGCTTGAACTACCTTATGGCCTTTTAAGATCCAGCCTGATGAGTCTCTTGTACCATTTCAGAAGCACATCTTTAAATATTTCATCAGCAAAGGCAAAGCAACAAAACCCCCCCCAAAACACAAACAGCAACAAAACCCCTAACAAACAAGCAAAAAGTCCCAGATTTTTTTTGTTCAGGTTGTGGGTTTTTTTCTTCTTCTACCTGAAGAACTAGCATTTTAAAAAAAGAAGCCAGCAGGAAAAGGATGGTACTGAAATATGTGTATATGTCTGTACATAAAGAAAGCAAATTATAGGTTATCAGCTTAGATATGCCACGCTTCATCTGTTCATTGCTAGATATGAGCAATGAAAACAGAGTTAATGTTCCATAGAGAAAACAGAAGTGACAGTAATGCCCAGGAATGGACTTTTACACAAAGAACTCACTGGGAAAGCTCAAATGTCAAGTGTAACAGAAGTTTACATTACTTCAGGTTTTTGACTTATGCCCCATGTTTCCTTTTTTTCTATGCATAGAAACATACAGAGTAACACAATTTAAAATCTGGGTTTAGCATAGCACTTTGCTTTTAATGATTACCTCATGTACAGTCAGTTATCAGGATTCCCAGTGTGTGTGAAAATTCCCTGAAGAAAATAACTCTTACTCTGTCACTTTCATGGGCAGCGCAGTGCCTCGAGGATGGACAGATCACAGTACAAGGCAAAATTCAACTGGACCTGATATTTGTTTAATGCTACTTGCCTGAAGTAGAAAGGGGGTAAATTCCAAAGTAGTTTTCTAGACTCTGCCTACTTCCTACTGGAAGAGAATTTGTATTTAAAGCTTCACTGAATCCCCGCAGCAAAGCTTGTACTCAGTTTCCTCAAATGTTTCATGTATTACCAAGCCTCTCCCATCTGCCCTAATACAATGTGTTTCTTTATGAGACCCATTAACATATTTTTAAAAACTGGGATCTGTAACCAAAATGGTGGTTCATAACATAGAAAATATATCTGGAAGCAAAAACGTTTTCTGAATTAAACCAGAATGAAGAAAAAAAAACAACCAAAAAAAAGCACTAGACAACCAAAAATCAAAACAACCCCTGCACAAAAAAAACCAAAACCAGGATTCTCCATAAGTTGAGTTATACTTGTTTACCACACACAAGTCTGTAACTATGGCTAGGGTGGTGGGCTTGCAAGCTGTAAAATATAGCAGAATTTAATGTTTTGTTTATTCCTATGATCTATTAGAAATCACAGGCCAGATTTTCAGAGGTACTGAGCCTGTCTTTTCCATTTACTTCACCCTGGGATGTGTGTACTCTGTCAACTCTCCTGGAAATCAAAACCCAGTAACTTTACGTGATATTAATGGCCAGATTCTCAGCCTTCAAAGGAAGTACACTGATTTATATTGGCTGAGGATATGTCACTCATGCTGTGTTTCTGGATTCTACAACCTCTCTGCTTACATTAAAACAAATAAAAATAAGATAAATAAAAATAGAGAGATAAATAAGTAAATGAGATAAATTGGACAATAGATTAAAATAGACAAATTAGACTATCACAGGACTGCTCCCTCCCATACACTCCTTTCCATCCTCTTCTGAAACTCGTGCTTCATTCTTCATGCTGCCTTCTTCATTTGCCTTTGGCAGGCTGCCACTGCCAACTCCTTCTTACTCCCTGGTTTCCAAATGCAGTCAGCCTGACTGGACACAAGCTGACTGCAGGACATTCAAAGCCTTTGCACTGAAATTCTCAGTTCCTTGATCTAGACACACATCTATGCAGACTGGCAGTGAACACAATCAGTTAAATCAGCTATACTGTATCACATAATTTATTACTTGACTTCATGATCCTGAAATACCAGATTTTTGAAGGTCACTGTTCATGTAAGCTTCATAACATTCAGACAATTTACCTGAAAAGAATGTTTCCCTGTCTGACAATGTTTGAATCTACATAGCAATTTTTTGCTTTTGGAATTATACAGCTTGTCAGTACTTAGTAAGTTTACCTTTTATGAAAATTTGTCTCAGAGCAACATAGCATGATGTGGAAACAATTAAGATATTGTCCATTGGATATCTACAGAGGTTTTCCAGCATCTGATAGTGAGGTGACATGATTGAATAATTGCAAGAAACTATTAAGAACGTGATTTTGATGCAATGTACTTCAATCTCAAAGTGATAGTTTGGGAAATTCCCCACAGTATCACAAGGGACACTATTCTGTACTCATGACCCTCTACAAAACTCATTCCTCCATTTGTAAGAATTTTGTAAATCAGAAAATATATGGCATTGAATTCTGAAAATATGAAGTTTCAGATGTGTAGCAAGAAATTCTTAATTCTAGTTCAGATTGATTTTTCTTGCTTCTGGAAATGAGATGAATGCAGACACAAACCCCTGTCAAAGCTACACAAGGAAAAGCTGTTTCTCATGCAATTCATGAGAATGAATTGAGTGTGTTTGTGTATTAGTGTAAGATTTGTTTTCATTCGTCAGACATTCACTTATTCCACTTGGTTCCGCACAGGCATAGAGCAGTCGTGTGTGGCAATGACACATGGAGCTCCTCTGTAGAAAGAATGCTTTTAGACTCCAAATCTGTTACACTGAAGGAGAAAGAGAAGATCTAGTGGTTTATATTTTAGTTCACTTTACATTCTTTGTCAGCAGAATAAATCTCACTTTGTCAAGTCTGTAGAACTCTTCCCCCCCCCGAAATGTAAAGAAAGATGATACAGAATAAGAAGAATTCTATGTCCAACAAACCAAGTCTGAGTTCTCTATCTTTTCTCTGCCAGACTACTTCTCTCTCTCATCCAAGAAGAGTGAATGAGAATCCGCAACAGGTACCTGTCTCAACTTGCTATATTGCCCAGCCTCGCTAGAAATGGCTGTTCGTTGTTACAGATTTTAGTTTCTAGTCACCACACTTCCCACTTTAGCTTCTAAAATTATCTTCAAATAGTATATAAGTAACAAGCAGCTAGACACCATACTCCTTTTAATTCCTCCCTATGCAGGTCCTACACCTGCTATTATCCACCACTAATATACCTACCTCACTTAACACCTAGCTTCTCTCTATGTCCAATTTATCTTCATTTTCTCATTTAAGATGATTTTGCTCCCCTACAGTGAATGCTTATATACAGAAGCATTTAAATTTGCTCAATTAACTCAGCTAATTTCTGTTTGGTACCACCTATATAATTTACCCCACACAATCATAAAATGACATTACTCTGTATTTTAACTACATAAACAAAAACAAAGGAAAAAATCCACAAACAAAATATACTTTTGGTTCAGTTCTTTCAGTGTTCTATAAACTGAAACAGTTTTTATAGATATGCTATATGAAATAATAAAACTACTTTTTAATGGGTTTAACAATTTTGTTTCCATGCTAAAGACTTTAGACCCAAATCCATCTCAAAAATGACTTAACCCTTTTCAGGTCTGCAAAGTTGGCAATTTTAACAACTTGAATCTACAGACTTGAGAAGATATCTCTTCTCAGCATGGATATACTTATAGCCATGTGAGTTTTACCAGTTGGTCTTTAGTGCTGTTTCAGTTGATGATTCATTTATTCTGTAGGTAGAAATAAGTATAGCTAATGAGATCACAGAAACATTCTGACAGCTTTGATGTGAATACAATCCCTATATTAAGATCAGTGTGTGGAGGAGTAATGGGTGGGATGTTCTCACTTGTAATTTGAAATAAGTTTGGTGTATCTCAGTACACTGCATAGCAGACTGATGTTCAGAAAAATCACCAGTCAAACTAAAACGGGCACCGTTCTTTGCAAGAGCAGCAGAAAATAATGATTAAATGGGCACAGTAAGATCAGAACAAGCTTGCAATGCACTTGCTGAAGGGAAACTGTCCTTGGAAATTTGATGTCCATCCCATCTGTACAAAGAAACCATGGTTAAACCAATATCCTTAATGACAAATAATTTTAGTTTTTAAAATCTATGGAATAAATTTTCAGATTATTTAAATCTGTGCTGCTTTACTGACTTTAGGAAAGCTGTGCTAATTTCCAGAAGTTTCTCACAGCTTTCCAGGATATTCCTCAAAAAATATTTGTAGTTACCTTAATATTTTATTTCTTCCTGTATGGCTATGCCAGTTCTATGGTGTTTTTTCCCTCAGAGCAGGCAATAGGAAAGATTCATCTGAGCAAATTTAGCTGGAAGTGGGTACAACATTTTGCTTGGGTTACCTGCAGTGGGATTTATTTCAACTGACTTTTGCCATCTAGAAGTCAGATAGCTGGTCTAATCTACATACCTAAGCAGCCTTTACACTTATTTGACAAGCAAAACTACCTCCCCAGAGGGCCACTGAATCCATAAAAGCTACTGTTTCTCTCCTGCTCACAGGGAGCACCCAGACTGCAAAGCAATCATGGTGTAGGTGCTGCTGAGGTATACGCATCTCTGTGGAAGGAACTGCAAAGCTAACACCACAGGGATGCTCAAAAGCCCAGCTGCACCTGCAGGCTGAGCTCCATACCTTAACAGGGAACTGAAAATCCCTAAGAAGCTGTTATTGTCCTCCATCTATGGACTGCTCTACTAGTGCTGGTTTTCTGAGGTATATGGTATACATCTTGCAGCTCTCAGATGTATGATGATTTTTGCACTAGAGGTCACAGGATCAGAAAATTTGTGATCTCTTTTATAAAATGAGTTTTTCAAAACACACATTTTAGGTTACCTTCCACCACAAAATAACTGAGCAGCACAATGGCTGTATGAAAACTCCTCCTGACATCTGAAGACAAAGGAGGTCAAAGGTAGAAAACGGTATTGCATAGTTTTACTCTCCATACTCTTCAAAAAACTCAGCAACATGAAAATTTTAATGTGATGTAAACCCTTCATAAATCCAGTAGTATTAAAGCAATTTTCATTCTCAAAGCTGATCACCCTTCCAACCTTCTACAGAGCAGCACTGGAGAGAAGAGAGAAATTACTTTTTCTTGTGTGCAAAATTCAGGAATTTCCAAATAATCATTCATTATTCTTTATCTATACACAACAACAATAAGTCTAAAATACTTTAGATTTGCAGCATGAAGCTTGAAGGAAGAAAATAAAGCTCTCTCTGAAATGATAGAAAGAGGAATAGGATGGAAGACACCTTGGGCAAATGAAACAGACAGACTGATCAGCCCCAGACAAAGATGATGCTACCATTGTCTCCTTCCTCCTTGCATTTGGATCCACTTTGACAGTATGACATCTAGAAGCCACTATCACAGTCCACATAAATGACAAAACTTGTAGTTTTGTTATCTTCTTCTCATGCTTTGCCTTTTCTTTCAGAACACCCTGATTCCCTATTATTCTAAGTATAGGAACCTTTCACTGTCAATGAAATGCATAGAAATCCAGTGACACTTGACTAAACTCAGCTTGGATAGGAGATCTGACCTGCATTTATGATTAAATTTAAAAAATAAAAAATAATTAAAAGAAAAAAAAAGAAAATAAATTGGAAAAAGAAGGCAAAGCCTGCTTTGAGGGAAGGTAATGGTCTTACAACTTACTTTGTAAAATCATCTAAGAAGTTCAGGTTGTTTATTAATCTATACATGCAGGTTCCATAAAGCCAATCCTCAATTTACATCTATAAAATGTTTACATATCTAACAGAGAAGAGCATGCAAATGGAAAAGCTTAACAAAAGCATTCATTTCTTCCTCACGATATCTGCTTGTTAATCTGAAAGAAGTTCTAATGTTAAAAAACTGCACACAGTCCGCCAGTAATCACACTCAGTTTCACAGTTAGTCATGATTTCCTTGCATCACTGGAGGCTAAAGGATGGAAGGTAGTCTAATTCAATGAGAGGGAAATTCCCGAAAGCACTAAAAAGCTAATTAAAGAATATGATTTGAACTAAATCCACACACTCTCTTTACAGACCTCATATATCTGGTGTGAAGGGCAAATGACAAATAGACCAAGGAACTGGATGTGAGTGAATACACGGCTGCATTTGATAAACCCACAGTGAAATGACTTTCCTTCGCTCTTCACTCTGCTATTTTTTTCTTTTATTGTTTTGTTATATAAGGTATGCACTTTACTAGATCTATAGCCCTGTGTAATTGCTGGAATAATCTCATGAGTGATTTTCCCAGTCATACTGGCAGCAGTCAAAAAAAAAAGCAGTGCAGCAAACACTATGGGTTTAGCTTCCTTATTTATTTTTACAAATGTGTTCACAAAGCCAAAGTTCTTATGGCCCAAATCTGCAAGTCTACAAGCATTTGGAAATTTCCTTGTAACGCAAGTGCTAAAGAATCATAGACTTATCTAATGCTGTCAACTATTGCTAACACAGAATCCTAACTGTACTGAGTGAAAACTAACTCTTATTTGCTAAGGAATAGAAGGAACCAGATTAATAATACTACTAAAGCATAATGAAGCACTGTATTTTGATATTAGCATGAAATACAAAAGTATATTCTTAGGGTTTCTCAAGTAATCTGGTGACAGCTTGTTTAGACATAAAAAGCATACTGGATTAAAACCTTACATCAGGAAACAGGACAAATAGATTAGTAGATAATAAAATATTTCCAAAGAGTTCCATATTTTCACAGACATATAGATTTCTCTGAATTTAAATCAGTAATTTGTTATTTTGTAGTTCAATTTGTTGTTATCTACGTGTCTACTAGAAAACCCTGTCACTTTTCTGTATAATGATTCCCATAATGCCAAAATTCATCATAAAGTTGGCCTGAATAGATGGGTAAGTTATATTGGATAACTGAACTGTAGTTTAGTGCATTAAAGTCAGTATTGACAAGCTTTTCTATCATGGAGCCATCAAATTCCCCTTAATGCAGTTTGCACACCTCATATAAAAATTAGAAATACAAAAATTGCTATCAGCAACAATGAATAATAATACTAATTCTGGTGACAAGCATGATAATAAATTTGTCAGTAGTGCAGGTGCAGATAAGAGCTACATCATGCTAACTTCTTACAAATACAAATGAACTGGACAGTAAGTCCTGAGGAGCAAGAACACAGCAACATGGCAGTGCAAGAAGCTACCAGTGCAGAGAACAGGTGATCTCAGTACACCAGCAGTTTGCACACAAAAGAAAATCATTCCACGTACCATGAAAAGAAAAGCTGTAAAGAGAGTTTTTAAAGAAATTAGCTATGAAGACATCTGTGAGAAAGTCATTGAAAGCATAAAAGTTTGTCTGGAAGAAAAACAAAATCCACCTGGGAGCTAAAAAAAAAAAAAGTAAGAAGCAACTTCATGCTAACAAGAAAAGTTGTATTTTCCAAAATAATCTATTATAATTTGAAAGACAGGGATAAATCTTTTCAAGCACAGACAAGCATATATTTGACAGAAAGACACAACACAGTAACTGAATCCCAGATAAAGGTTAGGATGGCAAATCAAATCATTTGCCAGAATTATGATTACAAATGTTCTTCAAACTATTTTTTTCCCTGAAATCTCTGCATAACACAGAGAACAGGAACATTTTCATATTTCTCTATATAAATGCATGGGCTACACATCCACTAATATGCATTTTTCCAAAGTAAATTACAATAGATAACTAAGTTAGTAGGTTAATAAGTGTTAGATTGGCAAAGACATCAATTGAATATCTGAATTATCTGAATTATCAGTGTACAGAATAGTTAATAGTCATGCGGTACTTTCTTCTGCCTACATGTCTTAACACTTGTCCAGTTGCACCAACAACATGATATTATTTCCATTCCCACCTTCTGAACATAGTCCTAAAAGTTAAGTGCCTGCTAGTTATACTTAGAGATAACTTGTTCACAAAAATAACTTTTGTCATATGAATATCCATCATTCAGAGCAATCACCACTACCATTACAAAACTATAAATAAAAATATATATATTTTATTTATCCATAACACTATCCGTATATAAAAATATAGGAACTGATCTCCTGAAATGCTTAACGTCTTAGCTTCTATTGATTTTCAGTTTTCAGGAAATCAACAGTGCTGGAAAACAGATCAATGCCTCGAAAGTATTACCTCCTAAGACGAATATATCCTTCTAGAGAAGCAAACATTGACTCAAGCTAGGAAAAAATTCTTTCTCTACTTCACTCACAAGCCCTTATATTCACTGATCCAAATTGAATCCTTTTTTACAGTTAAAGAAATACATGAGTCTACTGAGGTTTTACTGACCCAATAGGCTCTAAAAAAATCCCTGATGATTTCTTGGCATTTGCTATCACTTGTGACCTTTATTTTCTAAGAAGGATTATCATTACCTCCTTGCACTCTACATTTCCCTACAGGATATCACCAGCCATATGTCAGCCTTGCTCAGGGGTTCTCATACACAGCTCGAACAATTCTACACGCATTTCTGGTGTTCACTGAAAAGTATGCACATTTCTTTCTGTATTAATTCCTATTTTTTTCAGTTAAATGTGGACTTCTAACATGCAGTTAAACACACAATAACTTATATAAAACACAGAAACCTGTTACTATCAGTAATTTAAGAGTGCTTAATTTTCATTAGGTCACACATTAAGCCAGATATGTGAATCAAGACAGTAAAAGATAATATTTTTTAAAGACATTGCAACTAATCATTTGATTATACACCATTTTGTGTGATGTTCTTATGATAATACACTTAACCATGGAACTTTGATCTTCATTCATCCCCTTCACTTTGCTCATTAATTCATCTTCACAGTCTATACTACTGTCTCAGAAGCCCCTGCAGAGCTCCATATTCATTATTTTTATTTCAGTAAGCCTCACCCTCTATCCCATGATGTAGGAAATGTTCACTGCTGAATCTTTAAGTTTTGGTATCCCATAATTTTGCAGTGTTGGAAATATGAAGTTTTTTTGGGGGGAAAAAAAAAGAGAAAATAAATAAGAAATCCCATACAAAAAAGAAAGCAATTATCCGTTTCAAGTGATTTATCAAGGATCGTGAATGGCAAAACATCTATGTGGATGGGTAAGAGAAATAGTAGTCATAAAATTGTTTTGCTAGTCGATGTCTTACATTCCAAGAGGGTGCTTGGTATCATACTTATGTTGAATCACATGATTAACTTCTTTGTTGGGTGTTTCGGGGTTTTGGTTTTTTTTGTTTTGTTTTGTTTTAATTGTGGTGAAAGAGTTGTAAATTAAAGAAATTATTATTAAGAACAGTACAAATTTTAAGTTATAACAGTATATTCAGTAACTTTAGCAGTACTGATCATTTTCCTAAGTTATTTATTTCCTGGCAAATGCAAACTTGAGAGGACTCTTCCATAGTAACAATGACATTTCCTTCCACAGGGAATTTGAAACTGCTGGAGATTTTCAGTGCAATATTTGATCAGCAACATAATGATGTAGCTTCACATGGAAGCTACCTGTGGTGGCAGCAGGAAAGGTGAAGAGAAACAGTCATTTGAGTCACAAAGTTGTTTGCTTAGACAATATAGGCAATATAGTTCACAGCACAGTCCAGGCAATATAGTCCACACCTTGAATTAGTAGCAGAGCTGTCCATAAACTTCCTATGCCTTAGGGAAGACACAATATTCACAGATTTATGCTAAATATTCCAGACACTATGGAAAATGAGCAAAATTATTCCTATGTATTTCAACTAGAATTGTGCTCAAATTTTTACTCTGTGCATACATTAAAAATAGGATCTAAAGAAAAAAAAAGATTGATTAAAAATACTGATGTTTATGGTAGTCCTGTCATCCTAATTATTTTCTTCCAAAATAATTAATTTTAATATTTAAAAGACATCCTTCAATTCAACATATATTTAGATACCGAGAGGCATTTCTGTTACCTTTTAAAAACTATTATTATAGCCCCACTTTTAATTTAAAATGATAGGAAGTAAGGTAGTAAGCTAGCACCCAAGTAGGAAGCAGATCCATCTTTCTCCAAGTAAGAAGGACTTATCAGTTGCAAGAGTTTGTATTACCTTCCTACATACCTTTACCTGTTGATGGCAGGTCAATGCCTTTAGGACTAACTCTGAGCAATTTCAGGCAATTCTTCATTCTGGAATAACAACTTCTCCTCTTGAATGTCACATAAGGTCACAAGAAAACTCCTTAATTTAAAAGGGTTTCAAATATTTTAAAATATACGTGCTCTAGCTTTTTGCTTTTGACATTTGGTCTTCTGTCCTTTGCATTTTTTGCCCTCCCCCATTAGTCTCACAGTAATTAATCTCTTCCTCCTTTTGAGTATGAGAAGTTACAGAGGACCACTAACCACTAATATTGAAATTTTTAACATTTCTCACCTAAGAATAAGAGCTGTTACTAAATCAGCTGTTGCTTTGAAATTTCATTGGTCAGTTCAAAAACCTCATGCACGGACAGTTTTCCAAGAGGTTCAGGATATATGGATTTATGACTACAAGGCTACTGTTTTCATAGATTTTTCAAGCATCTTTCAGCATAGTACATCATCAATCTTTTCCTTCTGGAGCACATTAAAGTCTAAATATTGACAATATTTTTCATTATTTTATAGCAGTGGATTTTGAGGTCCATACAATCTGGATTACAAAGTCACAAAGTGTTGAGCCATTATTTTCAATTGTTTGGTACTTAAAGGCTTCAGAACCTGCAAGCATAGTATCTGCTTTTCTCACAGTGCATCCTAGTCCTTGGGAAAAGCTCCAAGGAAATTTTGCTGATGCAGATGACAAATTGTAAGAGAACAAAGGTTCGGCAGGTCCAATTTATTACCCAAGGTGAGTATAAAATTTTGAAAATAAATGCTATTGATATATATCACCTGTTGGTTGTTTATAACAGCTGTTATTTGGAATGTTTGCTTTTTACTCCCTCAAAAAAGGCTGGTCAAATGACTTTGAGATGCAATGCAGAATTTGACCTGTACTAGCAAAATTACTAAAGTACATCTATTTATCTCCTTAAGTGATGGAAGGTATAGCTCAATTTAAGGGTTTTGTGAGACATATTTGAAAATACTTGCTCCATTGTAAATAAATTTTAGATAGGTCAAGTCTTTCAGAAGGGAGTGCATTTTACCTAAGTACCTTCCTGTTCCAAAGATATGAAAATTTTCAAGTTTTCAGCCTTGCATTTGCTTGTTACACCAGATGAAGAAGATAAACTTACTTTTTGCTGTTAAGGCTTTTATGGAGGGATTATTGCCAAAGTACATGTAATGTACCTGAAAGATTTTGCAATTAAACTCTGTCATAAGCCCCAATTTCTGTGCTCATTACAACAAAATGTGTTTAAACACTATGATATTATTTAAAGTTAAACCACCTATGAAAACAATGGCAACATCATAACAACTGTATTTACTGCACAGTAATTTAAATGCTATAGGTTTGTCCAATTCATGTCCAATATTAGATGATGAGGTTTTGTTGATCCTGAAAAACCTGCAAACCTATCATCTGAGCTGAAGAGGAAAAGAAAAGGTAAACTGCTGCAATACATCCCTGCATCATTATGACAAGCTGTGGTGGGTTGACACTTGATGCCAGATGGTGGGAGTGCCTTTCTATCACTCCTGTCCAAAGCTGGACAGGCGGATCTCTGGTCCACTGTGGGCTGCGGGGGCAAAGTCAGCCTCACTATGGGCTGCACCATGGGCTGCAGGGAAATCTCTGCTCTGATACTTGGAGTACCTTCTCCTTCTCCTTCACTGACTTTGTGGTCTGCAGAGCTCCTTCCTTCATGTATTCTCCCTCCCCTCTTCTCACTGCTGCTGCTGTTGTCCCTTTTTTATCCCCTTTTAAAAATGTTATCTCAGAGGCACTCCCACCATGGATGAGGGGTCAGCGGTGTGTCCGTCTTGGAGCCAACTGGCACTGGCTCCATCAGACATAGAGGAAGCTTCTGGCAGCTTCTTACAGAAGCCACCCCTGTAGCCCTCTCACTACCAAAACCTTGCCATGAAAAACAAACACACAAGCCTGTGAATTTCTCATTTTATTCAGAAGATAATAGTATTAATAGTTAGATAATATAAACACCATATATGACACTTGTGCTTCCTCAAGCATTATAAAACCCATACATTTCAAGCAGATGTTTATGGAATGTCAATGTTAATTCATACAAAAGAGTTCTCTTCTGCAATAAAAGAGGAATGTAAGAACATATTTAGAAAATATTTATGTAAGTATAAGACTGACAGTGGTACTACCTGTACCCAGACATACAATCTGAGGAATATTATATATTAATCAAAACACTTCCTGATATGACCACTCAGCCAATAGTATGCCAAAAACCCCCAAAACCTGAAGCTCTAAGACATATATAAATAATTGAGCAGAATCCCACCCTGCAGGTGATAGAGAGATTGGAGATAGGAATTCTCAAAGACAAGTGGAAGTAACAGAACAAGTACCTATTGTACAAAGTTCAACTCTTATTTTTTCTACAAGGAAGAGAAAGAAAGCCTAACTATCAATTCAGACAGGTCTAGATCTATCATACTTTCACATTTATGAGACTTAGAAAATTTAGAATTTCTATCTTTCTTCAGTTTGCCTCTCAATTAATACAACCTAATACAAACTTATTCAAATTTAGCTCATCACTATCACTGCAAGTTCTCCAATTGTATTGCATCAACACACCAAAAACTTTCCCAAAACACCTCTTAGCCATTTTCAAAACATGGCATTCATTATTGCCCATTAATTTCTAATGGTGTTACCACAGAATATAGTAACATTCTAGTATAAGGCATACTAAAAATCACTCTTCCGTAAAATGATTTTCTATATATTTGAAAATACCAAAAAGAAATCAAATCATTCTTTAGAAGAAAATAATGTTCTTCCTTGATTTATAAAGACTGGGGATCTTTTGCAGGGGGAAGAAAAGATAATTAAAAAAAAAAAAGTCCTGATATTCTCATAATATCATTCTTTCTAATTTTCTCAGGGTTTTTTCTTTTTTTTTCATCTTGAAAGCTTTTTATAAGACCTGGATAGTTATAGAGCTCACAACTCAAAATAATTCTCACTTAATTGCATACTTGCCTGTAGGAAAAAGTCTCAGAAAATGTTAATACGAGGGGAAAAATAATCAAAACTGTTCCTCCAACACCAAAAAGTTTCAAAATCCATTTAATTATATGAAAAGTGAAAAAGTTAAATTCCCATTGCAGTGCTGGTAGCTATTAGAATTCTTTTTTCGCCATGATGATTGTACAAGAATATGCAACAAAGTGAAAAATCAGACTTAGAACTCTTTGATACCCTAAATTTCTCTCATGATTCAGTATTCTTCTATACAAATACAAGAATGCTCATATCAATACACGTTAATGTTCTAATAAAAGGGTCTATGACTGCTGTACCCCACATGCCTTGGACTGCACGCAGACTTTTCTTACTATTAATGAATAATACTTAGCTTTGCTTTATTCATTAAGCACAAACAAACATGACTACAAGACTGACATCGTTGAGTCACAAGAAATTCATTCCCTATAATTCTCTGTCAATGGAGAGCTTGTCAATTGAGATCTGTTCTAAACATTGTTCAGCAATCACTCATTTAAACACTTTTTTTTCTTATACAACCACATGTGAATATAAAAAAAAAATTATACATGAACAGCCAAGAATAAAGTTTGGAAAGAAGGTAATAGTGGATCTTAGTAGACACACAGTATTAATGAATGAAAGAATGGAAGGAAAGTAATGTTCAGTTTACCTGTCTTCAGTAATTCATGGCAAAGTTAATTGTCCTTTATGCCAAAGTGTAGTGTATTTATTTTCTCAAATGGTGTGCTGTATCTTAGGATATGTCCATATTAACAATCTCCATTGCACAGTCCTTTTTCCTGGCAACCTGTGTGTGTTGAGGGGAAAAAAAAGATAACATTTCATGGTGTGGTGCATCTCATACTGACAGAGCATGAGATTATCATGTACTTTAGAATGAACATGCTTAGAAATCTCATGATTAATTATGAAATAACCCCTAAAATACAAGAAGTTAAAATTTCTTAGGTAGGCCATCTAAAACATACAAACTACAAACTACTACTGGTTTTGAGTAGTGGCTGTATTCTGTTCTGCTTATCTTCATCAACAATAATTTTAATAATAATGTGTAACTTGTTCTTGAGACACCACAGAGTAGGTAATCTATGCTACAGCCATTATCTCATTTATCAGACAAAATATTTGCCAATATGCATTGTACCGTAAGACAATGACAAAGAAAAGTCATTATCCTTTCCTGAACTGCATACATTGAAATGCAGCTGGTTATTTTGGTTTTGAGCTTTTTTCAATGTTTACAGCATTTTATAGCATTTGGCAGGAAGTGTACATTCAACAATGCCAAATGTACAATGCTAGGGAGCACCTGAGAACTTGGGTACTCTTTGTTTACAAACTCTGTCTGACACAGCAGAGCTACTTCCTGACATGAGTTAAATGCCAGGTACCACCACGACATAAATAAATCTTCCCTACTAACTGCAGATCTGAACATTATGGGGTTTTTAATCCTTTAGGACATGCTTTTCATCAGTCAGCTTTCACTGAGTTTTATATATGTGTTACGACATTAATGGCTACTTTTATATTTTATTCATCTGGAACTACTTTATGTTATTCCACTGAAGAACACCAAAATTCTAAGGCAGGTGTGCACCATGTTAATTTTGCACATGATGTAGCTCTTCAAATACCTGGAAATGCAATTTCTCTTTTGAATTAAAAAGCATCTGGTAGTAAATATGGTGATCCCTAATTAATCAACAGATCACAGATGTATGGCATCTTACAAGTTCATGCCAAACACCAAGTGCTTCCACAGAAAATATCAAGTCACTTGAATTCTCATTTCTTCTATGTTTGAAAGCAATGTGTGATGGAAAACTCAGGGTCAAAAGTGTGATAACATTACCTTATAACGGAGCTGAATTTGAGATATTGTAATATTTGCAATTTCTCTTGTATATCATATCTCATCAGTTACATGTATAATACTTCTGAATTACTTAAAAAGATGTATCTAGTTAATAGGCAGTATGGAAATAAAAGGAATTTTTTGGTTACTTCCATCTTGTTTTCTCCAAACAGTGATTTTCTGTCCCAAAGATATATTATCGCTTGCTTTCATTAGCTTATTGTGACCCAGTGGATTTATTAATTAACTGTAACTAAATTATTGTCAGGCTCCTGTCTCTGCTGACTGCTTTCTATGTATATAAGAAAGATTAACTTCAGTATCTAGAAAAGCAATAAACCATTATTTAAAACTTAACTGGAGGGGTCTAATAGTTTTTTATCATCAGGATTTCCATTTGGGCACAGCTGTTAAAAACATATTCTTCCTGAAATTTTTGGAATATAAAAATAGAAATAGAAACATACTGAATCTGATAGAAAAATATATTAATACAATATACAGGAAATAGAATATAAAAGTAAAAAAGTATTATTCTTTAAAATGGGAAAAACACTTTATACATACACCTACACCACTGATATATTATTCATCTTCCATAACAAATGAGAATAATCAGGGGACAAAAATAGGCACATGAGAGAAAAATGCATCAGACACATTTACAGTAACAGATTATGCCACAGCTTAATTTACTATTATATAAAGAAAGCTAAAAAGACTACAGCTGTTCTGAAACTTAATCACCAGGATAATTTGAAAACTTCCCTGTAGAAAGTGATTTTCATCCTGTGCTGCATGAGACCAGTATTTGGCCCAATTGTACCATTAAAACTATGAGAACCACTCTGTCAAAGGAAAACAGGAGGTACATTTTGTCTTACAAATTACTATTACAAATTACTGAATTTTAAATGAACCTCAAATATTTTGCCTGTCATCGGCAGTTTATCCTTCACAAGGATAACATGAGCTACCTCTGGCAGCAGTAGATGAATGGATCAGGTGACATTCCAGTCTGCAACACTAGACCACATACTTTTCTTCTTTGTACAAAAACAGTGAAAATTATTCTATAATTACAGAAATAACTGCCACTTTATATTAACATGTTAAGGTGTTAGGGCGTTGAACTGTTTTGTCAGTGAAAAACTTTATTAATCTGTCCTGTCTTTTTTAATACATCAGAGAATCAATTAGCAGCTAATAGTAACCCAACTATACCAGTAGTTATTTGAGCTACTTTAACAACAACACAGAGTTCATACTGTTCATATGCACTGTCTATGCTGGTAATTATCACCATTCAGTTCCTCTTCTGCTTTCAAGCACAATTCAGGGAAATGGATATTGGAACAGGTACTGATGACACAGGGCTTCTGACTACTGATGTGCAGTTTGTAATTGAGCCATGTGTTTAAAATGGGTCACCAAGGGTAGTAATGGGCACTTTGCTTAGAAAAGCACTGAGCATAAGGATTTTATCATTTGGCCTATGTTTTCCATCAGTAAAATGGCAATAGTAATTCATCATACACTTTCTCTTTTTATGTGTAAACAATAGACAGAACTATTTATAAAATGCATATAACCATGATAACAACCTGATATGAATGTTTTCATAATAAAAGTAATAAAAAAAAGTAATCAGTAATCTTTTTATAGTTAAACAAGTTATAGTTAAACAAATTATAATTGCAATTGAGGAACTGTGTGGAGTATAAATACACATATGATTAATTAGGGAATAATTTTAATTCTGTATTGTGGAATCACTGACAGAATCTCTGAGGTTGGAAGGGACCTGTGAAGGCCACCTACTTCCAGGTTTCAAATACATCTATAATGTTTTGAGGATGTGCTAAAGTGAACATTAGTGGTCTGTTTGTTTTTCTCATATTGACCCTAACATCTCAGAATCTTATTTTCTGATCATGTCCCTACAATACAATGGCCACTGATGAAGATATTTCATCTATTAACAGCACTGTAATTTCTTGTTTAAACACTTACCACGTTCTATTGTATTTCAACAACCTGCTGGTGTCTCAAAACTTTAAATTTCAAATTCAGTTTGGATTCTCCTTTCTGGTACTTTGACACTACATTCCATTTTCTCCTTTAAAAATACTATTTCTCAGTCTGTCGTGATTTCTCTGTTTTCACAGCAAGGACTACATTATTGGGAAAAGACAAGTTCTCTTGCCTTTTGCCGTGTTTTATTTGAATAAGACCTTATTTTTACAGTCCTTCTCATCCCTCACAGAAATACCAAGATCAAATTATTTCACATTGCAAATGTAAAAATTGGAAAAAAATCCATAATATTATTGTTTCCTGGTGAGTGGTGACTGAGACTGAATTACTTGGATTTGCTTGGCCCATGCATAATGCTATGGGAAAAAAAAAAAAAAAAGTATTCTGCAAGCTCATATAGTCATCCAGAATTTCCTACATTATGTAAGTTTTCAGTACATCATTCAGGGCAATTTTCTTGTTTTATGATGATTCTATGCTGAAAAGAATCTGACTCCCAAATAGATTAGGTCAAAGTACCACATTGTAGGAATCTTAGGTTGGATTTATACTTGAGATTTTATGAAAATCACTCAATTTTCCCTACTAAGCCAATAAATCATACAAATTGTTGGTATAGTCACAGTTGCAGGTCATAGCATAAAATATGCACACCTATTTCTCCTACTTATCACCTGGGAAAAAAAGATTAAAATGCCTCCTGATTAAAATGCCTTAGCATTGAAAGTATACTTTCAAGTATACTCAGTGAAATAAATTGACTCAGCACTTTAAAGCATTTTAAAAAATGCTTTAAATAAGATCATTGTTTTGTTTCTTAAACATTCATGTATCACACAGACAAAATGCCTTGCATGCATAAACCACTATACAGCATTTGGGGATATAGTTTCCAGCCACGTAAAATGGATGGACTGACTGATTAATTCAAGACAGATTGATAAACTATTTCTTTACCACTGCATAGGTCACAGGCCACACTTTAGGCACTTTTTACAAAGATGTTTTCTTATTCTGTTATGGCTTTAAACTACCAAATTTCTTTTGAGGCGGTGTTTCTCCATTTTCAGTGATAATGCAATTTCTCTCCTCTATGAAATCTTCACTACTTCTCCATTTTTAACAAAATAAAAACTACTGTCAACACAATGGTAAATAATTCACTGCCATTAGCCACCCTTTTACAACTCATTCTCTAGTGTCTGGCTTTTAATGAAGACAGTAACACCCATGCAGAATGAACACTAGACATGTGCACGTTGCAAGCAAATCAGAATAGGAACATGTCATACCTTTCTCACACAGGTGTAAAAAATTACATACATTGCAAAGCAGAATGAAAATAGCTACATTTAATTATGGGATACCCAGGATGCATTTGCTTCCAAAAGACACCAGCAGCAGGAGAGCCTCCCCCTCATCTTTGCAAGGGAAACAGCATGGTCCAAAAAAAAATGGGAAGGAGATCACCAGCTGATTCAGTGTGCCTTCTCTCAGGCACAAAAGGTTTCCTGAGAGGAAACCCTTCTCACTTCATGTTCAAATCTATCCCTTCAGCTCCTAAATGTAACAGAAGCAGCTTGAGATGTGATAGCTTTGAGATAGACTGGGAAACAGGACAGTGCAGCAGAAAATTTATTGGTTGTTAAGGTTTTATGTTTTATGTATACAGTTTACACAAAATTTCAATGTAAAGACTACTCATATTTTAAGCCTTTGTGTAAACATTCCTAACTTTAACACTGCATTATATTGATCTAAGTCATTTTTAGTTGGCTTAAACTAAATCAAGATATGACACATCCTGGAACATAAAGGCCTACACTGGGGCTTACACTGAAAGAACTGAAGCTATGAATCATTACAGGGTTTCAGAAAAGATTTATATCTGGACTTAAGTCATCTTCACATACTCTGTGACAGATGTTATTCACTTAAGAAGGGCCATATAGATGGGTGGTAAGGGCAATTCCCTTAGCACAGACAGGAAAAACAACTTCTGGGCACAGTGAATATTATACTAATATTATAATTATTAGTTGCATATGCAGATAATGGAACTATTTTTCACACCATGATCGGCAAATTCCAATTATTTAATTTATCAAGACAGGACAATATTTAGCTTTAATCAGAAAAGTAAAGGTTGTTAAACCAGAAAGATTTTATGTTTATATTTCTTTTAAAAAAAGCTTCATATTTATTCATTAGCAATTGAACTATTTAAGTCAGAGAATTTATTTGTATATACTTAGAATTCATAGACAACTAAAAACCTTAGTCCATACCTAATGCATATAAAAAACCCCTATCCTATTCTCATTAATATATGGACACTTAAATAAGTAACATCCAGATTAGTCTTAGTTTATGGAATTGCCATTATATTTTATAAAAGTCTTGGAAACAGAATTTGGAGCCTAACAGTAGGATGGTATTGTAGGAAGTATTGTATTATCCCTCCCTTAGTGTTTACTCAGAATTAAAGACAAGCTGATACACATTCTGTGATTAATGAATATAAGACAGGTTCCTATCCCTGAGAAAGTCAAAAGAAATCATGCCATCATTATTACTTCAATATGACTGAAATGAAAAATGAAACAAGCAAGCAAAAAGAAAAATACCTGAAAATCTGTAACCTAAGCTTTTACAGAAATATCTATTTCTTATTGTCCTTTGCAAGTTTACAGATTTAATTCCTGAGATTTCCTAGTAAAATCAATCCATATGGGCTAGAAATAGTATACATCAAGTAAACATCAGTCTATACCTCAATTTTGTCAGAAACTTTTCATCCAGAGGTCTCCAACTGGATAGAGCCAATATATCTATCTTCTATATGGGCATTTCACAGGCAGCATTATACAGAAAGCGGCCATGTGGTTCTGATTATGGTCAGTATGATTTGATTTATTCCATTATATGCAGTCCAGAGTGCCATGACAAGGTACCTTTTTCAAATACTGTCTTAGGTCATTTCACCCTCCAGAGATTAATTTCAATTAAAAGACATTTTTCACATCGTAAAATAACAGCAAATCCTTTTGGTGAAAGACCCCAGCTTTTTTCTTATTAGTAGTAGTATTTCTTTATTTCAGCAATAAGGCATCCCTGTAGGCTACATATTAGGGTAAACAGAAGATAAAAGCTTGGCTTTTTTCCTGAGAAGCTACTGATTTACTTTTTTTTTCCATCTCTTCCCAGATCCATTTGTGAACAGAACCTCCTCCACCAAGTGTGTGAAAGCACATATATGATCTCCTTTAATAAATTTAAATAAAAAAGCTACCAGAACAATAAAAATAAAGCAAAAATTAGCACACAAACCATAACAACTACTCCAATAGTTTCATATAGGAGAGATGTAAGTTTTCATCACTCCTTTGCCCTTGATTTTCCCCATGTGTGAATTATTATTTCAGTAATTTGTTACCTATTAATCATAAGTTATGACCTACTATTATGATACAGATGACCTGAAGTGTGCTGGTTTGGGCTGGGATAGAGTTTTCACATTAGCTAGTAAGGGGCTGTGTTTGGATTTTTGCTAGAAACAGTGTTGATAGTACAGAGATGTTTTCATTACTGCTGAAATGAAAATGTCTACTATTAGCAAGGCATTTTGTTGTGCACAAAAAGCTGGGAGGGGAAGTAAATAGGGCAGCTGATCTCAAGTGACTAAAGGGACATTCCATAACAAATAGCATCCTGCTCAGTATATAAAACTGGGAGTAGAAGAAGGAAGAGGAGGGGGGGACACGATCACAGTGATAGCATTTCTCTTCCCAAATAACCTCTATGCAAGATAGAACCCTGGGAAGTGAATGAATTCCTTGTTTTTGTTTACTTGCATGCACTGCTTCCACTTTATCCATGAAACTGTCTTTATCTCAACCCACATGTTTTCTCACTGTTGCAATCCTCTTTCCCATGCTACCACGGAGCGGTGGGTGAGTGAGGGAGCGGCTGCGTGGTGCTTGGTTGCTGGCTCGGGTTTAAACAAGGCAGAAGCGTGACCCTGACATTAGCTCAATTGGCTAGAGCCTCGTGCCAGCAATGCCAAAGTTGTGGATTTGATCTCTGTGGAGGCCATTTACTAAGGGTTGGACTTGATGATACTTGTGGGTCCCTTCCAATCCAAAATATTCTGTGATTCTGTGAGGATTATACATAACTGCCCTTGGAAAACTGAATCTGAGAAAAAGATCAGCACACTGTGCATCGATCCCTGCAGCAGTCAGCACCAAATGAACACACATTGACCAATGAGTGGAATAATGGCTTTGTTGACAATCTGAAATTCAACCTCTGCAACTAAGTGGATAGAGAGATAAAAGGATAAAGAGCTATGACAAAAAAATCACTTTCCTATCACCTCTGTTTGCTGCTTTATATGATCACCCCCCATTAGGCACATATATGTCCAGATGGCCACAGATCAAGGATGGTATATCACTTCTGATCACAGTAGTCTCTTTGCCCTTCTGTCCACAGATAGTATGAAAATACTCCATTCATTAGAAAAACTATTTCTGCTTTGTAAAATGCTATAATAGTTTATTGTAATTATTAATATTAGTCACACCTCTTCACCTCTTAATTAAATTCAGAAGTCAGCAAATCCACAGTAGACTTATGGTCCCAATATATACTCGAAAATATTGTAAGGTCCCGTAAGTATTATATAACTGCTGATATGCCAGCTGCACATGATTTTCCTAAATGCATACAGTGCATAAGAAGGAAAATAAGAATAAATTACTATGACATGGCTGCTAAGAAACAAAAGTGAGAAAGTATTACATATACTTCCAGACACCATATGGAAAAAAAAAGACAAATATATACTTTTTCCCTATTCAAGCAAACTTGAATTAACCTTAAAGTTAACCTTGGTAGGACATTAGAAGTTTTATTAACTGTGTTAAAACGCAGAACTCTGGAAGCAGCCAATTTTTTATTTTTTTTTAATAACGATCAACCAATAATGTAGTGACATGATCTTATATCACTGGAGTATTGAAAAAAACATCTGTGGAGATCTGTTTACAGCAATGGAAAACAAGACAGCCCGGTAGGGGGATAAAAATTTTAACTATGCATTGCTTCTTTGCATAAAGTCCATTAATCAGGCATGTAGGTGGCAGGGATATTTGATGGTGAAGTGACTGAGCTCTGCAGTCTGGATATCCATACAGGGAGCATTATCTTTCAATGATTTAAAAGATCTTTAAATGATTATTCTATCCTCCTAATTCAGGCCTTTTTGGAATTTAAGTAGATTCAGCTGGGAAACAATAACTGTTTTATGATAATTAGTATGATTTCTCATTTGAACACAGCATAGGCCAAGGTCTCAGAAAAAAAATAATAAAAGAAAAAAAGGAAGATGAAAGATTTTTTTATAATCTATTATCACATATATATGTTTGATTATATATATGTTTGATCACATATATGTTTGATTATAGATGAATGATCACATATATGTTTGATTATAGATGAATAAATATTAAAGCTACTGAAAAGAAGTGAGAGCATGCTCCCAAGAGCCGGAGCTCTGTGAATTTTCAGAGAAAAATTATAAGAAAAAAGTAATGCAAGATGCAGATATATGAAAAATGTAATACTATGCAATGTAGTTTGACTGAAGGTACATTATCCATCCCTAACATCACAGATATTTTTAATAAGAAAACAGCTGTTATTTTCCATGCATATAAAGTCTGATTATTTTATCTATCTTCACTGATGTATCTGAAAAGGGAGAAAAGAAATAGGATGACATTTAATTGTACATCCAAGGTCTTTCACTCACTGAGTAGAACGGATTCACACTAAATATACAATCTTATAAACTGTAAATGGAAGGATTAAGGTGAAAATGCTACTAGACAGTTACTGGATAACCAAGACAACATCCCCATAATGCATCAGGTAGTATCATTCAACTTTTAATGCAACTGTGCAAAACCTAATGTGGACTTCAGCAGATAGCAATCCATGTGCAAAGAATATTAATTCAAGCTGTGGAAGATAACAGGATCATCATCAAAAGAACAGAATCCAATCTCATAAGAGCAACTGGAAAATGCTTAGTTCATTTAATCTAGAAAAAAATGAAGGTTAAGAGAAGATACAATTACAGACTATAAATATATTGGCTGGTTAAAAGTAGAACGACATAGGGAACTTTTAATATAAAGGACATTGTCATAAAATCATATGTGCATACCCTAATGCATTTCTTAATAAAAATAGAAGACTTCTGCACATCAAAATGGTGCATTTTCTGGAAAAGAATTACACTCAAAGAAGGGGGGACAACTGTCCTTTCTAATCTACAGTCAACTAAATTCAGGGAATTTTGTTTCTTGAGACAGGTTGAAGTGATTTTAAGAAAGGAAACACATGATGTGGTGGTCTTCTAGAAGAGGGAACGAGTGCCAGTAAAGTGTATTACAACAACAAAATCATTTTCTTAATTGGTTTTAAACAGTAAGAGAAACACATTGAATATAGTTTATTTTCCCTTATTGCTCTTTAACACATTTCACTGGGGCTAAAAATCACCAACCAACCAATCGATAACAAATTTTTCCACACACCACTGAGTACACTGATCGGTGTTTAGCATTTTAAATTCCAGCATTGATGCTGACAATATCACTGACTCAAATGTTATGACTAGATATTTAAATGCTGAATAACTGCATGACTAAATACATCTGCGTTCATTAAGGCTAAATCAATGATAATCAAAATTCTTGGTTTTGCAGCAAACAAACTGCTACTAGATTTACGGAGAATTTTTGATCTTCACAAGTTCTTCTGTTTTCATACAGCATTATGTGTTATCAGTTCTGTTGCAGGACTTGTTTTGAGAGTTCAGATATGATGAGTGGAACTGAATTAGAGACTAAGACGTGAATCTGTGTCTGAAATAACAATCACACACTTTTACTATATTTACTGTGTTGTTTTTTTGGTTTTTTGTTTGTTTGTTGTTGTTGTTTTGTTTTAATGTGAAGATAATGAGCAGAATTTAACATGTTATTACCTAAACTTGAATCATTGCTTACACATACCTAGAAATACTGCTACAAAATGACAGAAAGACAAAAAAGCATAACAAGTGCATCTCCAGTGTCACACTGAAACACTTTGGCTATATCTAACCGATTATCTATTTATTGCATAGATCCTTATGTATCACAGAATGACTCACAGAGCTAAAATAATAATTTTAAAAATATCTGAATTTCATGCTGGATTGACAGCCCTGGAGACTTAAATTTTTTCCTCATCCACAGTGCAGAAACAATGTAAGTAGCTGTATTACTAGTTCTTTCTCATCACCACCCACTTGGAGAGACTATTGTTAAAGGTAAAAGATTTCTTAATTTTACATGATAATATCTACAGCCCTGAGTCATCCATTGCTTCTTTTGAAGGGTTGATAAGCACCTACATTTCAAACTGAAATTTCAAAGAAATTAAGGGCAACTTCAAACGGTGGAAAGAGGAAGTACAGGTCCTCCTTGTACTGAAGTGAAGCACCTCAGATTCTAGGATCCTAAATTAGCAGTCATCTTGCAAATAAAAAGAAATCCTTTGTTTCTTAAAGAAGACAACAAAACAAAGTCAGTCAAATAATTGCTATTAAATACATAATAGTCCAAATTCAGGGGAAAACATAAGATTTTTGAAAACATATTGCAGTAAAAGAAACTGATTATGTAATTTTTGTAATGAGGTAGAGAAAGACTTAAATACCAGAATATATATTTTATCAGTATTAGTTCAAGTAACGAATCACCTAGATGTAATTTTTAACTTGGGCAATTTCTTCCTCACTGTTAAGTGAATAAGAGACTGTGGATCAAAACTTTACTAAAAATTTCAGTGAGATCAAAAGAAACATAAGAAATAATAGTAGTGAAAGCAACTTTAAGCCTAACTTCACTTCAATCAGCTAACGCAACAAAAATTTACAAGTTTTCTGTAATTTTAACAATACAGGCCGAAGCTTCCTCTCCTTGGCAACTGTGCTAATGTCAAAGTTAGGTAAATGATCTGGCGTCACTCTCTTACAACTGTGGACATGAAAATATTTTGAAGAAAAATATCTTTATCTCAGAAGTAGGAAGTGTATTATTAGTAAAAGTTACATAGAGAAAATGCTACTATATGTATCTATTTTAAGATTAAACTTTGATTAATGTAAATGTTTCAAAAGTGTACACCTATATAGATGCAAAGATATATGGTATTACCTTTCTGTAAAAAGGTCTAATTAAGATTCTGACTGTCCCTGTGGTAAATATGAAATTATTTAATTATAATAATCCAAATTATCTAAATAGAATAGTTTTTGTTTCAAAGACTCACTTGCATAGTGCTGAGAAACTCAGTGAATTCAATTATCAGTAATGTACGGCTGTTACGCTTCCTTTCCAAATCATGCTATTACAATAAAGTTCTGAGATTATTTTCCTGTAGGTCATTATTAATATCACATATTATACAAAAGAAAAGCTTAGAATAATCTTAAAGATCTATTTACCATGTTTTTAGACATTTAGTTTCAAATAAAATAAACATTAATGGAAACATAATCATGTCTTAAGTTGGTTCAAGACAAAAGAACAAGTTGGTTCAAGACAAAAGAACTTCTGACAAAAAGTAGAAACATGCAATAATTACTAAAACCCAAAACCAATCAACAGATATATGAATGCCAACAATTCAGCAGAATGTTCCTATAAACCAAAAATTGAATCTGTTAAGATTTTCTGGAAAGAGTTCACATTTTTATAATGATCAAGGTACACAAGCAGGATTCATTTAATGTTAAAGCACTTTAGCAAGCTAAATTCATTGTACACTATATTAGACTTCATGCTAGACTCATATTCTTCGTAGAAAAAAACTTTCAGTCTTCCTGTAATAATTATGTTTCACGTATAAAAGTTTGCATTACACTGACAGAGAAACCTGTAAGATCTTAGTCACTTCTAATGGATGAAGAACAAAAGCAGATTCTCTTTTCACAATGGCAGAGACTCTGAAGCAGAAGTGAAAAAGATATGAGAATGAAATACTATTAATTCACCAAATACTGCCATATGTTTGTATTTAAAACTACACTTTGACACAGAAAAACTTTAGTCAATATTAAGGTAAGGTCCAACATGATCAGAAAACTAAATGGTACCTGTTTGGCACCTCCAAATTTTATGGTGCAAGTGCGACATCATTCCTTTTAAATTCCAGAAGCTGAGCACAGCTGACTGGCTGTTTTGTGATAGCACTCAAAAGAGTGTCACCAGGAATGTGCAAATTTCCCATGAGCAGTTTTGCTCTGTGGTTTGTCTTCTAATATCTCTTCCCCAACCACATGAAACAGCCCATAGTGTCCTATGCATTAGGACAATAGAGCAAGAAGTTGAGGTGCCTGAAAAAGGACTGATGGAATGAACATTTAATAGAATAGACCAGTATCTGGAATTAAATCTGTAATTTATTTTAATGCATTAATGGTATAGGAAGAGCTGAGACTCCAGCATTGTCCTGCCCTCCTGAGTTCTGAAGTGTGTGCTAGAAAAGATATTACTGGTAAAGCATTGCAAGGAAGGTAAGGACGAAGAGTGACTGCTTAAAAATACCCATGATACTGTCATCCATACCTGGGACAGTTATGACAGTTCTTTGTTTTCCACACCTTTTTTGTTTGTTTGGGGATTTTTTTTGTTTGGTTTGGTTTTGTGCGGTTTTGTTTTTTTTTGTTTTGTTTTGCTTTTTGTTGTTGGGGGTGATGGGACAGGGGCAAGGGTGTTTTTTGATTGCTAGGAATGGAAGGGCTAATCCTCCAGTGAAGAAAATATAAGAAATATGACTAATTATGATTAAGAAACCTGCAGGGCAAATGAGACAGAAACATGTCAACATAGTTACTTCAGTCAGAGATGCTGAATACTGCTTTTGGTCACAGGACAAAGAGAACATTCAGGCCCCAGCCCACACTTACACATCAGTGAAAGGAGCAAAAGGAGAGAGAATACAGGCACATATAGGAAAAAGTAAACTTCATCTGAAACACACTCTTAATGCTTACTGTCTTATTGTCGTGACATGGTCTCAACAATAACCAAATGACCACAGGTGTTTAGGGTCAAAGTATATGAGGCAGTCTTCTATCACAGCCTCAAAGTTTGATTCCTAAATGATATGCAAAGGGAAGAGCACCACCTACTGAAACACATATGCCACTAATAAGTAAATTTTAGTTCTCTTTATCATCATCCAGTGGGGTTTGGGGTTTTTGTACGAGCCATTAATACACAATTTATTCTGTTCCAAGATGCACATGAAATTTGATCTTGTTCAGGTCAAGGAGCATTTTCTTTATAACCCTTTTGCTTCCTGTTCATGTCCCAATTCTTCCTGCATTCCGTTAACCATTCTTGCAAGGATGAAAATTCAGATACCATGAATACTGGTATAACTTCTATTGAGTTTTAAATGTCCATATGATGACTTTAAACTTCTCAGAAATATGCATCTGAAGCATAAATCTAGGGGCTGGGTTTGTCCAGCCATGAGTTTATAACACAGGAGTAAAGGTCAGACTTGAAAACAAAGTTCTCAATATACTGAAAGAAAAGACAAGTGAACCAGAGATACCTCCAGCATACTCCACTTTCACAACTGTTCAGTTGCATAAGCCATGGAAAGGAAGCAGAAAACAAAGACATTTTTATGTTTTTGCACCCCCCTTTTCTGTGTTGTTGTTTTTTTTTTTTTTTGTTATTGTTTGGGGATTTTGTTGTTGTTGTTTTTGTTTTGTTTTGTTTTTTGGCAGAAAGTAGAGCAATATCACTGAAGCCCTTGCTTCTTCTCTGTATGTCTTTGGATCAGTCCTCTGTGAAACTGGTGACCAAGCACATTATTAATCATGAGGAGTACTCACTGCTCTACGTTTAGGGACTTATGGAGTCCTGGCAGCTGTTTGTTACAAGCTTAGTGGAAAGTATTTCTGGATGGATTCCAAAAGCAGAGCTAAAGCATTTTTTTAATTATTTTTATTTTCCCTTGCCAAACACATTGGAGTCAGCACATTAGAAGGAAGAGCATTATACTGTGACAAGCAGGTCATGGCTGGATGAGAGACTGAAAAGTTTTGCATTCTCCTAATAAACTGTGTTGTTAACCTCTCAATCATCTGTCTTTTTCAATCACTTCTTTCTGTTCCTGATACTGTTTCAAAGTTGAGAGGGAAGTTTATGATAAGAAATTTTGAAGAAACATCCAATGAATGAGATATGTGGTGTTGAAAGATAAGGAAAAGTGATTCATTTGGCAACCTTATCTCTGTATCTGTTATAGTTCTCTGGAAATTAGAAGGCAACTATGCCAAACAGGAGTCTTATGTTTCATCCTAGTCAACCTTACTGCAAACGTCTGTTTATTAATGTCTTTATAAAAGTCTCAGGACTGAACATCCAGAGACTGAAGAGGAAATTCTAGTCCTCCTTAGTTCCAAAGTAACACTAGTATTGACTTAGTGGAACAAAGGTCGCTTCAGGCTTGAGTTGCACATCAGCCCCTAAAGTACAAAATATCTCTGTTTCTTTCTGGAGGAATTCAGTTTTCTGTGACTGACACAGAGCAGGTGCATAACATTGGTTAGGACTTTTTAGAAACCCATTAGGCTACAGGAAAGAGCTGTGACAACATACAGCCTATAGCCATGTAAGATGTGAAAGGTAAAACTCCAGAAGTAAAATAGAGAAGAAAAAGTCAATCAAGCAGCTTGGGGACTGAAGAGAAAAAAACATGGATGTGATAAAAAATATAAAAATATAAAGGGAAAACCAGAGCTGGAGCATGGCAATACAGGAACATTACTGACCACCTGTTTCCAAAGAGTAGCAGCCCCTGACCCTTCCCCACTCCCTAGTGCCTCATCAAGGGTGATGAAGCACATTAGTAGTTAGCCTAGTTATCTCTAGTTCTAGTTAATTCCTTCACGTCTCAGTCAATAAATTACTGCTTTGTACTTTTAAATGGAGCACATCCTGCTTGCTGTCTCTTTGTGTATAGCGAAAGTAATCAAGAGTGGTCCAGAGAGTGTGACACTATATCCAATGGACCTTTTCCTGCTCTCGTCACAAATTGTACCAGTCTCTTCCTAGCATGCCTCATGTGGCAAACATTTTAATCACTCATAATGCCATAATTCCAATCTAAATTTATACAGTAACTGCACTATATTTTATGAAAATTTTAGCTTGTTTTTTTTCAGATTAAGTTGTTGCAGTATAAATACCTGAATAAAGGTAAAACTCAAATATGTATCACTTATTTGGGAAGAGCACGTATTTAAACGGTCAATAATTCTCTTCTACTGTCAGAAGACAAAGGCTTACAATTTTCTTCTGTATAATACCTTTTAAATTGTGAGAATGTCATCATGCTCTTTAAAGGCCAGAAGAGAAAGGGCTGGAGAGAAGCACATAATTCCAGTGCTACATTGCTACATCCCAGCACTGAAAAGGATTGCTGCCAACAGTAAACACACTTAATTCATGTCTTGCTATAAGAGAAGATGAAGACCAGTTGTTAGATACATTATATGGTACCGTACAAATGTTGGCAGCATTTTATAATGCTGTCATATTCAGAAAAGCGATAACAGAAAATATGACATTCAATACAATTGCTTCCTTCCTATTTTCAGAGAAATAACCACTTTTAACAGTAATTTTTGATAATCTGACCTTTGCATATCACTACTGGAGAGTAAAGTGTGTTGTACCAAGCTTTCTCTCCTGAAATCGTCCACACTATTGTCAGCTAAGTTATAAAAGCAGTTCTGCCAGCACAATAGCGGGATGGAGGTTGGCAGGGAGCAGCGAACATTAGGAAAACATAATCTGATAACTCCCACTGGTGAAACATTAGTACTTCTACAATACCTACAACACAAATAAGAACTAGACAATGATTCCTGAATTTTAAACACTCATTTAAAACTTCAGTCAAAATATATGAAAATGTCTAACAATATTTCACAGAGATTCTAGCTAATTATAAACTGTATTACCCCTCTCCCCAACTTCAAATTATAAAAATTTTAATCTATAAATTAAATAAATTAACAATGCATAAGAATCTTCACAGGAGTTTGACCAATTCTGCAAATGACAGAAATGTAGTAAATTCATCTGCATAGCTCTGTCCCCATTTAAAAACAATACACGGAAAAAGCAAACTGTGCTGGTTTTGGCTGGGGTAGAGTTAATTTTCTTCACAGTGGCTAGTATGGGGCTGTGTTTTGGAGTCAGAGTGTTGATGTTTGCTATCCCCAGTAACTGTTCTGTATTATGGGGGCCTGCTTTCCTGGAGATGTCAGAACTTCTGCCTGCCCATGGGAAGCAGTGAATGAATTCCTTATTTTGATCTGCTTGTGCCGATGGCTTTTGCTCTACCTATCAAATTGTCTTTTTCACCTTTACTCTTCCAATTCTTTCCCCTATCCCACCAGGCCGGAGTGAGTGAGCAGCTGCAGAGTGCTCAGTTGCCCCCTGAGGTTAAAGAATGACACAAACAAGAAAAAAAAGAAAACGCAACAACAAAACTCTAACAAAGAAAACCCCAAAACAAAAACAAAGAAGCACTAATGAATTCCCATTGCCTGCTGTTAATGACCACTGACCATAACTACAAGCACTCTTACTTCCAAATGAATTTGCTGTTTAAGAAATGCATGCTTTTTATGCAGGAGGCTCCAGATTTTATTAATTATGACATGAGAAAAATCAGCAGAATCCCTGATTATGTGATGTAATGTTACAGACAGCACAAGTAAAACATAAATTATAAAGTACTTAGTACTTTCACAGACCAAAACACCTCAGGATGATTTGAAAATTCCCTACAGCAATTTTTACTGAAATCAGTGATTCTTTTTTTCAGCATATATAAATCATTTGTCATTCATAATTTGAAAACTACAAATCTACTTCCTTTCTGTCAGAATCCAACTATTTCCTCTAATGTTGCTCCAGGAACAATAATTATGATACTATATCTATATATAATGGGTGTCCCAGACTGTACTCTAATGGATAGCCTCACTTTAACAGGGATACCAAAATACTCCATCATTCAAGGAAGAGAGTGTCTTAGTTGCCTCACTCATGTAATACTGGAAAAAAATGCTTGATAAGAAAAAATCTGTAGGGATTTTTCTTTTCTATTGAGTGATTTAGAAGTACATACTCTAGAGAAATGCCATTTAGCCATAAAAAAAAAAGCTTAATTTTGACATGAACTTAGATTATTAAAATTTAATAAAATCATTTGAACTTTTCTGGTAGATCAGCACTTTTCAGGATTAGGATTGAATATCCTGCTAAGAAAGACTAGAAATGTATTCATGAATGTAAACAAATGTACTCTTTGAAAAACATGACCATGACATGGTCATGACCATGACATGACCATGTCTCTGTGAGCATAAGCAACCTGATACTTCAATTATTTAATTAATTTAATTTAATTGATTTATTTTAATTTAATGCTTTTAAAATAAGAGTTGCAGTACTTTCTGGTTTTAAGTTGAAAACACATACAGATAACAATGAATTCAGCTGCAATAAGTAAGTCCATACCACCCACATATGTTCAGAATTGTGCCATTTCTTTCTTTAACTTGCATTCTCAGAAATGGGGTGATGGTAGGTTACTCCATTCACTCTGCAACATGAAGTTTCACTTGAATGCAAACTTGCATTTCACTTCAAATATCTCATCAAGCATATATGATTCATAATTTAGATTATCATTTTAATAATCTCTGTATAAATTAATGTGCCAATAGCAGGATAAAACAGTAGTTAGCTATACTAAAAATTTAATTCATTATTTTGAAATAGGTTTCAACATCCTGTATGCGCCTCTTCCATTTATACCATCAGATGGTAATTCACTAGCATTAACAGAAGTAAAGATCTTACAAGTTTTAATTTTTTTTATTTGGACCTTTCTCTGTCATTTCTAAGAAATATCTTTGCATACATTGTATCTTCTCTCCCATTTATGTTCTTCTTTCTTTCTTCCCTCACATTTCCCAAACCTGTTTTTCAGTTTGAAAGCAGTATCTTTTCTAGCCTTCTTTAGCAGAGCTCAAACACAGTCCCACTTGAGCATGAGTTCAGTATCTCTTACAACCTGGGGAAGCTGACAGTCTAACTCTGCACAAAGGTTGTTGTCTCATCAAAACTGCATCTCTTGCTTAATAATATCTCAAAAAAAATATATATCTCCAGGAAGAAATATTAAACCAGTGTGCATTAAAACAAGATTCAGCAGCAGTGAAGTGACTTTTCTTTACAGAACAATGAGCAACTAAAATACATAATTTCATTATTATTGAATGAAAGGGACTTTGTGCCTTTCTCAATAGTTCTGTTTTAGCAAATACAACTCAGCACAAAGTACTTTCAGAAACCTGCTAAGCTGGACAGGTTGTCTTCCATATTATTTGCTTTAAAATCAATCCAATATCTTGTTAAAAAACCAACCTTTTTTTCCCTCTTTTTTTAATTGAATCCAGGTAGAGGGGAGAAAGAAAAAAGATAGCAAACCACAATACATACTGCTCAGCAATGAATAGGATTCTTATTGGTGTCATCCAATTAAAAATACTCACTTGGAAGCAAGCACTGATAAGAGGATGCACGAGGTTAACTATACCAACCTACTCATACATTGCATTTTACATGATACTCACCAGTTTGACATACAGTTGGCAGTAGGAAGGAAAAAGAAGGAAAGAGGGAAAGGAAGAACTAACTCACTTTTATGAAAGTTAACTACTTTAATGAAAAGATATGCAATAATGATTAGGAAGGGATTTTAAAACTATACCAGAAAAGCCAGTGAAGAAATGTGTTTAATAAAGACTCTGTTAGAAGACAAAGCAAAACAACAAATTCAATGTCTGACTTAAAAAACACTTTTTTTCCCTGAGTTAACCTCAGAATTTCCCAGTTCAAATGAAGTGCAGAGAAGTACTGAGACTTAAGAGATTGAACCCCGACTCCATTTCAATCCATGGCAAAACTTCTACTAAGAATAATATTTCTGTTAAGTCTACATATTCTGGAAGACTTTAAACAAACTTTCTTCTATTTCAGAGCATTCACATTCTGGTTTTCTACACATGGACTAAAAATTCTCTTCTAAAGTATGTCTTGAAAAATATAACTACAGAACATTAAATTGTTTCAATGTTTCTGAAAGTAGGAAGGAAGCATGCTGAAGATTAAAATCAAATCGTTAAAAGTCTTATTTTGTGAGTAGACATTTTAACTTTCAGATTAAAGACTCTGCATGACACGAACATATCCTTTACCTCATTATGTACCTAAGTTCATGAAAACATTAGAGTTGCTGGGGATGGATCACTTCTTTTCAGTTGTGATGTCAATTAAGTTAGACTGCTTGAGGAAACAGCTTCTTTGCTCGAGGTTAAAATGGTTGCAAAACATCTATTCTAAATAAAATTTGCAACACTAATACAATTAGAGACTCCTTTTACTTAGTGCTTCCTTTGTATCGATATGTAAAACTAATAAGTGCAAAAGAAGTAATTGAAGTACTAATGACAAACATACGGTATAATATTCGTTTGTGACAGAAGTGATATTTAATTAATCTCCTCTTACTCGCTGTTACCAGTTTAACATATCTGTAAAATGACACAAGTTTTGATAAAAAAGCATATTTCACTCTTAGAAGTGAAATAGTGTAATAATTAATCTAAACCAGAAAAACTCATTTCATTCTGGAAATATTCATCTCAGGATCCAATCTTCACAGTGCAAAGAGTTTTACAGATAGCTAAACTTACAAATACAATTATCTAAATATGTAATTGTACTTGAGTATGGACCTAGACTTTTTATTTAAAATCAAAAGAGGTTGAACAGTGGCTTTGGTCAAACAATCACAAAACAATCCATGGCTTTCTATTTCTGTTTTCCACCTCAACAAACTCCTTGCTACGGCTTTCTGCCTCAAGGAAGAAGTAGGGTAGATAACGCTCCTCCTCTGTCAGTGCAAACTGCTGCTTGAAACCATATAGTGTGTTTAACTCAAACCTTGACAAACTACATTGAACTGCTTCTGAGATTAATTGAATAATCTGTCCCATGGTCCAAGAGATGAGGGGACTGAGAGTCATTAAAAATGCAGTTTAAAGCAAGGACTCTTTAAACATCCCCGTCAGTTTGTGTAGCAATCACTTGACCATCCTCCGTGGATGCCCTTATGATCCTTATGAATTAGCAATAACTTTGGTTGATCACTATATATATACATGTATATACACAGACACATAATATGATAGCCACATACAGTAAAACAACTAAAAACTGTATTGGATTTTACGAGATATATAATTTACACATAAAAATGCCTAATAAATTTTTACATGAAAATTTTAAATAATAACACAATATTAGTTAATTAACCTAATTACTACTGTTAATATTGATAATATCTATAGAAATTATATTTTTATATTAATATTCACTTATATAAGTAAAATCATGTCTCTGAAACAATACTAACAGACAAACATGACTCCTCACCTTTCTCAAAATGTCAAGCAACTCTGAAAATAATAGGAGGGCATTAGCAAAAGAATTATCTATAAAGCACTTAGAGCAAACAGAAATAAAACAAAGTGAAATGAAGGAGATACTGCTTATTTAAACCTAATGATTTATATGTGATCAAGAGTTCCATAGAATCACGGAATAACCTGAGTTGGAAGGCACCCACAAGGATCATCAAGTCCAACTGTTAGCGCTGCACAGGATCATCCCCAAGAGTCATACCATGTGATCAAGTGTATTATCCAAATGCTTCTTAACTCTGGCAGACTTGGTGCTGGAACCACTTCCTGGGCAGCCTGTTCCAGTGCCCAACCACCCTCTGAGTGAAAAAACTTTTTTTAATATCCAGCCTAAACCTCCCCTGACAGTTTCATGACATTTCCTCCTGTTCTGTCACTGGTCACCACAGAGAAGAGATCAGTGCCTGCCGCTCCTCTTCCCCTCACAAGGAAGACTGCAATGAAGTCTCCCCTCAGCCTCCTCTTCTCCAGGCTGAACAAACCAAGTGACCTCAACCTCCTCATACTGTTTCCCCTCCAGGCCCCTCTACCATAAATCACCATGTTACCAGATCATCTCCGATACATAAGGAAAGAACACCAATTAGTTGACACCACAGCACCTATTGTCAATACCACTTCACACAGCTATTTCCCTTCAAAACTCTTCTGGCATTATGCAGTCTCTTTGATTACTAGTTGAGGGATACAGCTTTGTAAGCAAATGTCATGCAACAAACCCTGCTAGTAAAAGTTCTCTACTTCAGGTACAATAAAAGCAATATCTTAGACACTGTGTGCACTAAAAAAGTTTCATTCTTCAGGGTGATGCATTGTACTTGTCCTAAGGTTTGATATGCAATGATGCAGTTACCAAAGCAAGTGCACAACTGCACATTATGATTTTCATATTGGTAAACTTCAACAAAGTGCAATAATGCCACATGACACAACACTTCATTTTAGTCCCACTTAAAAAAAATTGCATTAATTAATTACAGTGCATTTTAAGGAATGGAAAAATATAACATCAATCAAGAACAAAATCACTGCAGTCAATAAGCAAAAATTATTTCAGGAGCCTTAAAAAACATCTATTATCTCATGAATACACAGTGCATACAGATATAAAATTCAGCATGGTTATATACCAATGTCACACACATCTTCAGTATATAGAGAAAATTATAATGCATAAGAGAGCTAGCCAGAAGTGAGTTATAAGTCTCTTGATAAATGAAGATTAATGTCACAGAGCTAAGCTAACCTGTATTATAATGATATAAAAATAACAATAGTTCTTAGTGCTATGGTGTTTTTTATCTGTGGAGCTCCGTGCATTTTACAAGCACTAATTGAAATAACATCCCTGCAAGGTGGGTACATTTTATTGTCTGGGTTCTACAAATTGGAAAATGAAGGCACAAATAATTAAAAGATCTAACCCTGGGTCAGAGAGCAAGCCATCAACTAAAACAGAAATACAGCTTTCAACTTGAATTTTCCCAGTTTAAATTCTCCTTTTTTTAATCCTGTATGCATAACTAATATTAATTAATACTCCTAACAAAAAATGGTGCTTCTGTCATTGAAATCAATAGCTGCTTATTTCATTGGTTCAACTGTATCACTAAACAATTCCAAAACTATTCTAACATTTTAACACAAAAGAGGGACAATCTCCAGGTGGCTCCAGAAAATCTCCAACAGGGGAGACTCCACGACATCCTTTTCTAGTGCTCCAATCTATTTGAGTGCTCAGTGACCCTCACAGTGAAAAAAGTGTTTCTAATGTTCTAAGGCCACTTCCTGTGTTTTAGTTTGTGCCCATTGCCTCTGGTCTTGTCATTGGGCTCTGCTGAAAAGAGCATATAAAGTGTCTTATTTACACCCTCCCTTCAGGTATTTATAGAGATTAGTAAGTATCCCTCCTGAGCCTTGTGGTCCAGGCTGAACAATCCCAACTCTCTTAGCCTTGGATAATTTTAACTACTTTTTTTCTGGGGAAATGGATACATGAATAATCTAAATCTCAAAACTAAAGCTTAGAATTTTTTCCATTAATTGCAAAGGCATAGGATTAGACGTCAAATCCAAGGAAGAAGGAATCAGGCATAAAATATATTTTATCAATAATTGATGTCCAAACAATTCCACTTATCTGAATGTAAGCTACTTAGACAACATCAAAATGACTCCTATGATTTCCACTAATCATTAGATTATCACTTCCTTCAATACACTACATGATAGCAAATAAGTTGTCTACCACATATCAAAAAGATTTACTCTGTTTGTAGTATTGAATGGGTTATTATTATTTTATAGTCACTTTGGAAAAATTATCATAGAAATATTTATTTAAAAGGCTATTAATGTTTTAATAGTACAAACTTGTTTCTGTCTTTTCACAACCGTATTTTCTCCACATGTGTTCTCTGCAAAAATGTTCTTGTTAAAAACATTAAAAGAATTAGAATATTTTCAATAATATTAAAAATGAAGCCTTGTGTAATTTTTGTTTGAGTCACCCTTTGTTTATCCTGAAAAACAAAACTAATTATTCATACAACCCAGCTGCTGTTTTGCATCATATTCATTATTATACCAGTAAACATAGAGTACTTCTGATTTCTTTTTCCGGAATAAAATATTTTAAGAGTAATTAAGAGAAAACACTATCAGAAATGTCTTAAAGGAAATGACAATTGTAGTGTTAAGGAAATTAGGGAGACAGGGGGAGACAAAAGCACCTCTGTCTACATATTTTCCTATGGTATAATATTGCGCTATTTCATCTTGATTATTCCAGTCAGTTCTGATTATTTCAACTCCTACCTGTCAAGCATCAGCAATTCAGAGTATAATGGGAATAGCACACAGCTAAAAGAAGGAGACAGGAAACAAAAAACCCCACCAACCTATTTCTTTGCTGCAAGGAAAAGAGTTTACTCCACTGGAAAACACAGAAGTGCCTGTAAACAGATACGCCCATTAAATCAGTTAGTCAGAAAGGTCCCTTTTGAAAGAGCAACATGGAAAACATCTTCTCAGGTTTTACTTAACTTTCTGTTCAAAAGGTGGATGTTTGAGCCTCAGGGATCAGCTGGTGACATGAAAATCTATCTTCCAATTCACTCAGGTGTTTTTCAGTAATGAGTTCCCACTTCCTTATCCCTGAAAGGCATGGTAAATAGAGTCATAGATCAAAGCAGCACGTAGCTGAGTGAGTACAGCTGTGGAAGCTAAAATGGCAAGAGCTGCTGTGTGGTAATGAAAAGGGCCATCACTAAGGATTTACTCTAGAATTCAAAACTGTCACTTTCAATTTGAAACAGGGGATCCATTAGCTTAGTGCACTTTTTATTGTTAT
The DNA here is from genome assembly GCA_035047865.1 of Dendrocincla tyrannina. Lineage (NCBI taxonomy): Eukaryota > Metazoa > Chordata > Aves > Passeriformes > Dendrocolaptidae > Dendrocincla > Dendrocincla tyrannina. The sequence continues at coordinate 20,944,196 of JAWWMP010000165.1, forward strand.
TGATTTGCAATCCTTTACATTCTTTTAATTTCAAACTGCCATTGAATGCATAACTGGTTTTTACTTCATAGAATAAGCCTTGATTTTGCTTTCAAATAATTATTCTCAAACCACATTTTCTTCCTGCACCATCTTCTTAATGAGTTTCATTAATATAGGTTTCCATTTACTTTAATTATATTTTTGGCAGATTTGCTTTTAGCTACATCTCACCTTAGTACAGTAGCATTTTGTCACATCCTCTGGTTAAGCCAGAGTGGCCCTGAACAATTACTTCTTTTCCTGAAGTAGTGGTGTGGGTAGGAGGCTAAAGTGCATGGACACATTTATTCATACCTAATAAAAAAGCCAAGCAACCTGTCATGCTCTCATCTAACTTAAGTTGCAAGGAAATCAACTACCTTTCCCCTTGGTAATGGAGGAATTATTCAAAACAATACAACCAAAAGTGGCAGAGGAATTCCAGAACTGCAAGTCTCAAATATCAAAATTATGCCAGAAATCTGACACAAATATAATACTTAAAAATATTTACAAAGGAACTTACCAAGCAGCTGTAACACTGATATTTAATTGACAACTTTGCCTCAATGCACTCAGTTCAGCAAAGCAATGAGTATATTTATACCAATCCACAGATTCACAGAAGATGCTGAGTTGGAAGGGACCCAAAAGGATCATCAAGTCCAACCCTTAGCCTTTCTTTTTCTTTCTTTTCTCTTATTCCCTTGGGCGATATTTTTATGCCTTCATATTGCTATATTACAATAGATACTGACCAAAACGGCTACATGCCTGCTTTCCATTGCAAACCAAATTGTTCTAAAATAAACCTTATACATACATTTACTGATCAGTCAGCATCATTTCACTCTAACCCATCCCAAGGGATCTATTAACAAGAACCTGGGTTTTCCTCACATTCTGGGGTAGGTCATAACAGGCTACTGTCCCCACAATCTTTCTTTGCCATTTTCAGCTTCACTAAACTCATTAACTCTTCTACTCCATCATGGGATGAAGCAGAGAATTAGATACTCAATGACACAATAGACACAACTTTTTACATTAAAGCTCACTATTTTATGAGACAGTATGTGTTGCTTTTCACAGTTTGGTTGAATGAAGTTTAAGTACTGTACTTGTGCATCAGTCTCACTGGTATTAAACATGGTAATAGTTATACATGGTAATAATTATACTGAAATTCATACATCTCTGAAATATAATCTCTGAAATATAATTTGAACAGATATGATTCTGTCTTAAGGTTCTTGCATTTTTGCAATATATATGAAATATTCCATTTTTTAAAGCACTAGCAGGAGATATGGACATTTTAGATGGAGAATGACCATGCACTAGTGTCAGTAATAGTAGAATAATATTAATAGAATCACAGAATCACTGAATAGGGAAAGTTGGAAGGGACCATCATGGGTCATCTGGTCCAACCTCCCTGCTCAAGGGGATCGTCCTAGAGCACATGGCACACAGGATTACATCCAGACAGATCTTGAATATCTCCAGTGAGGGAGATTCCACAACTTCTCTGGGCAATCTGTTTCAGTGTGCAGCCGCCTACACAATAAGGAATTTCTCATGTTTAGGTGGAACTTCCTGTGCATCAGTTGCCTCTTGTCCTGTTGCTTGGCACCACTGAGAAGGGTCTGGCTCCATCCTCTTGATACCCTCCCTTCAGATACTTTGAGCCACTGATGAGGTCCCCTCTCAGTCTTCTATTCTTGATGCTGAACAAGGCCCCCTTCCTTTAGCCCATCCACATAATCATCTTTGTGGCACTCCACTGGACTAGCTGCAGGAGCTCCATGTCTCTCTTGTACTGAGGAGCCCACAAACAAACACAGAACTACAGCTCAGGCCACACCAGAGCTAAGTAGAGGGGCAGGAACACCTCCATCAACCTGCTGGCAATGCTCTTCCTAATGCACCCCAGGATTCTACTGGCCTTCTTGGCCACAAGGGCACACTGCTGGCTCATGGACAGCTTGCTGTCTACCAAATCAGCCCCCAGCCTGTACCGACGCAGGAAGTTATTCCTCCACAGGTGCAGGACCCTGTGCTGAATTTCAGAAGGTATCTCTCTGCCCATCTCTCCAACCTGTCGAGGTTCTTCTGAACCGCAGCACAGCCCTCTGGGGTATCAGTCACTCCTCCCTGCTTTGTTTGGCAGTGAACTGCCTGAGGAGGCATCTGCTCCCTCATCCAGTGAATAATTTAAACAATGCTGGGCTCAGTATTGAACCCTGAGGGACAACACTAGTCACAGGCCTCAAACTAGATGCTGTGCTGCTGATTATCACCCTCTGGGATCTGCCATTCAGCCAGTTCTCATTCCACATTCCCATCCACAGTTCCTGAGTTTGACTATGAGGATGTTGTAAGAGACACAGTCAAAAGTCTTGTTGAAGCTGAGATAGACGATATCCACTGCTTTCCCTTCATCCATGTCTCAACAGAGAAAGCAATCAGGTTAGTCAGCCATGATTTAGCTTAAGTGAATCCATGCTGGCTACTCCTGATCACCTTGTCATCCATGTGGTTAGAGAGCGCCTCCAGAATGAGGTGTTCCTAGTCCAGGGATTGAGGTGAGGCTGACTGGTTCTCTGGATCCTCCTTCTTGCCCTTTTCGAAGACTGGGTGACATTTGCTCTCTTTTAGTCCTCAGACACCTTTCCTTTCAAAGGAACCTTTCCAAGCTGATCATGAACAGCCTCACTATGGTGTCTGCCAGCTCTCTCAGCACTCATGGATGCATCCTGTCAGGGCCCATAGACTTGCTGATGTCAAGTTTGCAGAAGCCTTGTCTCATTTCTACTTTGACACTATTTTCTTTCTGAGTTTCCTGTTTCCATCTCCTGTGTATTTCCTGGTCACACCTGAGTAATGACAGGAGTTCTCTGTTCATCCATGCACGTCTCTTGCCCCCTTTGCCCAATTTCTTGCTAATCAGGATACATTGTTCTTGAATCTGGAGCAAGTGATCCTTGAATATCAACCAACTCTCATGACATTTTCCCTGGACAACCTGATCCCATGGGATTTCTCCAAGAAGATCCCTGAAGAGGGTGAAGTTAGTTCTCCTGAAGTCCATGACTGTAATCTTACTTGCTGCCCTGCTTCCTGCTCACCCTATAATGAAGTTCACAGTCTCATGGTCACTACAGCCAAGGCTGCATTCAACATTCAGAATATTAAATTATGTTTATTTGTTTTGCAAATATATTTTATAATACAGTGATATATGCATCTGTTACCTTTAAAGCTAAACTAACAGACCAAAACTCCAAAGCAGTTTGCAGTATTGTAGCTCTTTCTATGAGGTATTCTCAGAATATGCCTGCAGTACCAGCTTTTAATTTGTCATTGCCTAACATTCATAGTTAAGCAGAACAGTTTGGATTTGCTTCCTAAATTCTCTTGTACTGTGTTTCCACAGCTGAAAGTACTTGGATACAGAAATTTCGTCAAAAAATGCAAAATACTTCATTTGCAGATAACTCAGTAGATCTGCAAATTCTGAAGTCCGTGTGCTTCCAAGACACAACTTTTATGTTGATAACATGGATGCAACCTGAAACTGAAAAATTACCTTAAAGCTCATGCTGGCCACAAACAAAAGATCTAGTTTAGACAGAATTTCTGGATTCCTGACCCTGAACAGGAATGTCTTCAAATTTCCCATCCCTGGAAATCTCCAAGGTCAGGTTGGATGGGGCTCTGAGCCATATGATCTAGTTGAAGACGCCCCTGCACATTGGAGGAGGGTTGGACCAGATAAACCCAAACCATTCTAGAATTCTGTGAAACTTATTGCAATACACAGTTCAGATAGTTCACTGTAATCCTATCTTTTGCCTTACTTGGACACTTAAGTGCAACATGAATGTTCAGGTTCACTTTATAATCCACAGAAGAGAGAGACTTGAGCAGAACATCTCAAAAAGCAATTTTATAAATTAATTCTCCCCCAAAAAATTTCAATAAATTTTCCCCTAAAAAGAGGAAATAACTACTCATGTAAAGACTGTGATTTTATAAAAAACAAAAAACAAACAAAAAACAAACAAAAAAAAACAAACAAAAAAACCCCAAAAAACAAAACAAAAAAAAAAACAAACAAAAAAAAAAAAAAACAAAAAAAAACCAAAAAAAACCCAAAAACAAGTG
>JAWWMP010000165.1:20948486-21050201 GCA_035047865.1 Dendrocincla tyrannina
AAACAAAAAAAAAAAAAAAAAAAAAAGAAAAAAAAAAAAAAAAAAAAAAAAAAAAAAAAAAAAAAAAAAAGAAAAGAAAAAAAAAAACAAAAAAACAAAAACAAGTGTCATAGAAGCCCCTGGTTTTCTCAATAACATTTCTCTGCTGTAATATAACTCATTGTTCTATAGTATACTTTTTATTTGCTAGTTGTAACCAACTTTAATGATTTTTAGGACTTGGGATGACTGTATTATTTCAATTTCTGTAGCAGCCATGAAAATTTACTCTCTATAAACTCTAGCCAACAGTAGATCTTCAGAACTTATCAAAGTATTCTCTTATTATGTTTACTTTTTTCATGCTCTCTCTCACTTCATTGTAATCTGTATTTTCACATGAGAAAATTTGGGTATAGATATTTTTATAACAGCAGATCAAATACCATCAGCCACATAATTTTCTTTGTACTTGTTCTCTAGTAAACTAGAATAATTGAGGTAGACAATCTTTCATGAAAATATTCCAATTAGGAGTTAAATGAGGACTGATGAATTTTGCACAAAGTTTTCTCATATGATTCATTTGATAAATTATTTTTTCTGTCTTTCATTTTCAGTACTTTCTTTAAACTTATCTAAACCACAAACAAAAGGAATCCTAAATTAAAAACAGTCATTAGGAATGCACATTTTATAAACAATGAGGTGAAATGCATTATACAAAGAATTATTTTACAAAAAATATGCATATTACCCTCTAATTTACTGAAAAGCATACAAATATTAAAAAAAAATCCTGTCCCAAAGCATTTCTTGGTTTTCTTCACAGCTGGAAATTGAATTCACTTATGTCAAAAATTACAAACGTACAATAAAGCAAGAAAGATGCCTCAATTTCTCCTAAATTAACTTTTTTCTCTCCTGAGTATTAGTTTAAAACTCCAGACACAGAAAATGTTTGGTATCTCACTTTATCAGAAAATTGAAGGTGAATCAAATGACAAAGATGGTAAAAATCTTCAGTTCTAATACTTCAGTTGATACTTCAGTTCTAATCTGATAGCATTAAAAAACCTCAAACATATTAACTGAGGAATTTATGCTCATGTATACTAAGGATGTTAAGGTACCTTTTTCTTTGTATGACAACAATATTTTAATGCACATTCTAGGGCATAAGACCTAGTTTTAAGAAGCTACCTATCTATGTAAAATGGTACAATTCAGCAACTCATTTGCATTCACTGCTTATGAAATATATCCCTGATGACTCTCTGTAATGGTTTCCAGTGCACACATTTTCTTCTGAATCTCCTCACACTTTCTGCCCTTAATATCACACATTTCCCAGACATACATTCTCTGCCAGTTACTAAATGATACTCCAAAAATCTATCAACAGCCTTCCAACATACTCTAGTATAATTAAAAATATTCTTTCAAATCCCTCAGATACTTGGGTAGTCTTGGACTTGCACAACATTAAGTTCAGCATGGACTGCAGACATGGATCCTCCCCCCCAAAATATAAGAGAGTCATCTATCTGAAATTTGATTCTACGATCAGGGCAACACTATGAAACACCTTTGAAGACAAAGGCCAGAAACTAAAATTTATACAGACTTATTAAAGAGCTTAATTTTATGAAGGATTACAGTTTCTGCCCCTTCGGGAACAACTTTTGTGCTCCAGACTTTTCTGCTACACAGATAATAACCACATTTTCATAGTAGCTAGACTAAAATCCAGTTAAACTTTGACCACTTGCCTTCAACTTGTATTTAACTTGCTACTTGCTGTTAATGCCCAGGATACTGTGCATTTCACTTCATTTAGACTTGATCTTGTGAAGCAGTTGACACCAGGTGCTTAGGTGTACAGAAAAGATTTTTAGAAAACATGCCTGCTTTTCACAAAAATTTCACAAATTTCTAAATGCTGTCAGTACCTAAACAGATTTTACAGTATAGCTATAGTCAACTGCACTATATTCCCTCTTGGTAGATGATCTGTTCCATGTGCATAAGCATGTTTTCATGGAGTGTATTTGATTATCATGAATTCGATATCCTCAGCTGCAACTATTTGTCCTCCCAACTTACACTAAAACTCATCCACGCAATCTTACATAAATTCACTGGAATTCACAGATCATTCCAATTTTTTTTAAAAAGCTTGTTTTGTGAAGAAAAGCACATGAGAAATATGCATAATGCTATATGTAGTCAGTGAACTCTAGAAATCACTGACAATTACTCTTTTCATCATGTGCACTGCAAGAATATTTTTTGCTGCAGATGAGCGACGGAACTAATACAGACATACAAAACAACCGTTTGGCAGTTGCTTAGTTCATTAGTTCATTACCAAATGAATCCATGCAACAGCAACAAACCAAGTCGCTTACACTTCTTTGCCTTCCCTTTCTGGTAATAATTCTAGCACTGGAAGGGAAATTTCTCCTTATGGCACTGTAACTTGTGCTGACTAACACAGAGAAGGCAACAAGCTCTAAATCAAATTCACAGCTCACATGTCTGCTTCACAAAGATATACTAGTTTGGTATGAACTTAGCATTCTAGGAAAGACGGTGCACGTTAGGTGTAAGGACACTGATTAAATATGTTCAGCTTACTTGCTCATATATCTTTTCAATTACTTCATACAAACATACAAACGTCTTCCTCAGGCACCAATCTGATAAAGAAAAAGGTGCTTTTGAAAAGCAGCAATGCTAATGAGATGGACTCTTAGCAGCTATTACAGCCTTCTCTGATGTCGTTTGCACATAGAAAAGGCTGGAATGTATTTCAGGATCAGAAAGCTCTGCTGTATATCTAATTAAAGTTCCTTTCTTGGCCTAGATTGTCCTTAAAAGTGTATTTTCTATAACAACATTCAAAACACTTTTAACTAAACCAAGGAATTAGGCTTTGTCTACTTTCTTTAATGCATGTATCCTGTAAATTAATTTGTTTCAGTTTCAGGAAGCTATTTAGAAGTGTCCTATTTTTTCTAATTTTAAAAGTAAACAGAATGTGCATGTGTTTCTCTCATTACACGGTCTACAATTAAATTATAAGTAAAATCATAAGACCTTAATTTAACCAAGAGTCATGCTTTCACTTCATCCTCTGCACTATTCAGCCTCCCAGACATATTTGTCACCCTTCTATGACACAGATCCTTTATTTCAAGCATTTAAAGAAATATACTGGATACATGAACATATACGAGTAGTAACTGGCTCTAGGTAAAGATGCATATAAATCTCTGGTTAGTAATAGCCAAAAGTTTCATTTAAAGAATAATCTTGGTTTCAGGAAATGTTTTTCATCTTTAAATTATTGTTAAAAATAATAGAAAAATAGCTACTCATATAACTTTTACAACAAAACTAATTTCTTACCATTGATTTGAAACTATTTTAAAGTATATTTAGTAATTATTAATAACATATTAAGTTTATTATTCTATATTATTAATGTTGTGTAAAACATTTTTACATTGATTAAGTTTTAGAGCAAGTTAAACTATCCCTCAGCTTGGGGAACTACAGCATGTCATGCAAGATAAAGAGTGCTGTTTACAGAAGTGGGATACCCATATAAACACACATTAAGAGATAGAAAGCTAAATCATATTATTTCACCTGTCAGCTGAGCTTTCTAAATACCATTTTCTGGGAAGATAATAGAGGTGTCAGCACAACCATTACTTCTTTCTCTATTTCAGTTCTTCGTGCAATTTAGGAATTTATTTCAAAAACCCCACTTCTTTTGTGCAAAAAAGCCGCCTCTGAAATTAAGCATTTCTGATGCATCCATTCAACCTGACAGGAAAAATGAAACATTTTCATGTTGGAAAAACTGAAACCCATTTAATTTATGTTTAATTTCAGCTTGGCTACTGAACAAAGTATTAAATTATGTGAATGAATTATCTGCCTAGCTCAACATGCTACTAAGTCAAAATGTGACGAAACGTAAAGCGTTTCTCAACTGGGTGCAGTGAATTTGTGCCAGCAGTTGACTACTATACCATAAAATACTATTGCATAAAAGAGAGAATTTTGGGGGGGAGGATGTCGTTTCACTTGACCTGAATAAACCAGATGTTGGTGGGGTTTTTTTACAAGAGAAGGAGGTAGCTACTTGATAATAAATAATCAAATTTGATAATAAGCAATGAAAATGAACAAACAAGTAGTTTGCTGCTTGATAGCAAACAAAGTAGGTTTATATTCTAGTAAGGTTTCCCCTTTGGGATCTCACAAGCTTACAAGTGCTGTAAATATTTGGGAAAAAAAGATAGTCCATATCAAATTTTGATTAACAAACTAACAGACTAAAAAGTTAAATGATTGTTACATTTTCTACCTTTTGAAAGTAATTCCATGAGGACAAAGACTGAAAAAATACAAAGATTTCTTTTTCATTCCAGACAAATTTATCAGTCTATGGATCTGTAACTTAAGCAAAAGAAGAAGTCAAGAAAATATTGCTGGACCTCAGGATTGAGAAAACAACTTGTTGTGTGCAAACTTGATATAAAGTTGTGCTGCAAATAGACAGCCTGAAAAGATGGCAAAGATATCTCAGAGAAAATATATTTTCTCCATTTATCTCAATGGAGCTGTTCACATTAACAATCATCCTAAAACATAAGAGTCAGTTTTAATAAGTTGCTTGAGAAATGGGACGTGAAAGTCACAAGCCTATCTTCACACTTCACTGATACTAAGAACCTTGTAGAATTCACAGAAGCTTGTTTGCACTTAAAGTATTGCATTATCTGCAACTTCAGATGCTGAGGGTTGTAAAGGCAGCCTGACTTGAATAAATTTTGTATAGGAAATTACTGAGGGAGCATAACTGAGTTCAGCCTGTTTCAGTAATGCTTCAGAGTGCTTTTGCGAGTAGATTAACTATATTAAGAGACTTTAAAGCAGTTTTCTGGATGAAAAAACATTACATCCACATAGAATCTGACATACTGTCTGAAAGTCTGTATTTTTCTGTTGTGATAAGGGTATTGCTTATAACTGAAATGTCGGCCTTTCCAATGCAATTTTCTCTTAATTGTTTTTAGCACATAGAGCCCCTAAAACTTTGAATACAATCACCAAAAAAATGAAATACAATAATTATTACAGCTTATAAATTCGTGGTTAAATCAGGCCAACACATATATTTTAGTTCTTTTCATTTGAGCACATAGGTGTTCTTTATTAGTAGATGTTCAATATGTCAAATAAAAAAAAATTTGCTTGGAATAATTATTGATTTATACATTCGATAATCAGGTAAAATTTAAATCAAAACAACAGGAAACTTCAAAGGTATATAGAAGACTCTCAATCTAGTTAACCAAGGTTTGTGCAGTGGGTTTTTTTTGTGAATATGACTGAAGAAGCAGCTGAGGGACATTCAGAATATGGCCCTCTACAGAACAGAGCAGAAGGTGTAAGGAGTCAGCCGAAAGTAATCAAAATGCTACACAATTACAGCCTTGTTTCTTTACAATGACATAAATGTGTGTCTTTACCAAACTGAAGAAATTGTGTTCCCCATTTCATACCTGGTAAAATCAAAGCAAAACTCACCACTTTTTTGTTAGTTTTCAGTTTAAGTCAGCTTGAATCACTGTAGTTTTTTTGAAGCTCATTAACAACTGAGCAAGAGGCACTTAAGTGATTTGTTAGGACTATCAAGCAGGACCCCAACTCCTACACACTTTTTAAATTCCTGAGCATTTAAAAGATAAAGTTGGTATGTTTTAACATAAGGTATTCAGGCTGTTTGAAAGTCTAAGAGGAAACAGCTAAACAACAAAAGTTCTCTGACAGTGTAATTGGGGAGCACACCTGAAGATTTCTAAGATTTCTAAAAGACTGACTTTTTTTGTTTTCCCTTTTTTTTTTCCTTCCTGCTTTTGGAAGTGGAATAGTTTATTAGAAACAGAAAATAAAGCTGGGGTAGGAATCAGTCTATCTTCTCAAGGTATATTTATTCCTAAAATATTCCTGATTGGCACTGATTAATGCCCTCCAGGAAGTAAGGAACCTTAGTACAACAACCTTTCTATATCAGCCTAAGTTTTAGATCTCTTTTTTTAAATCATTTAAACTGTACCAGGGTGGTTGAGATTGTGATGCTAGGAAGACAAGAATGCTTCTTAAAAAAAATGTAGGCCTTCCTGTAGGAAAATGTATCCTTTCCACATTTCCCCTAAGAAAAAAATAAAATCCTGGCCACTAGAACCTTGGGCAAAAGTGACACTATTTAGTCATATCAACAACCCAGAAGTCTGAGCACACAAAACTGTATGCAGGGAAGTGTCATGAACAAAACCAAAACCACCCAGCAGAGCAGTTTCAAAAATTATCCTCTTGGATTCTAAATTTACTTATAGGTATACTGAAGCCTTCCCCATTTTTTATCCTCATTATGCTCATACATCTCTGAGCAGGAGGCCTATTGAAATCTTCCAAATTAGGAAGGCAGTCAGTTGTCCTGGCTGACACAATCAGGGTAGTGTGTGCAGATGGAACAGAATGCGCTGCAAAGAACAGCAGCTTACCTCTATGGTGAGGCAAAACAGGTGTTAGTCTCCCTTTTTCTATGCTCTTCCCTTGAAATTTGGATTTTAATGTACATATAGAAAATTTTCAGTACATATAGAAAATTGCGTAAAATAATCCTGCATTGAAAGAAAACATAGGAGAAAAGGTCTGAAAGGTTTGCAGTTTACTTTCTTCCAGTAAACATGTTGGTTTCCTGTTAAACAATTCAAGGTGTCTTTTCAGTTGTAAAGAAAACTTTTCAGAGTAGAGAGGAAATTACCATCCTCTAGGCCTTTAGCTAGTCAGAGGCAAGCCTAGAAATATACAGCTTCATAGCTCACTGATCCTAACACTGAAGTTATCATCTCTGAAAAACCATCAACAGAAAGAGTAAGACATCAAAAACTGAATAAATAACTGCAATAATACATCATGGGTTTTCTTGATGAGTGTGTATTTCTCTTAAGAAGGGAAAGGGGTATATCTCTGTGGACTTCTGTGTTGGAAGCCAGAAGAAAAGTCAGAACATTCTGATACATTGTTAAGTTTTCAAGAAAGCAGAACAGAAGTATGGAAAGGAAATATTCACGTTTGGGAGGTCTACAGCCTTTGAACCCTGATCCCTTAAGAGCCAGTTCATGCCATTCCTGATGTGCTGTCACTCTATACAAGTTTTATTAGAAAAGTGCTTTGAGACTGCTTTCTTAAAATCCACACTGGCACAGAAAGACTAATATCTCTTTTGTCTTTCATTCAAATGACAATTAATTACACATAATGACCAAATTTACCAATCATTTTGCAGAAAGTAGATCGTTTGAAAAAAGCCTTGCATTGTTAGTAATGCTGACAGGTCCTATTGTTTCAGCACGTATTTTAGTATGTTGAGTTTCTCTTTAAAGCACTACTGAAGAATGAATCTATTTTGCAAAATTTTAATTTGCATACTTTTCTCAGTAACCAGATTCTAATGTTACACATATAAAAAGGCAAAAAAAAAAAAAAGCCCACCAAAAAACTCCAAACAACGCCCCCACCAAATGGCCAAATAACCAAAGCAAATGCCAAACTTCAGAATACTCTTGAAATACTTAAAGATTCAAAAAATAAGGGAATAGAGGGGTTTAGGGTTTCAATTTAGGGATTCAGGGTTTTAAATGCTTCACATGGTGAAGAATGTTCAATAGTGCTAATTTGCTTGAGGACAAATTGCAAATGGCTCCTGCATGCTCAAATAAAATCTAAAGAATAAAATCTTATGCCAGGAAGGAGTTCTTCACTGAAACAGTTTAATATTTCTTTTTCTGACATGTTTAGTTACTGAAATATTTTGCCACTGTACCCCTAGAATCAACAGTTTTTTCTGCATAAATTATCCCAAAGAACATAGTTTATCATACCTTATTTTCTAGCAGTGATTTAATTCCTATTACTCTAAGTGAGCTTCATTAAACTAATTGACTTAGCTGGAACCATTCACAGTAGTTAAGGCTTGCAGAATTGCAAAGAATAAGCTGTACTGGAAGAGTTGAGTATTTCTGCCTATAGTGAACAAACCTAGTGAGTTAATTGACTCATGATGTATCAAACCAATAAATTAGCTGAAAAGCTATAATAGCATAGCTTTTCTAATGACATTTCATATATATAAAGAATATCAAGATTTATATTTTCTGAGCTTTGCTGAAAAAAGTAGCAAGTGTATTCTCTTCCATTTTCTGATCTAAACCCACCAACAAAACCAACATTTCTACCCAGAGCCACTACTTAGAAGGAAGGATAGTCTTGTGTTTGTGGTGCAGTTATAAAACTCCTCTACATCTCTTCTCTTTTTCACTACTCATGCAACCTTAGGCAAGTGGCTTCATTATAGGGGCCTCAGTTTCCTCAAATCTTGTCCATGCAAAAACTGTAATTTGCTTCTGTAAGAATTTTGCTGGATTTGGATAGTTGAACATTACAGAACAACTTCAGTATAAAACACCTGCTCAATATAAATACTCTAAATACACAATTGGGTTTTTAAAAGGTCTAAGAAGCTAGTAGTTAAAATGTAATAAATAATAAATAGTTATAAATAATAAAAGAAATATACAGTCATTAAGGCCTGTCTACTCAAGTTTAGTCACAGTTATCTGTAAGTAAACAGACTTAACAATGCTTTCTTAAAGTATCATTTCATTATGAGGATAAATTTACTAACATTTGGGGGACATACTCCAGTAAGAAACAGGAAAGAAAACCACAGAAGTGTCAGCCTCTTCATGGATAAGAAGCCAACTTCTCTGAATAGATTTTCTTTCAGGGTTTAATTTTATTTCCCACAAATCCAGACTTCAGATTTTCCATCAAAATTCACTGCTTTGACATTATCATTTGCTCATGTGGTTGTAAACACAAAATGGACATCACTGTTATGCGATGAGACAGAGCTTGACACAGTTCAAAGTAGTCCGTCTTGAATGAGGGCAAATAGGAGATGTCAACCAAAATCCAGAAAATCCCATCTCTGATTCTTCATCAGAGAAATGCCCTTGACAATAATCAGTTTCTAAAGAATTGTCATCCCAACTGACAATACCCCTGCCATCTGCTATTTTCATTTTGAAGGACTTTTGAGTGCCATCAGTAGGAAACCACCTTTCTTTGTCTACCAAAACTCCTTTATCTCCTCTGTAAATCCTTTTATGCCTTCTTTTTCCTGTATGACTAATTTATGATCTATCTCCTTCATAGGCAGCTCCAGCCTCATTAAAACTGACTCCTGTTGCCTTGACTGAGTGTGGCTTCAATGGGAAAGCAACATCTGAGTGCACTGGCTGACCTGAAACTTACTCTTTAACTCCAGCCCAATCAGCTGCTGGATTTTTATCAAAAATGAGACACATTGTAAAAAGGGAAAGCTTTATCCACAGTACTTAATTACAGATGTCTTAATAAAGACATGACCTACCCTCTCTCTTCCCTCCTCCAACCACTATAATTAAAGTTTCTCTAACAGAACAGTAAGCTATTTTTGTTCACTTGCCATTTTGTTCACTTGCCATTTTTAAAAATTGAATACAATTCTTCAGGAGCTTGAGAAGTGCAAAATGAAAATATGTTAACCCAGCACTAAGAAAAATATCTATTTTTCTTATGTATGTACAGTTAAACACTGAAACCAGTAAACAAACAAATAAAGGTAGCAAGTATTCTAGAAATGCTGGTTTGCACCCTGGTCTTTTTCCTCTAGTCAGTGGGAACATTTGTTGTGGAGAAGCACTGAAAATCAACACACCTTTGTTTATTTATCCACCTATGGGTACTCAAGGTCCTTAGCACCAAAACCATCTGGACTTTCTCAAGTTGTAAATACCTAACACCTCTTACTTATGTCAGTGCTTACATTAAAAAAAAAAAAGAAAAAAATTACGCACATGATTAAGTGATGGGTTTAGGTACTAATCTGTGTTTATGAGTCTGTTTGAACTGACAAAACAACTAACATAAAAACCCCCGAGCCTCTGAATGAATATGAATTTCACTGAAATGGAGGAAAACCTGAGAAAACAGACTGTTTCTATTCCTGAAAATAACTATCAATGGATAAAATTAAGAAAAGGAAAATGTTGCAAAACTCAAGATGTTCCAAGTTCAAAAATGAGAAAAGAAATATAAATTCTCAAAACTGATTTAGTTTATCAACTTCAACACAGGTTTGATAAATGCCTAAAATGCTGTTCTGGGAGAATGATCTATTCAGAAACACACACAAAGCAAAATGAATGAGCAAGCTCATCCTAAACCTGAAAATCTCTGCCGTTGTTTATATGCAGTAGACCTGATTTATGTATATGAGAGTTTCCAACCAGAAGAAATAGCAGGTCATTCCCCAAAGAACGAGAATATAAATGTTAAAAAAAATGTAATCACAAATGTAAGTTAATGAAATCCAGTATAGTGATTACACTTTGTGTTTCTTTCCTTTTCCGCAGGCTTGCTGACAGGGCAAATCAAAAACTAATGTCTCCAGTATAGACGGCTAATAACCTGAAGGTCTCGTTCCAAATAGGCCTTAGTTTTATTCCTAGTGTTATTTGAGGAGACTAAAAGTCAACGGGCTTCAAAGAAAAAGAGTTTGAACTTCATATCCAATTACTGACACGCTACATGAAAGACAACGATGAGACCAAGACAACCAAAAAGGACAAGTCATGAAAAGCCACGGGCAGGTTGGTACACTACCAGATACTCTCAGCATGTTCTAGGGAAAACATATTTAAGTCCGTGAGTGAAGCTATTGCAAGTGAAGTGATGTTAAGACTGTGTCCTAGCAGTCATTCTCAAAAGGGTTCAGGACAAAAACAGCATTTATGCAGCAGTTGATGTGGCACTTTAAGTAAAGGAGCTCCTGGCAACTGAAATACTTCATGGATAGCAAGCTTAAACTCTCATATGCAGAAGAACTATTAAGACTTTCATCACATTTCTCAGCATAAAACCTAATCTTATCAAGATGTACCAACAGACAAAAAAGAGTATTTGCTATGATTAAATAATTCAGACTGAAGTCTTCTCAGAAAAGACTGACCTGTAAAGATCAGCAACAAATGGAATACTGTGGGTCAGAAACTGACCCCTTGTCAAAATAAGCAGGCTTAATGAAAAACATAATTATGAAATCTTAAAGCGCAAACTAGAAATTGTCTGTGAGACAAAGGAAATTGCATTTTAGTCTACCCTGCCCTGGAAAAGGCTTCAGCTCAGAATTATCTCTGTCATGGGAAGCCTCACTGCTAGACAGGGAACACTGATTTAGAATCTGTACTATGTGGCAGCAAATAAAAAAATACCTGTTATTTGGTTTAAAGAAGACACGACTGAGGAATATAAAAGACCATTGCAAAGAGATTAAGCTGTTTTCTATTAAGCATTCTGGGTAGCTCAAAAAGATATATTCTGTAACTGCCACAAAGACAACATATTTTAGGATAATTTCTTCAAGCAAGCACTAGAACACATACGCTATTCTGGATCACTAATGTTCTGAAATTCAGTTAGTTTATCATGTTTCAGGAAGTGTATATTGCAAGTGTACAATATCTTCCAGAGAAGGAGGATAGAGAGATGTCCAGAGATGGGCTGAAGGACTTTCTGGTATCCTTTTTTTCTTTTTTATGCAACAGAAAGCACCTTCTGATGTTTAAAATCTCATTTAAATTATAATTTTTTGACTATATGTTATTTTCAGAGTCTCAGACATGAAGTGAAAGTGAAATTTGGAATGATCAACAATGGAGATTTTTTCCTCTCCTTCCCTGTTACTCTACTCTCTTAAAAAAAAAATTCCCTCTTTTTTTATTCCATCATACTATTAATTCTGAAATGTATAAATTCCTTTTACCAACCTAGTCCCTTAAAAAAATACAGCTTTTAAGTAACATTTTCACTTCTTCACTCCCTGAAAACAGTGTTAGAAATTCAGGTTTTCTTACTGCATTTCAGCTTTATTTCATCTTTAGATTTACTTAGTACAGTGCAACAATTCTCATTTATAACAACAAATGGGCAGAAGTGTTAAATACATTTCTTGAGCACAACATCCAGTGAGATATGTACAAGATGTGAGTGCCTGTACCCTTTCCTGATAACCTTGACATTCTCCATTTCTCAGGGAGAGGAAGAAGTACTTGCATTAGTGCACTACATTTACATTCAGTAATATCCCTGCTAAGTATTTGATAGCAATACAAGAGGAAAGAAACATAGCTTATCCTGCAAGTCATGAAAACAATAATACATCCATTGTCATGAAGAGCAGTAATACCACTTATTCCTGTGACTGAACTGTCCCAAGCAAAGGTCATGTACCATGAAACAGCTAGATACTCACATGCCTCTACCTCAGAATAAAGCTTTACAGAGGATAAAATACAACATGCAGCAAAACCAGCACCATTTCAAAGGGTGGTCCCTCTCTGAGAACAACATAACACTGCCCTGTGTACAGCTGAACAATAGGAAAGTTCACAGTCAATCCCTCAAGGGGTAGCATAATTTACTATGTTAAACAAAGATACTAGTTCAGACTGATTCAGACTAGTTCAGAATGATTCAGTCAGTTTTAGAATAGGGAGGTGAAGAGTTATGTGAATTCATATTTGCATTTTGAGTTATTTTAGGGAAGTCTAGACCTCCATACATATCCATAAGACAATAGAGAATCATATTGGCTTTAAAAATCAAAATCAAATCCAAATCCAAAATCAACCTTCAGCAAAGCTAACAATTGTGCTACACAGCTAGTATAGTAGCTTTCTTGATAAAATGCATGGTGGTGTCATTAACACGGGTTAAAGTAAACATTTTCTTACTGAGCTACCTCCTGCACTACAAGTGACCCCTTGTAAAGAAAAAAAAAACAAACTTGTAATCTTTCCAAATAACTGCAGTCAGAATCCTAAGTAAATGAAAATGTCAAATGTCTTCCTTGCAATTATCTACCTCTTCATTCATTGTTTTTCTTGAACATTAGGTTGTCAGGTACAGGTCCCTGAAGTATTTCAATTGCTTTTTAGAGTAGTATCTTGTGGAAACTCACATTTTAGTGTTTGGTCTGGCCTCCTAGCTCTGATTTCTTGTGAAGGGCCATCTTTCATCACCAAGGTTTCCTTTAGTGAGACGAGTTAGGATGCATGAGTGGAATAACTATAATACAGTAATTCTTTAAAGCAACCTTGAGAATTCACACCTAGGGACCATAATAGGAAGATATGGGAAGCAAGGTGGTTTCATCTTCTTTATCTGTTTGTAAACTCTAAATGATTGTGGTGGGGTGGCCCTGACTGGATGACAGGTGCCCAACAGGCTGTTCTATCACTCTCCCCTCCTCATAAGGACAGGGGAGAATAAATATTAAAAAAAAATCATGAGTCAAGGTAAAGACAGGAAGAGATCACTCATGAATTACAGTCACAGGCAAGACTCAAATCAGGAAATTCACTTATTGCCAATGAAATCAGGGTAGGATAATGAGAAATAAAAACTAAATCTCAAAACACCTTCTTTATCATCCCTTTCTTGTTCCTAGGCTCAATCTCATTGCAAATTTTTTCTACATCATCCCATGCCAGTTGCACAGGGATACAGGGAATGGGCATTATGGTCAGTTCATCTCCCCTGCTCCTTCTTCCTCAGGGAGAGGACTCCTCACACTCTTCCTCTGCTCCAGCATGGCGTACCTACAACAGGAAACAGTTCTCCATGAACTTCTCCAGGATGACTCCTTCCCAGGAGCTGCAGTTCTTCCTGAACTGCTCCAAACTGGGTTTCTTCCACAGCATGTAGTGTTTCAGAAGCAGGCTGCTTCAGCATGGACCCCTGTGGAGGCACACATCGGACCATGAGCGGGCTCCAGTGTGAGTAGGTCTTGCCAGGAGACTGCAGAAATGAAGGATTCCCGCAAGCTTCTTTGGACATCCACCTGCTTCAGCATGTGGTCCTCCATGCACTCAAAGTAAATATTTGCTCCAATATTCAGGACTTCAGGAGAATCTCAGCTCCAGCACGTGGAGCATCTCCTGCTCCTCCTTCTTTACTGACCTTGGTGTCTGCAGGGCTGTTCGTCTTTCATATTCACACTCCTTTCTCTCTCTGGCTGCTGTTCTGCATCAAGGATTTCCCTGCTATTCTTGAATATGGTATCACAGGGGTACTACCATTACTGCTCATGGGCTGAGCTTCGATTCTCTATGGTCAGTGGTTCTATCAGACATAGGGGAAGGTTGTAGCAGCTTCTTACAGAAGCCACCTCTGTACCCTTCAACTACTAAAACCTTTTCCCTCGAACCCAATACAACGATTCTCATCTTTGGTCTCTATCAGATTCGCCACTGAGACCATGAAGGAGGTAGCATTTATTTTCCCTACTCTATTCTTTAACACATTCACTGAAAGACATAAGAGTAGCAAATAGTTCAAATTGCAAGACCTTCAGGCAAACCATAAGCTTTCTTTGTTCTACAATTAGTTCTCCAAATAGGTCATAGGCCTAGTATTATATCATTGCTAACAGTGTTTAAACCTTATTACAGAGCAAACAGTTTCAGCTAAAGGGCTCAAAAATGTACTCTATTGGTATAATTCTTTCATGTCTATTTGTATTTTCTAAGCAGATTCATGTGCTCTGGAAAGTAATGGGCTACTTTCATTTATGGGATACCTTGAATAGGAAACTATCAGCTTCTGTCACAGAATCCATGAATGTCTATCTGTAGAATATTTTCCTTACACTTAGAAAACACTCTTAACACTCATTACCAGATAGAAACATTAGAACAAGCATGACAAATGTAGCACATCGGGACATGTCTTTCAGTATCCACACCAAACATACTGTCGTTCATAACTGAAAGCCACTTATGGTAAAGAGGGCCTCTGTAGCTGCCATGAAAAATGCCAGTGTCTCTGTCAGGTATGGTCAGGTTCTTGCTGATGGGCTGTTTACTATCAAGTTGTTCTCAGGGGAGTAAAAGTTGCTTTTCTTTCACTGTAGTTAAATGAAGATTCAATTACACCTATTTTTAGCACACAACAGGAAGCAGCTGTTGATTCTGTATGCTACTACTACTCACTGTTTTGTCCTTGAAATTAAATACACTTGAAAATAGACACTTGAAAATAAGACAAGTATCATAAAACAAGTAAAGCACATTGTACTGCATTTCCATGAATTGCTTTTGGGGGCTTTTTTGTTTGGTTGGTTTTTTACCATAGCTTTTCAATGGCTCTGCATTTTTTACCCATGTCTTTTATTTTTAACTTTGAGTAGTATTTACTAATTTTTGGTGGATAATATATGTGTATATCATGGTGCCATTGCTGATAACAACTTAATATCTTTCAAAATATCAGTTGCATAACTTCCTGCTGTCATACCTCTAAGAAGAAAACTTTCTAAGAATAGCAGCAAAACCTTAAACTTTTTTTTTTTTTTTCATCTCTGAGCTAGTCTCCATGGAGCACATAACACCTCTAAAAAAGACAGTGAAAACTACTGGCAGTTCTGGACAATTTTCACTTTAGATAAATGCAAGAAAGATGAGATACTACAGTGGAGAGAGGGGTCAAAATTCTGTTGGTAAGAATGGCACATACTCTGATGAAAGGGAGATCAGAAACTATTACAGACACAAAAAAATAAGAAATATCTAAAAGTATTACCAGCAATATTAGAAAAGTTTATTAGATTAGAGATTATTATAAAGACAAAGAACTGTAATGTAACCAAAACCAGATGTCTCAGCATTTTATGGTTATATTTCACACCATTTGTATATAATATATGGGGATTAGATATTTATTTAACATATGCATTTTTTTTCAAAAGGAAAGTGACAATCAGGAAATAAAGCAACCTATATTTTATTTCAATATATGATTTAGTAAATATAAAGGGGTTGAATATCAGCTGTTGCTCATAGAGGATTCTCAACATATCAACAACAGATCCAAGGCGCCTAAGCTGTAATATTTTATACATTTCAAATAGAAAGGACTTTTTACCGCAAATTATATTTTTCCAAATATCTATGGAGACCAAAAATAGAAATTTTCTGGTGATGTACTCATTAAAAATGCTGTACTTTTGTTTGAAATTCATCGCTTAAACCCCTTGATCTCTCTAAAATCTCCTCTTCCTCCTTCAAGAAATGGAACCATATCAATTTCTCCATAAACCCTTCTCACATCTAAATTCTGAGGCTAAATTCTGTCCTACTTGGGCTTCTCAACATGGTTTGGCAGCTGAAAATATTAAGCTCATAAAATTGTATTTTCATAAATATATCACATCTCTGCTGACTAGACAGCTTTTAATTTTCTGATGAATTATACATAACTTCTCACATGCTTGTATAAGTGTAATAATAGGTAGCCTCAGAAGTTATCGCTGTCAGTGATTGTCTGTGCTAATGTATGAAAACTGAGATCCTTAAGCAGTGAGATATACTGCAAACAGGAAAAAGTAGAAGGCTAAGAAAGCCAGATATGATGAAGTGGTAAAGTGAGTTTGATTTCTAGCAGAGTCAAAAATGGAGCCTTAACTTTTCAACTCCCATTTCTACAACTAGCCTTAACTTGCTATGCATTAAAGCTCTGGTGGAAGCCCAATATCTTCTTTTATCTTTTTACTAACCTTTCATTTGTTGGGTAAACTGGAGATAATAAGGTTGTTTGTTTTTCTGTTTTTTTGGTTTTTTTTAAATACTATATACTACATGCTATTATACTACTATTAATCATCTAAACCAAAGCAATTAGACCAAGGAAAGTCCTATCCTGAATTTTCTCATCAGCATCTTTCTCCCACAGTCCAATCTTCTACATTTGTTTCAAATGTAAACAAAGTCCTAAAGTCAAGATATACTTGAGTTGCTTTCTTGATATCCAGTTTTGCATATTCAGTGAACCTAAAGAGATCAGTATGCATTTTGTTTTTACAGGATTTATGCAACTAAATTCTAACACTTTAGAGCTATTTCAAGCTCTAGCTGTTTCTGCTCTCTTCCAGAGCAGGATAATCTCAAATAGTTTTCCCAGGGAGAGTAAGGAGAACTAGATTATTGAAGTCACTTAAGGACATTATCACCTTCTTCACAAAAAGTAATTCAACAGAATGATAGGCATGTACTCCATTGCATCCCCTCCGTTGTATGTCCTTTGACAAAAAATCAGAGATTGCATTTTCTGTCAAAGATGCTTTATTATAAGAGATAAGTGAGGGAGCTGTTAGGCCATTTGGGGGTTTGGAAAGTAGTATAGCGCATTCAGTCAAAAAAGAAAACTTGACCCTTCAATGACCCTAATGCTTACTCTAGTCAATAATATTTGTCACAATTCACCTGCTAAATCATCAGGCAGAGAAACAAAAAAACATAGATTTTCTTAATGTCACTGAGGTGATTGGTCTATCTGTTAATTCCTTTTGACAGTAAAATGAACAGATTAAGCAGCAGGAAATTACACAGCAGCCAAATTTCAAACACCTGCTGCCCATTTCATCTGGATTGCTGAACCCCTCCAGAATCACACATCTGCAATATATGCATTGTCCAAAGAATTACTGATTAGAGTTTCTCTTTTACCTGATATGCTACTATGTGGTTGATTGGTTTGTTGTTTTGGGTTTTTTTTTCCCCTAAAAGAAAAACTAAATCTTCAGCAAAATAAAGAATAACAGATACATACTCATGTGGGAACTTTATAGTGAATGCACAAAGAGATCTCAAATCCTTAAAAAATTATTTCCAAGGAAAATCTTCTCCAGTTACCAGCAGTACAAGGCTTATGAGTTGCATCTAAGCAGTACCAACTTAGTTTGATATATTTATGACATATATACAGTTAATTCAAAAGGAAACAGTAAGAAAACATTCATATTATTGCTGTATTTTTCACAGCAGTTAACCTATGGTTAAGATAATAATTAAACTCTCTGGCAATTTGTATTGATAAGTTTATTAGAAAAACAACTTTCAGAAAACACATTAGAAGAGCTCCATTGGGAGCTACAGTAATTGAGTATAACGAAGGAAGACCAATAAACACCAAGTCATGACACATCTGCAAATCTAGTGGGGGAAAAACAAACAAACAAAACTAAACCTGAAATACTGTCTTTACAATGATCTTTTACACATATTTCAAAATCTATGATAGAATTTGATTTTTTAAAAAAACAATTATAGCAATCAGAAGATAGATAAAAGAAAGCCTATTTCTAGATATTCTTTGCACTATCTGTTGAGTTTAAAATTTAGCTTGCACCTCTAAGTCATGTTCCATAATGCTTTCACATTCAGCGTGCCTCTTGGCAGGCTGGCCAGACTTCTTGTACACTATTTCCTATACTTCAGCCTGATATCTCATGACATATTTTAAACCATTTCAACATACACGACATGCTTTTACTTCATACACAACCTAACAGCCTTCTCCAGTGGCTTAGATCTGCAGGCTGAACATTAGAAGAACAGCAGTGATTAGAGGAGGCCATAAAGAATGGTGGAGATGATGGTCAGAGAAAGAAAAGGCAGAATCATAATTTTTTACAGCTACACTCTTTTCACTTTCCAGTCCCTCCACACAACCCAAGGATTTCTGTTGACCTTTGCAGACTTGTTTTTGTCACTCCTAGCATCACCCAGAAGACTGTTACTAAGATGTCAGAGAAGGTGGTAGTATAAACAGTAGTGACAGCATAGGAGGCAGTACGATTTTCACTGCTTTGACCTTATGTTATATGTCATATAATAAAAGCATGAGGAAAACATGAGGTAAAGTGATAGTTAATGTGCAATTACATAGAGTAAACAAAATTTTAGAGGCAGCTAGTATGCATTTTTCATAGAAAAGAGAGGGTCTGAGTTTGAAATAAGGGATATATCTTATAAATTTTCTTTAAAATCCATAGAAAATACGCAGAGATGAAACAATTGCCTCTTTTTGTATTTTGATCTGAGAAGCTACCTGTTAGGAAAATTAACACTGGCCTAGAGTGCCAAGGGAAGGCATTAGCTTGGTGACTCCAGTTTGTTTGATTCTACATATGTGCTCCTCTTTGCCTTCCAGAGATCACCTTTACCAGATGATCTTTAAGGTCCCTTCCAATGCAAACCATTATATGATGCTCATAATGTTTTGGGAGTTTTTTGTGTGGTTTTTTTTTTTTATTTGTTTTGTTTTGGTTTTTTGTTTTTTTTTTTTTGTTTTTTGTTTGGTTTGTTTTTTTGGTTGTTTGTTTTTTTGCTTTTTGTGTTTTTTTGGGGGGTAGATAGAACGATATTAGACTTCCATGGTTCCATTCACAGGACATTTCTATAGAATATGCTCACCCGCATAAAGAAAATGTTATCAACAAATTTTATCATTCCTGGTGGCTGAGCTCACAGATCTCAAATCACATTGAATGAAGAATGTATATTGCCAAACTTGTAGGCAGAAGTTGGGCATGAAGTGGGGCATGTATTTCCTTTGACATTTGAAGATATAACAACAGATTACTCTCCTCAGAGACCTACAGAAATGGATTTACTTAAGTGACCTATGTTCACTACACTCCACAAAGAAAGAAAAACCTTGGGCTACAAGCCTCAAAGTACATGTGAACATAACTATGCATTTGAGCGGCACTATTAAAACCAGTGGTCCTAGCACTAAATATAAAAGTTAAGGATGAAGGGATGTTTGCAAAGCAGAGGGTGAGAATGCATAAGGGTGTTCCTACAGTTTCTGTATGTGGGTGTATATGGGGGAAGTGTGTTTTATTTAAATGCATACTGACAGTGAAAATGTAGCAAAAACATTTACACATGCTTTTGGAAATGTTTTTCATAATTTCTAATTATTTTGAAATGAAGCAAATGCTTAGGACGATATTAAATCACAAGAGTGTGGTGTAAGCAGTACCTCTTGGTATTCCTTCACATGAAAAGCCTATCACAGGAAGAGAGTATTTATCCCTGTATGAGGCAGGTAGCAGAAACAATCTAACACTTTACCATAAATGTGGTTGTTTCTAAATATTTGCTTTCCCATGCTGAAAAGCTAAAATACAGATATTCTAAAAAGACAGTTGGTACTTAATATCACATTTAATTTAAGAAATTAAGCTGATAGGGCTTTCCGCCACGGTTGTCTTATTTTAGTGCTACATATGCAATCTCCTTTTTCACCCTTATGTGTATATGCGACAAACAGTCTCAACTTGGGAAATTTTTACTTGATTTAATTTGCTGCTAATTACCACTTACCTTTGATCACCAAGTCAGGTACAGGGTGGAAAAACACACAATCAAGCAAGCACTTAATAAACAGCCTTCCTTCCCCAGGTTCAACTTAACTCAAATCCATCTCCACTTCCTAGTCTATGCTTGCCTTGTTTTCACTGAAGGTTACCAATGCGTTCCCATTCCCTCAGCAGACGATAGGCAGCAGAGGATGTCAGCGTCATGTACACAATGTTTTCTGTCAAATGCTTTGAGCTTTGTTAGACGCAGTAATTATTGGGTCAGAACCACCATGTGGGTGGGGGGTGCGTGCACGCTGTGGGAGGGGACCATGTCTCCAGCACAGTGTCCACATGGTCAGCCAGGATGACCACCAAGGTCTGCAGCCACATGCCACAGAGCCAGCATGGGGCACCTGTCAGTCAATATGGTCTGCATGGTTGCCCACCCACACCACACCCCCGCCCCCGAGCCTCTGACCCGCTGCAGCACCCTCACTTTGGCTGGGGAGACGCTTGAGTGCTCAGTGAACCAAAGTCAAACCTGTCTGGACAGAGTGGCCACAGTAGATAAAGAGGCACACACGAGGTCTCTGTCTGGCCTCAGGCTGCCCTTCTGACCAGCCAGTGTGTGACTTCTAAGTGGTAATTGTATTTTTCTCTCCTCTTTTTCTGTCTTTATTCTTTCTTCTCTTAATGCCTCTTCTTTTACTCTTCCTCTTGTGAATACTCTTCCTCTAAGCACCTATTTTCTATATTTCATTTAAGTTGCTGGTATCTCATTTAAGTTGTATAGGGTTTTGTGTCTGCTGGGTGTAACAAAAGGTTCCGTACTCTATTAGCAACACTTGCTAGTCCCAGTAGCCTGTTTTAATGCTTTTGTGAAGTTGCATGTTAACTTCTGTAAAACCCTTTTTGCCAAAACACCCATTTTCTCACCAAATTAAAAGAAATTTTTTTGGAGAAAAGTGTGTAGTCTTTCCTCCAGATGTGAGCTCAAGGTATCAAAGAACCAAAGGCTTTGCAAGTGCTTGTGTTGACAAAATTTCATCAAGTCTAAAATTAAAATGTATGCCCAGTAAAGCTAGACCAGGGTGTAATAGTTGCCTCCTGCTTTACTCTCCCACACTTTGCTTCTTTTCTTAGATGTTCTTTGCTGCTTCAGGTTTTGCTGCAGCTTGCTTTCTTAGCATGCTACAGGATAGGTCACCTGCGTGCCACAGTCCTTCAAGGCTGTTCCTGGTACCTCCATCCAAAAGCATGACTCCAGATAGATGCTTCCACACCCTCAGCTATCTGTTTCTTTCTTAAACATGTTTTTGCAGTGATGCCAGCACAAAAGATAACATTGTGGTTACTTTTGTTCACCAAAACAAAATTTACATTATAGAAGCACTAGAAATCCTGTGTTCTCTTGTCTCTCTGATACCTATTGCTACTACCAGGAATGATGAGAGACTGGTAGAATATCCATGTTCATATTTTTTGTCATGCTTTGCACTGAAGAACCACAAAAAAAGATCTCAACATATTGTTGTGGGATTTATTTAAATAAGTGCCAAATAGATTTCTACAAGCAAAACCAAAGTAGTGACAGACTCTTTTCAGAGCTATAGGGAATCCAAAGTCCATATGGCTCAGCAATAAGATTGAGAGAATGGAACATGATCCCACACTAGTTTCACTCAGTAGGGTTATTGCCAGTTTCAAACAGAATCTAAGTTCAAATTTGCAGAAAAAAGAATTTTAAGACATTCAAACCTATTCATTTGTTGCAAGTTGTCACTTTGAAAAGACACTGCGTATTTAGTCTTTTCCAGATAGGGGCAAACAAAATCAGTAAAAATGCATATTGAGTGCTGTATGTACATTTTGTAATCAAAAATGTGCATATGTAATCACAAATCAGTGATGATGCTTGTGGGCTTTGTAGCCTTTGGGGTTTTTTTTGTGTTTATTTTGCATTAATCAGGATTTCAGTGAAACTGTGACCTATACTGTATGTGCTGTTAAAAACCATTCATAACCAGCAGCTCTCAGGAGTTTACACTGGAATCGTGGGAAGAGAGGACCTATTCAGAATTCATGCACACGTTTTCCTTTATGTTTGTCAAGAGGTTTTGAAATGGCTTTTGCTAACTGAAGTAACATCTAGAAACATGCTTGACATTTCACTTATTCTTGAGTATTTGTAACCTTGGTGCAAATGTTTAATTTCTTAGATTATCTTGTATACTGGGATGAAGTTCATGAAAAATTTATCTTCCATGTGACATCCAATATTTTGAGATTATACCACCTGGAATCTATTTATTCAAACACACCTGGTGCTGTCTTCTCTTTTTAGACTGTAATATAACTTATCCTTACAACTATCATGAATCATAATTTTTGCACTGTAGAGAAGCCTGTTTACTTCTTTCCCAGTAAGTTACATACATTGTAGAAAATGACTGAAAATTCATGGATCCCATGAACTCCCAATGTCATTCTACTGGAGTTTCTCTACCAATTTAAACAGGTTTTTTTGGTTTTATTTTGTATTTCTTTGTTTCATAAATGTCGGCAATGGTGAAAAGGCTTAGGCACTTCAGCAGCATAAGCCAAAGTTTTGTTATTGCTGAGAGCATTTACCGTTTTGTTTTCTGTTTAGATTCACTGTTCTCCAATCACTTCCTAATCAGTGCACTCTCAGAAAAAAACACACAAGACCTGAAATGAAAGGTTGTGGGGTTTTTTACAATTACTTGACAGAACATATTTAAAACCCTGTGCACCTTAATGCAAGTCTTTGGCAGCTCATATAGATTCCCTCTTCTAAGACCTGAACATGAAAAGAAATATTTTAAATGAGTTCATAGTAGATTCTTCACATGAATAAAATCATTGTTTGAAAGCCAAACACTATAAAAACTGCAAACCAGTAAGAGTTGAATATAATGTACATCTAGAAGCAACATTAATCTATTTCTCATCTGGTGATTTGTATTTGCCCTTCATTTATTTTACAATGGAAAATAATCTGTGATTCTTTTCTAATACTATGGCATAGTAAAGACCATGCTACAATATTCTATTAGCCCACCTTTGCATAGCCAATTGAGTTTTTTTCAGATCATTGAGTAAAGAAGTTTTATTTGAAAATTGCCAAATATTTAGCATAAAGTAAGTGTCCAAAGAATGAAAATCCCTTTACTGCTACTGTCCAAAAATATTTTTTTATATGTTATGGTTTTTTTTAAATCATTCTCTCTGTTATTTGTTTCTATTTGTTATGCTGTCTGCTACTAATTTGTCTTGAAAAGAAATTTAAAATCCTGAAAATTCTGTCTGTTGTTTGTTCATGAGGAATTAACAGAATGTAATAGGTGTTTCTTAGTCATCCATCTTGAAGCAAGTACAGGATTTTTTGGCCTGGAATATTCCCTTAATGGTTTTGGTGGGGATCTTGTGGGGTTTTCCCTTCTCTCCTAATGGGGCTTCCAAAGCAATTTATGAGAACGTTTCCAGGTTAATTACTTGGGCTAGCCTTCCTAAAATACCTCTGGTCTCATTTATTCTACATTTTCATATCTTTTAACAACAAAAAAAAAATTGTTATTGGTAATCAAGATTCTAGCAAAACACACACTACACAGATCACCAACATTTACCTACAATAGTATCAAAGTTGTAGCAGCAACCTACAACATTTTAGCAATTAGGACACAATCCCCCCCAAAAAATCCAAGTGAATATATTTCCCTGCTATTCAATCACCTACTGCATACTGGAAAGAAAAAAAAAAAGAAAAAAAAAAAAAAGACTGGAAATAAATCTCAGTGTATCACTTCTTCCTCAGGATTTCTCTTTTCTGTAAAGCTAAAAGGAAGTACTACTGCTAATGAAAATGATAACATATAGTTTAATTTTTCTCCCTTTTTTTAAGAGTGTAAAATGAATTAGGTAGTTAACTATTTGGCAAACAGTCACAAAACACCATACTTCCTGACAGACCTCAAAGAACTTCACAACTCTGTAATAATAGACTAATTCCATTTACTACTGAAGTGCAGCCAACTATGAGACAGAACACAGCAGTGGTTTAACAGCACAGATGAACACTGTCAGCCCTTCAGATTAGTAGGTAGATGTAAATATCTTGTCCATTTAAAAACCATAGGGTGCTTTGAAACAGGCAGAGTAGTATTAGCCAAACTTCTAAATAGCAAAGAAACCAGAAATAATTTTCCTGTTGTTCTGTACGTGTATTCCTCCTTTTCTTTTGTTTTTAGTTTGCTTGTTTGTCGGTGGGTGGGTTGGTGTGTTTGTTTGTTTTTTGTTTTGTTGTTATTGTTTTGGGGTTTTGTTTGTTTTGCTTTTAATGTAGAATCATTAGAAAACATTATTTGGGATAACTAAAAGCCTTATTCCAAATGAATACTAAATTTGATCTGAGTTTAGACAAAATTAATTCTATCTACAGAACTCATACTACTGTCTCATTTGATGGCCTGAAGTTAAATCCTGATTCACAATGAACTAAACTACTGAATTTGTTCTGATCCCAGCTCAGAAATACTTTACTTTTTCACAGTGCTTCTTGATGTCCCTCAGTGAATCTTAAGTGACATATACTCTTGGTATTTAAACATACAGGGCTCAGTCTGTTGCTTAAATGTAAACGTCTAATGCTATTTGTCATGCTCCAGGATTATGTGAGACATTGTCAGGAGTCTGGCAGATATGACAGGATCTATGGGAGACTCATGCCCATCTGGAAAGGCAGCTGGAGGCTAGATTTAGGCAATTAAATCAAGCTTCCACTGCAAATTTAAAAAGTGGCAAGCTGGTGCTACATACACCACTTCTTTCCTACAGTTTCTGCCTATCTTATCTAGCAATACAAATTCTTATGGAAGTGCCAACATAGAAATTTCTTTTGTTTGAGAAAGTGGAAGGACTTCCTACAAGTATATTCATTAAAAGCTACAGATTTCACTGGCAAAAAAAGTTTGTCTGGTTCTGATTAGAAAATGTTCCTTGACAAGTTAAATCATCAGAATCTGAGGCTGCATTATAATTAGCCAGACATAGCTTTATAATTAGTAGAAATAGAAATATTGTACCTATATTTGTCATGTAACAGACGCTACAAGCATTAGCTGGTAAAATAGTCTGGTCAGTATCACTGTTCAAAATTGAGTGCCACCAGATTGAAGACATATTTGACTGTAGTCTCAAGGATCAATATTTCAATTTCATCACTCTGCAAAGACAGCTGAAAATTAATTGTAATGAATAGAAGAAATACAATTAATAGTATTGATTTTGGACATTTTAAGAGGTTTAAGAATTAAATGTTTCTAATCTGAAGAGAATAAGTACTGGAGAAGTACTAGCAGTCCATTGTACAGTCATGCAGCCTTTGTCCTTAGGTTACCTTTTGGTTTCTTCATTTATATGGAAAAAGCTAATGTAACCATCTGGTGAATGCAGTGCTGCCTAAATAGAAAAAACAGAAGGATGAATGCCTATAAACTCTCCAGTAAATTGGTTGTGGAGACAGAGCTTGTCCAGTTTATAAACAAGGTTTCAATGGGTGAGGCTTGAGGTGCTGTGAGAGTTTCTAAACCTTGCATTGCATTTGTATATCCTCTACCTAATCTGCCAATAAAGATTATAGTCTTCAGCGTTGTCAACTGATAGCCTTCATCAGCACAAAAGTCATCAGAAAAGAAAGGAAGGACAATTACAGAACTACTGAACATAATGAAAGAGACAAAACTATAAAGTATACCCATCTGTGATTGTGACTAATGGAAGCATCACTTATTCATGTTGTGAGCATGAACATAGGCCATCTCCCTTCTCTGCACTAAGCAGCATGATCTGCATACTCCAGTATTTAAAGAATGTAAACAAAGACTTTTATTCTTTTTCAACTGCAGAGAAATTGTATGGAAAGACCTTTATTTAATATATGACATCTGTTTGGTCTGTCTTTGCTTCTGCCTTCCTAAATTAGTTAAAATCAGTAAATACAAAATAACTGCTGAATTCAAGTACCTTTTCAGGAGATATTAAATTAGTTGAAGTATGCAAAACATGAGCAAGGCAGAACAAGAAATCTTGACCACATAGGATCTACTTTTATATAAAGCTTCCAATATTTCAAGGGAAGTACCAAAAAGAATAGCCATAGTATACGCTGTTGACACTTAAAAATGTCCTTTTGAAAATTCCAACAATTCAATAGCTCTCAAAAGAGTTATCAACGAAGACAAAAATTAGCTGTAAAAGTTCACCCCATCTGAGTCCTTTTCAAGTATATTTTGAAGCAAATTATTAAGATGAAATTTGATTTTCAGCATTTATAAAACGATTCCACCCTGTGAACAATGGGCTCTCTGAGGATTCCCTCAGTTTTTCTTATTAACCTTTAAAAGTAGAAGTAAAGAAAAATTTCTAGCACTCATCTGAAACAGTTTTTCCCTTTTATATACTTACTGCAGTGCTGACCGCATGGTTACAATCCTGTCCTTTTAATCTCTTTTTAGTCTCCAGTATATCACCCCAGAGGAACAGTTGTATTTCAGTTTTGGATAATGGATTTGCTTCAGCATATTAGTGTTTTTACAGTGATTTACATTAGCAAGGTCTTTAAAGTCTGATCCTTTCTAAAATTCAAGACATTTACATGGGATCAGATTGGTACATCCATTTCTACTATAAATCTCTTTAATAATTTTATTTAATGTGACTTGAACACCAAGAATTAAAAAAAATTATTAAAATGTGGTACTCACTGGGTGGTTTGTATATGGAATAGTGAATCACTGCTCCACAGGCTTCCCCATTTCCATTTTCAAACTACTCCTTGTTGGCCAAAGCCACAGAGGACTATGAAGACCATTTATATTTGCCTACAGTGTGTCTACCAAGAACTTCTTCTAAAATCAACAGATACACTTTGAAGTTCATCTCAGCTTCTCTGATATTTTCACTGAGAGCACTCAGCAGAACAGCTGGTTTTAATCATGTTTATAGCCTTCCTTTTGCAGTTCTTCTAGGTAAGACTTGCTGACTGAATGGGGAAAAATAACCCAAAGAAAAATCTTTTCTCTCAGAAATGTAGACAGGCGTCCAAAGAGGACAAGATTTTGCATATCAAGATGCCAAGGTTAGAGGAAGGGAGGCAAGCAGACATAAGAAATATACCTGAGAATGCAGAGGTCAGTGGATCCAACGTCTTGCTGCCAAGCAACTAAAGTCGTAATTATCAGAAGCTGTCAAGAATTGTAATAAGAATTCTCTCCTTTTCCAGAAAGTTAGCTCTTTTCTAGCTAGACTATACAATTCCTTTTTAAAATATTCCACCAAAATATATTCATGCCTAATTTCTCCATTAATTTATCTGCCAGCACTGGGTTTTAATAGATTCTTCCCAGTCCAGCTTTTATATTCATGCATTTAGACAAAATAAGCATGGCATCCTCTCACGCCCTACTTTTCTACATTAAAAATGTATCCTCTTCCAGATCTCCCTCATAACAGAAGCCATTATGCCTCTGAATAGTGTAGATGCTATTGTTTACCGTAATTTGAAATCATCACCTGCATATGGAACGGATAAAAGAGATCTTTACAGTATAAATTTACTACTGAATTTGTATTTTCTTACCTCCACTGGAAATTCCTCCTTCACTGCCCAAAATATTTTAAGATTCATTTTGCCTTGGGCAAGCTTGTAATCACCTAAGTGCCACTCAATGAAATGACAACTTTCCAAGTTGCTGCCCTATTATACACACTGATATGAGCAGAGAAAAAAAAAGAGAGCAACAAAGGAAAACAAAACCAAACCAAACCAACCAACCAACCAAAAAAAACCCCAAAAAAAACCCAAACCAAACCAACAAACAAATCAGACTATAAGAAAAAGTAGAATTTCTAAACATTTATACCCTTATGAACCATACACAGCCAAGCTTAAGTATATAACTTTAATGCTGATAATTAAAACTAGCATACATTTAAAAAGAAATGTAAAATATTATTTGATAATATTTTTGTTAGGATTTCTCAATTGATTAAATCAATTTCTCCTCAGGTTCACCATAATTAAGGTGTTTTTTCTATATTTCTTGCCAATATCCCATGTCAAAAATTTGAGCATCTGGTGAAATATCATATCTGTCTTCGGCATAATAAACACTAGATACAAGCTGGAAGGGTGAATAATATATCTACTATTCTGAAAATCAGCCTCAAGAATAAATTTCCTGAGAAACTAGATGATTCAAAGACCTCCATTATATGAAGTGGTTGACATGTAATTTTCAGTATTTATTAGTATTTATGAATGTTATACTTTCTATAAAATACAATTTCTTCCCTCTTTTCTGTTTGACGATTTTTATTTAAGTGATGACAAATCACTGCCCTATTTGTAAAAGAAAAGCAGTGGGTACCCCTAAGTCTCTTTATCCTGGTTCCATTGAATATTTCTCTATTAGTTTTAATAATTTAACCACAAGACCTGTTGTTTTTGCAGATACGGTTTTTCCAGCTGTTACCATGAGATGGATTTTCAAGAAATACACACTTCTTCAGGCTAAGTAGGGCTAACAGCTTTGTAAAAGGGGCATAATTTGCTAATAAATCAAGCATCTATTCTTTTATACCAAGTTCTCACTTTCTGGAAGTTTCTGGAACTTTTAATTCTTCTTAGACATTAGATACTGGAAAAGAATGAGTCCATTTTAAAAAAAACCAAAAACAATGTTATGTATTCTGAAAGGCTTGTAAATTTTCATTTTAAAAGAGTCCGGGGACAGCAGTCTCACTGTATTTCATCTTTTGTGGTGATTTTAGTATGTTGGCACCAAAACAATTTTCACCATCAGGACTTAAGTCTTATTTTCTTCATTCTTAACTCTTGGTATGACTATGAATAATATGAATGGAAACCTAAAAGGACACATATACCACCCCAAAAAATTAAGTAACTTACACTATGTGGATGCTTCCTACTCTGTTTTGTTTTTCTCACCCTTTTTAGCATTTAAATAGTTTGTCACAACCAGATGGGACAAATACTTGCTGACAGTTTCAGGAGCAATTAGTGTTAACTCACCTCCATCAGCAAAAGAAGATTCATATAAACAAAAGTCACATGCTTCTTCAGTCAAAAACTCTACAGAAGGCTGCTTTGATTTCTGGACCCAACCGTCCAATAACACTAATGGATATCACTTTAAGTATACTCAAAGAAGATACTACTGAATAGCAGTAATATCTCTAAAGGGTCATCATGAGACTTTTTCCTTTAAAATTTTAACACTACTATGTTTTGAACTTGGCAATTACTTTTCATTGATACTACAAAAAACTGCCTCATTTCTAACAATCTTCTGAAAATACGGTTGGTCTTCCTATGGAGTTTTAATCATAGCCACAGTTTTGGACCCTGCTCATTTTAGACTTCATTCTCAACTGCATTATGCAGAAAAGTCTTTAGAACAAAACAAGCAAACCAGCTCTGAACAGTGTAGTTTATACAAAATGAAATGTTCAGGTATTCCAAGACTAACTAAACATCTAGAGCTGTATGTGGCAGTATGTGAATTAACTGAGCTAACTATAAATAACAGCCCCAAAAAATAAAATAAAAATAAGAGATGAAAAGATCTTTGACAGTTTTGAGAATTCTTAGAGCTTCAAGATCTCTTGGACAGTTGGCCTCCAGACTGATGACTCATTTTCTGAAAGTGTGTTTTGAGCCTTATGTTTCAAACCTTCATATTTAAAATAAGGGAGTCAATCATTCATTTTTCATATACAGAGAAATTAAATCCATGAAGAAAAATGTTCTTTACTGATATGAACTTATTTAGCATAAAATGAACTGGGTGGTTCCATAGGATAATATGAGACTGGAAGGGA
The DNA here is from genome assembly GCA_035047865.1 of Dendrocincla tyrannina. Lineage (NCBI taxonomy): Eukaryota > Metazoa > Chordata > Aves > Passeriformes > Dendrocolaptidae > Dendrocincla > Dendrocincla tyrannina. Next base: position 20,978,731 of record JAWWMP010000165.1, read on the forward strand.
TCTCCCATGACATATGGTTCTCTTCTATCACAGTAAACATATTGTGTAATCCTCTATTAAAACTGCACAGAAAGAGGTAAAATATTTACATGTCTTTTGTGTTTGGATTTTGTTTGCTAGGAAAAAAAAAGGCAAGTTATTTTAGATTCCTATCACAAGTAAACTTTCCTTTCCTCTATTCACTGTCATGACTTAAATCCAGGAATTTGACAACTAGAGTTAGGTTTTATTGCTCATGATATGCACAACTGTACAATATTCCATATATATGATCTCACCAATGTCCTATAAAAGTCTTCCTTATACTGGATTGATCACACAGACCTAAATCTGTCACAACTGACTAAAACCTTTAGTAAAAAAATATTACTTGCTTTGACCCTGGTGTAGGACTTGCCTTTTAAGCTCATGAATTGCATCCTATTTCTGTCTGCCCAGTTTGTAAAACACTGGATTATTTCTGTATATTAAATCAGTATTTTGCTGACTAGATGGATTTATATTTTTTACTAATTTTATGTCATCATCACATTATTAGCACACTGACTAGCATTTTTTGTGACAAAGCTATTAACAATGTTAGATATAATTATACACAAGGACCAATTTTGAGAAGCCCAAACTGTAACTTTTCTCAATTTATACTTCCACTTAACAAATTCCAAAATTCTAGTCCTTGCCTTTCTTAAATTTCTTCTGGCCAATATAAAATGAAGCAACAAATTGCTGTTCAGTCGGATGTATTATATACTATGCCCACTTCTTTTAAAATATTTTTTTCAAAACATCAAAATGAATGACGGAACTATGTAGTTTCTAACTTAGTGACTTTTGAAGAACCCATTGAAGAACTGTTGATTCTCACAACTTGGCCCCAGTAATATGTATTCACTGTTCTCTATATATGAAATTAAAATCTTTGTAAACACAGTTCCCACTCATACACTTAGGTTTCTAATAACTTTCTACATATATAAGGTAACCAATAATAAACTTTATTGAAAATTGCTGTTTTGGCATTACATTCTCTTCTCTCTATCTGTCTTGTAACACTCTGTTCAGCCTATATTTAACAAACACCCTCTATATTACAGTAAGCTATACAAATGTAAACTTCTGTCCTCTGTTTCCTTTTAATTTTACAGCTCTTATAAGACATGCAGACTTCAATCCTAAAGGAATCGTACCTGTTACATAATGAAGATATTTCAAAGAATATACAATTAATCATAATACTATATAATTTCTTATTTTCCATTTTCTTTGTTTCCCCCTCCAGTAAAAAGAAATATCAGCAAAACATGTATTTATTAAAACTGCAACTCATCATCTGATTGGATATCACTGATATGTTTCTTTCCCTGACGTTGGACAAATTAAGGATTGTTGAGTCTAGAAGGAAGTCTGTTCTGAGAAATAATACTCAGGAGAATGATCTGGAACTACATCACCAGTTTTGACACAGAGAAATATAATATACTCCTGCTTGTTCAGAAGCAAAACTATATCTAATTTAAATTTTCAAGAGGAGAGAGATGCACTGTTTTTCCTTTCGCAACTCATTTCTACTTGCATAATCAAGTACCTTCACAGCACTGAATGGGCTCAGTGTGATCCAAGAGAGACAGATAAGCTTCTTTCCCTCAGGGAGCAGCAAACCTACATTAGAGCAGCATGTACACATTTCCAGACCGCTCGCAATCCAAAACCTGTTTTGGACCTCTCAAGGGTTAAGAGTATTTCCTACCTGACCTTGAAACCACTCAGTCACTGGTGACTAAGAGGCAATGATGGCAAATTTTGGGTGACAGAGAAACACCCCTCCCCAGCATAGACCAGTGCCTCAGATCATTTGGAGAGTGGAAAACACCAATACAATTATAGCCTCATCTTTTTTCCTGCTCCTGTTCTACAACTTTGTTTTGCCAGCTACTGACACATAGTTCCAAAGCAAGATATTTCTACCAGTTCTTCCAAGCTGTTTAATGAGTGACGAACGTTGCTAATAGAAATAATTGTTATGTATACTGTTCCAAAACTGACAGAAGAAACACCTACGAGTATTATAAACCTATACTCTCTTCCAGAAAATAAAAAGACATAGAAGGTTGTTTGACTGTGCACAACTATCATCTTTCTTTCAGTATAATAATGATTGTGTATCTCTATAATTAAAGATAATTATAGACCACAAAATTTGTACAGCGATTAACCAAAAACAGGATGATGCTCTGTGCTGCCAAGACAAAGACATCCATCACTGAAGTTTTTCCTTTCATATTTAGAATTTTCTCCCATTCTATTTCTGCTGCCTTCAGCATTACAGTACTTCTGTAACTCCAAAAAAAGACCACCAAGATTTTGAAAGTGCCATTTTAAATCAGAGTCGCTCCATTATTTTAATCTTAATAGAACTGTAAAGTGAGACTATTTTACAATTACACTCTAACCAAAGAAGCACATTTATCTCTAATACCTAGGATCTGCTTAATTTATGTCCTGAAATAATAAATATCATAATCCTTACAGATATGCTCTTCACTAACACCATTACAGATACTCTCATTATTATCTCTACATGTCTAATCCCTTTCTGAATACCTGACTTCTGTAATTTTTATAATTATGTAGATTATTCAGGTTAGCTATGCACAAAATATAATGGTACTTCCTGCTTGGTGCTATTTCTCCATTCACTAACATGGCACATTTATTTCTTCTGATATGGGATTTTAGAGACACATTTTTAATACCTTCCCTTGAGGAAAAAACAGCCGTACTATCAATATTTTCCATATAATGAAAAGGACAATGTTAAATTAGTTTTTTCTTTAACAAGGAAGAACTTGAAACTCTAAAATACCTATTCTTTGTTAAATACCTGTACCTATGTATACTTCACATCTGAAAAGAGAGAAAATATATAGACCAAGGGACCAAATGAATTACAAAGGAGAGATTTCAGAAAGCAACGAAAGATGCAAGAACACTTAAATTGTATTGCCATGCTAATTCCTATGTATGTTTGTTGAATGAAATGCAATGCAATTTGTCAACCTTTTGGATAACTCTATCATGAAGGCAGGCTAGAAGATCAGTATCATATCTTCAGTTTGTATTGAGGGTTAAACCCTATGACTTACAATTGGTATTCGTAAAATCAAACAATAAACAACATTTCCACTGCATAACATGACCCCAAATATGCAACTGTCTTCATGGGTTTTGATTTGAAAACATATTTGTTTTTCTTTGGTAGGAAGCATTAGGAATTTCTCATTTTCTTTTGAGCTGTTTGGCTTAAATTCAAAGGATTTTTTGGATGCACTGTCATAATAAAAGTACTTTATTTATAGTTTAATTTCCAGCCCCTCTGTGGAGGGTGTTACTGAACATTTCATTGCCTTTCATTCATTCCATTTTCACTGGAAAAGTATACAGTGCCTGTTTGTTTTCTTTTTCCCTTCCCTTCTAAAATGGAAAAGAAAAAGGACACTATTTAGTGATTTATCTATTTTGTTTACAGATTTGTTGAACACTTTTCAACTAGTGGGTCAGTCAGCATTTTATATTTATGTATTTGTGTTTCTTCTCATGTACACATGACTGACTTTATAGCTCTTATGGCACTGCATACATTGAAATAATAAGAGCAGAAAGAATTCTGGTTTCAGTTCAGGAATTATTCATTAACATTTCATGACTATTTTCTTAAGATAAACTTGTTTCTCCTGTATTCTGTAATTTTTCATAACAGTAATTATTTGAAGGGGTCAGGAATATCAGTGAAATACATTAGCAAAATGCATGTACAAGAATAAATACTTTTGGTGACATGTTCGCCTGGTTTGAGTACCACAAAAAATCTGTGGATTAAGCTGCTCAGAACATTTCAATGGAGTACCTCTTTCACCTGGTCTGACGAAAGGAGGAGAAAAGTTTATGCTGAAATGAAACAAGTTGGTTGTTTGGGGTTTTGTTTTGGTTTTTTTGTTTGTTTGTTTTTTGTTGTTTGGGTTTTTTTCCAAGCTGAAGGATGAAAAGGGTCACTGTTTCTCATTGCTATCTCTTGAACTTCTCAAAAATGAAAACAAATGTGGCTGCAGTCCAAGAAGCACAACCAGTCATCCAAGAAACTGACACTATCTTACAGGAATGAAAAATGGCTGTCAGCATGAGAGACAGTTCTTAGTTTGCCTGTCATTATTTACTTCTAAGGTCTGACTAGTTTGGGGAGATGTCAAGGGAGCAGCTGTCAGACTGAAGGCAACAGGATTCGGAAAACAACCTAAATTTATATTTGAATCATGATTGATCATAACCTGTACCATGCAATCGGATAAACATAATAAGGAGACAAAGCAAAAAAGAAATAGCTGTGCTCTCTCAGTTAAAATATGAGCAATTGCATAAACTAATAGTTCAACTTATAGCCGCTAAGAAATGTACCCCAGAAATGAAGTCTCACTGGAAAATAATGATTTGCTGAATTTCAGGTCGCGTAAAATATATAACAAACAATAAGAAACACTTATTCATATTCCTAACTGGTTTGTAGAGGGGCCAAAGAGGAACAAAGCTAGACAATTGAACATATTGAACACATATTGAACATATTGAACGTATGTATCAAGTTTTCATTCTTCCCTACAATTCTTCATCTCAAAGTGTCTAATAAATAATCAGTAATTATAACATTCAGTTTTAAAGCTGAAAAAAGTAAGGAACATGAAAGATAATAAACATCACAGACCCACTAATGAAATCTACTGGTGAGTTAAGAATGTATTATGCTTTTGTAGCTCACAGTATAAGAGTCGATGCCTTTTATTTAGTTTGTTTGTACCTACGCTATCAGTTAATGATGTATCACTTCCTTCAGTTTTGTTTTTTTCCCTCAGTTCAGGCCTCTATTATCTGGGATTTTAAACGGATAGCTAATTCAAATAATGGACAGACCAAGAATTTTGTATCCCTAAAATAAATCTGACATATCAGAAATTTGTTATTTGCATATACACAAAATATATACAGGCTTTTTAAAAGAGAATAATCTTTGAAGCCATGATATAACTGCTGAATGCTGTTTTGATTTTCACCACAATAATCTTGAAGGGTTTGTACTTGACAACTTTTTACACCACTGAAGAAATTTAAGTAAAGTAGAATTATTCATTTGAAAGCTTCACAATTTCTTTTTAATTACATTAGCAAAACATGAATATTTCAAAGATGAAACAAAAAAAAGACCTCTGAAATTAACTGTCAATATCTCATAGCTTTACATAAAAAGCTACATTAAGAAATTTAAAAAAAAAAGGAATTATATAAATGTGCATTATGATTTACTCGTTCTTGTGTCTTACTACCTACCAGTATTCTAATTGCTACTTTTTGCTGCATCTAGGTCTCTCCCTATATAAAGGAGCTTACATCCCTTTCTGTTTCTTGCTTCCTAAGAGTATATGCAGGCTACATTACCAGAATGTCAGACAATTTTTTCCCCATTATAAGTGCTTTATGTAAAGGTGATGTAGCTTTCTTGATACACTGTAAAAGTTACCGAGAATGTGCAAAAATAATAGGCTGGTTATTCACAACACTTTTAACCAACTGCTGCCATATACAGTAAGTTGTGCTGGTTTTGGCTAGGGTAGAGTTAATTTTTTTCACAGTGGCTTGTATGGGGCTGTTTTAGATTTCATAAGTATACCTTGTTATTACCAGCACCATTCTGAGCTTCTAAGGTTTCCTTGCAATAAACCTGTAACCTCCAGTTTTTTTGTTCCTTCATGAATGATTTTTGAAATTACAAGGTATAAATAAGTATTGAACAGTTTATCCTGTCAGTAGAAAAGTATTGTTTTCACTTAGTTTCTACAGAAGGTTTTGATGGAATTGTGAAGGTTTTCTTACAACTGACCTGCAACAGATTATCACTTGCTTACCAGTACCAAACAAGGAAAATAAATATTTAATATTGAGGCAGTTTATCAATGATACAGCAAATGAACAGCAAATCTCAATATTGTTCTAACCATTAAGTACTGTCATCTCTATCAGATTAGTGTTGGTAGCCTAATCAAGGTTAAAGTAATGCATCTGGCAAGTGCATCAGGATAAATCACTTGGAACGCATCATAAATGACAAGTGATCTCAGAAAATCTAGCTGAATGTTCCCAGGGAGTACAATTTATTAGAATGTGAATCTTAGGTATTAATACTGATATTATACTTTCAGGCTCCAGTTTAGAAGGTAATCATGCCTACCACTGTAAGCTTTAAGAAACAAAGTAATAACAAGTGAGAAGTTATTTTAATTTTTTTTTTTTCTGTAAAACCCGCGTGTGCAAAGCATTGCATATACACACTTTACCAGGAAGAGCTGGGAAGAATCTTTTCACCCAAAATCTGAAAGCCACTCAAAAACCATATAATGCTGAAACTGTTCTCATTTTTAAAAATTAATTTTACTTAATTTTATAATTAAACAACTCTGATTTGCAAATGGTACCTAGCTTTTACTTTTCTAGTATTCAGACTATGTTCCCTTACTCTCTGTGATCTTTCAGTGAGACATTTACTGAAATTCCCCCTTTTCACTTTATTCCCCTTGATCTAAAAAGTAACATCAATGAAGTTTGCTGGAATGTTTGTATTCACTGAAACAGTTGTTCTGATTTGCTCAGAGGCTACACACAAGGCAGCACAGAAGAAAACTCATCAGGAGGGACAAATTGAGTTTTATGGATTTTTCCCTACAGTAGCAGACAAGACTTACATCTGTCCTGTGAAAAATCAGGCTCTTGTTCAATAGCCTCTGTGTGCAAAACAAAAGTTCTCTTAAGGGTAGGGCTCTGGAGCCTAGCAAGCCTTACCAGGAAATACATGCTACTGACAGTTCTTCCTTTAATTTTTCACTTCAAAAGTAATATTATCCCTCTTGGTAAAAACAAAACACAAGGAAAAACTGCAAAGTATTTGTCTTACACTATTTCTTCAGAGCCAGATACAATGTTCCACAAAAATTCTTCGTTGTTATTTCTTTTCCTGCTGTATACTTCAACCTTTCATTTGGAGTTTTACTTTTGTAAGCTTCTGTAAGATTTATTTCTGTAAGCTTATTTTTCAGGGAAGGTCCTCTGCACATATCCAGATCCAAAAATTCAAGAAATGGGGCAATCTAATCTATTAGTGCATATGATGATCCTAGTATTCCTCTAGCATTTTATGGATGAATTAGTGTGCCAGTTTGCCAATATATTGACAGATACAAATTCTTTCCCTTGAATATATTTATTTTTTTCTACCATCTGTTTTTTTTGAATCCTTCTGTACCTGTGACAAAGTTCTCTGGATTCAAGGCATCTTAGATTAACTTAGACTTTCTAAATTTACTGCTGCTTTTTTTCTCTCTCATTTTCTTTTTCTTCCTCCCCACCCCCAGGAAATAATATCCATGTCTCAGTCCACCAAGTTACCTTGATGCAGTACATTTAAGCATGTATGAAGACTTCAGTTAATAAAGGAAGTATTTTCACATGATAAGGATTATTATACATATGACTGTGCATCTCTCTTCCTATGCCATATACAAGCAAATGCTTGGGGCAGTTGGCACAGCTGTGCTGCCAGCAGAAGTTAAGACATCGAGGAGATAGTATCCCCAACACAAAATCATGGGTTCTGTCTGCAGTCCTTCCTTGCCACCTGACTCTAAGAGAATTGTAAGCTGAACAATCAGAAAATCATTTACATGGAAAAGTCCAACCACAACAAGCCCAACAAGCTATATTTTTACTCAACAAATGCTGATTCCAATTATGGGGAAGTACACATATAGTCTATCACTTCAAAAAGAACATAAATGCTATTAAAGGTGTTTTTTGGGATTTTTTTATGTGTATTTTTTCACTTTCTGTGTTTTAATCAGTGAAAGAATGCACAGAATAAAACATAGCAAAAGATCAAGCAAACTGATAGTATTTGACAAATAAATAATTATCATCTAGGAAGTATTACACAAAACAGGAATATAGACAAATTGTCAGTAAAGATAAGGAGCTTACACTCTGTTAAGCATGATTTATTAGTTCTGTAAATCTTAAATATTTTTCAGGGAAGTGTTGTTTGGATTTGTTTTTGTTTTTTTTTCTAGAGAGAGTAAATATATCACAGATCCCAACATCAATTACTCTGTTCAAACGAGGAAAAGATTACAAAGCATTTCCATTAGTGAAAACACAACACATACTACAAATAAGGAATAAAGGAAGATGAACAGATTTCATTCTGAAGACCTTGTGTAACACAACTCCATCGCCACTGTATCAGCAGAATTTTATCTTTCTGAGTGGCTGAATGCCACTTAGTGTCACTGGATAGATTTTTTTCAGTCCATTTTATATGTCTTATGTGCCTTCTGGCTATACCTATTAGAAAGAGAAACTTTTGCATTTTGTTGGCCATTCAGATAGCTGCTTATGAAAATGAAATAGAATTGAAGAAGTTATGTTCAGAAAGCCATGTGAGAATTTCTATGAGATGAAGCAGGAGTTAATGCCATTAAAAGTGAGTCAGTATGGTACTAAAGCTATTTTGTACTGTTCCTTAAAGTGATTTAGGACTTCTGAGGAGAATAACATCAAGAAAATAGAAGGCATAATGCAAGGACTACAAAAATATCACTCTGGATCACCTTGAATGACAACTTTCTATATCTGTCCTCCTTTTTGCTGCTGATTCATAACATGCGTTGAGGAGTAACAAATAAACATTTGCTCTAGCATGGCAGAAAGGGCACAGAAAGTGCAGGAAGTCAGGGCTTGCTGCTCATATTTCTGATCCTTTTTCCATATCTCTGGCTGAATGCTTCTGTGGAAGCTTCCAACATGGCTCCAAATGGTACTAACACAGTGAAAAGGAAACAAAACATGTTTTCTTCTATATTTTCTATTTTTCATCTAGGAAATATAAATTAAGTAGCATTCACTATTTTTACACCAGTGTTTTTACCAACTGTTTTACTAAAATACTAGCATTAAAAGACATGTACAGTAATTGGAGCATGAACCATGGGCATTTATCCAAGTTAAAAGGATTTGAAATAGAAAATCATCTAAGTACTTTCTCATACAGATGCTGGGACTATGAAGCTTTTGTAAAATCCCATCTTTTGGTAAGTGATAGTTTTGTCTCAGAGGACTCTGAAACAGAACTATTCCCTTAGGAAAAACTGCAGCATCCTCAAAACAATTTCAACACACATTTTTCTGAGGTTACTTAAAATTTCTGAACTTTTTTTTTTCCCAAATCAAACCATCCAAAACTCACAGAAATATAGTTCATTCTCTGAAACATTTTTAATACATAAAATGGAACTCAAGGGGAAAAAAAACAAACAACAAAACAAAAAAGAAAGGTGTATAAGAACATCCAGTAACGCCCATCTATGATTATACCTGCATTCAGATGTCTGGCTCCTACAATTCAGATCAGGACAGTAGGACAGACTACTCTGAATATCTAGAACTGTTTGGTCTGGGTTTGGTCAGCTCCTTCACTTAATGCAGCTCTCTGTGTCCAAAAGGGTGCCCCTGCCAACTGTACCCTATGATGTAAAGATGCATCCTGTCCCTGCATTATTATTTAGCCACTCATAACTCATCAGCTGATTGAAAAGGGCTGCTGAAGACCCGTATCAAAAATGCTACTAAGGTTTTCTACTCTGGGCTCAGCCAAGGAGGTTTCCAAGAATTATAGTGCCTTTAGTGCTTTGAGATAGCTTGTGGCAGCTCTCTCATTCTCTTGTTGAGACCTTTTTGATTGCGTTTTGGAGAATGGAAGTGATCCATTGTCAGGTTCATGGTGCAACAGCAGGGACAACTAAAGCTACAGTGCTGCTCTGATCTCAGATGTGTTTAAGGTGACAGTAACTGTATTCTTCATATTGCCTGATAGAGCACTTTTTGATTACCCTAGTCACAGGTCCCACCATGGCTTCAGATCCATATCAGATACCAATGCAGAGTTTAATGCAATCTAAGCTTATGTAGGTGCCAGCAACAGGATTGGGGTGACTGTTTACAAAAAATGCCTGTTTATTAAAATAAGTTATAGCTCTTAATTTTTTGGTGCTGAACACTCTGGGAAATTTCATGTATTTCCTATTCTAAGGCACATTTGTCTTTCTCTGTATATTTAAACTATATATGTTTTTGGAGATAAATGCAAGATGTTAGAGAAATATGCACAGTTTTTATCAATAGTACACCATATTCATCACCTAGTATCAAAACTTCTTCACCAGAATTTATTTCATTGTTACTAATGAAGTTAAGTAGCTGATATTTCTCATAATATATGTTTTTGCTAGCTCTTATTTTCCTCGCTTACTATTCTCATTACAGTGGGAGTCAATGTAGGGAAATCATATGGCTTCAGGTAAATGTATGTATGTGGTCATGCCCATATCATAATTAAAAGTATTGTTTTCTCAAATCACAAGACATGTTGCCTTAAAAAATAAGATCAAATATACACATACATCTGAACACAGACCACCAAAACTGAGGATGAATAAAGAAAGACAGACTTTTGATTGTGGACAGTATCTATCCTACAAAAGAAGAAAACAGAATTAAGTGGAAAACAGGAGTGACTATGTATGTGTGTGGTGGTTAGGCTACTAGTAAACTAATATTTCAGAACTCTGAATAGATTTGGAATTGAGTTTAGTGAAGAAATTAGCTTAGTTTTATTTTAGCCAAACAGCATTATCCAAGCTTAATTACTCTTTCCCTATGTTTGAAGTATTTCCATTTACAGAACTGACAGTTCTCTAACAGAATTCGCAATGAGTACCAGAACTGAAGTGATACCTCTTCTCTATGACATCGATATTTAGGTTGTGTAGACAGACATATAGATAAATCATAGCCTGGCATCTTATCTTTGAGGGGAGCAGATCTGCTAGAAAAATAACTGCATAGCAAGTGTCAAGCTACACTATCCTATATTTACCTCCATTTTTATGAGAAAAAACATTACAAATAGTTACTATGGTCACAAAATAAATGCATACAGTAGAGCTGGAATTTATTCTCAGGCATAATGCAGTTTCCTAGAGAAGAAAACCACAGCTGAAAATGTTGGTATCCATTTTTCACATCACAGGTATAATTTTACCATATCAATTCTGTCCCTTTGCTCGACTAACAACAAGTGCAGGATATACTTCACAAGAGTCACAAGAGTATCAAGCTTTTCTTTTTAAAAAACAGCTTGGAACACTTATCAAACAGAAGAATTGTAACAGATTGAAACTTCAACAAAGACAAGGACTGGCAGGATGTCAGTAAAAAAGCAGCAACAAAAAAGTACCCAGCAGCTGGTTTGATATCAATACCTCAAAACTGGGGAATTTCAAACATCACTTTTTAGTAGTGTGGAGAAGTGCAGCTCTCTTATACATCTTTGGTGTACAAAGTTCAAAGCACTGTAACACTTTCTACCAAAGTTTTCCTTCAAAACAAGATCATTTCATCACATATGTGGTCTTGGCATACACCTCGCCTCCAAAACAAACTGCAACCTTTCAGTTTATGCACCGTGCATCGACAGCTGCTACCTGTGCTCGGGCCAAGCTGCCAGCTGCACCTCTGCCCCAGCCAGGGCAAATAACAACTCTGAGAACAAGGCAAGCATGGCAAACTCTCTACCATAGCAGTCTGAGTCTGCACCAAGGAAACTTCTCTCTGTTTAACAGAAAACCAATAACAAGAATACACAGTGTACTAGTTGCAGAGGATGACAGTATCCAAGAAATATAAATATTTTCAATTAATAGAATTAATGTAATTTAAATTCATAAATAGCTGTGTTTAATATACATGTATGTTCATGACAACTAGATTGAATTGAATGTGGTCTTGATGCATTCTAATCAAAAGCTACTTTTTTATTCTTTCACTTAAGCATATGGAAGGGGCTCAGATATCTTAAAATATTAGGTTTTTTGGGGACATTAAGGTTGAAACAATCCAAATTAAGTTTTTATAAGCCCAGTAAATCAACAGACACATCCAGGTCCTCCTGTAATCTGGCAAGCATAGGGCTTTTTGTCAGGAAGCCACAGACGCACTACTGATTAATTTAACAGAACCATACAGAGAACATGCTTAAAATGTCACATTTTTCATTCACCTGAATGTTTTTCTTATACCCATGGACATAACTAGATTAGATCATGGTGAGCATACAAGAGCAATTAAGTCTTCTGTCCATTAGTTTTGCTGTATTACTTTTAAAAGGATCCAGTTTAAATGGCTGATGAGGAAAAACAACTGGAAAAATTTGCAAATCCCCTCAGCAGGCTGCTGAAAATGTTATCTTTGAGTGACTTGCATAAAGGCTTGAAAAAACGGAGTATATTTTCATTCTAAAAAAGCAATACCAGTAAAATGCCTCCAAAAGCTTGATATGTTGCCACCGGTAATTGCATGCTCCCAGACCAGACTTTGCTTACAAGCTCGGAGCAGAACAATTAGTATACCAAGAGGCAAACTGGCAGGAAGATCATTGGTAACACTCTGCAAGAAAGTCAAAGACTATGGGGAAAAATGAAACACAGAAAAACTACTTGTTTGAAGTAACACAGAGATGATGTCACACAGGATTCCAGGCACTATATACTAGCTCTGCTTAACTACTTAACTAGTAGTCTGGGAAAAATTATCTTGTCATACTAGAATGTGATCATTTTTTTCACAGTTTTGTCCTTGAAGGACAAAAGCATCTCTCAACATTCATTTCCATACTGTACACAAAATGGCAAAATAATTAATATCATGGGCAAAACTTGGAAAGCTAAGCGTTCTGTTACATCACAAAGTAGAAGGCATTTCATACACTGACTGACTTAAGTATTATCAATCCATCAAAGTAAATTTGCTTTCCACAATTTGCTTTCCAGTCTAAATTTAAATATCTCAAGTATGTTACAAAAGTCTGAAATGGTCACTGTAGATGTTCTTTAAAATTAATGGCAAAAAAAATCCTGACTTCTATGAGACAATTCATCATATCTGTCTTAAAACTCATTTGGAGAGAGCTTCAAGAGAAGCCAACTTCTGTCCTCTTATAGAGGAATATAAGAATAGTATATAATTGAATCTTAGACAGTTTCAGATACCCAAATTAATTAAGCTGAATCTAATCCTAAATTACCTTGGTAATTACTAGTCTTGTTGATTCATTCACATCCTAATAGTTACCCCACAATGACTTTCTCAATGGTCTAAGTGACAAACTCTCCTGCATGAATCTCATGTTCTCTCCAGTGAGTCTTGACCAAGCTCAGTCTTTGCTATGACTGTAAAAGAAATTGAAGTTGTTCCTTTAGCACCCTCCTTCACAACGCATGATGGTAAAACAGCTGAAGAGAAATATTTGCAGATTTGGGGAAGGAAAAATAAATTAAAAGTGTTTTATTTAACACACTATAAATGTGTGGGGGAAAAGCCAGGCTATCTTTGCATGAAATATAAAAGTCTTAATGTAAAATCACAAAATACATCAATAAACTTTTATCAGAAAACAATACAGGGTCAGTAGACATCAAATACCATGCAGCTCCACCTGTGGTCTCCTCTGCTGAGGAGCCCAAAATGAGCACTTACAATGGTGAGACAAAAGCTAGATATTAATAACGCTTGACCAGGTAGAAAAGCTCTCCTTCTTCAGAAAAATTCCTTTAGAAACATTTTTGAAAAAATAACCTGAGCTCTTATTGAAAAATTAATGTTTTCGCTCTCAATACTCCACAGAGATCAGCACCATATAAATTATTGCAATCTGTATAATTTTTTTTTGTGATGCTCATCAAGAATGCTGCCCTGTTTCAGATGAGAAAAACAAAACAGAAAACAAACTAAAAAAAAATCAATTTCAAAAATTAATTTCAAAAAAGAAAATTTTCAGGCTCAAAATATGATGCTATTCTTTTTGACATTTTTATAAACTTCACAGAATCCACTGAAATCAATACACTCAGCCCATCATCTATGAACACTTTTAATTCTTTTCTGAGTGACATTTTAGTGGCTATAGGTTTTGTTGAATAATTGTTTAGAACCTAGTATCATAGAATCACAGAATGTTTGGGGTTGAAAGGGACTTCTGGAAGTTATCTAGTCCAAATCCCCTGCCAAAACAGGTTTGCCTGGAGCAGGTTACACAGGATTGTGTTCAGGTGGGTTTTGAACATCTCCAGAGGAGACTTGACAACTTCTCTAGGCAGCCTGTTCCAATGCTTAGTCACCCTCAACATGATGAAATTTCCCCTCATACTCAGATGGAACTTCTTATACTTCAGTTCGTGCCTGTTGCCCCTTATCCTGTTGCTGGGCACCCCTAAGAAAAGTCTGGCTCCATCCTCTTCACACCCATCCTGAAGATATTTGAATGAATCTATAAGATCTCCTTTCAGACTTATCCAGGCTAAACAGGCCAAACTCCACCATCTTTTCCTCATAAGAGAGATGTTCCAGTCTCCTCATCATCTTTGAGCCCTCCACCAGAACCTCTCAAGTAGTTTATTGTCTTTCTTGAACTGAGGAGCCCAGAACTGGACACACTGCTCCAGTATTATACAGATGCAGCTGAGAAAAGCATTAATCCAAGCAGACCACACAGAAGCCTATGAGCAATAGATGTAGAAAGACACTATATATGGAGGAGCCATTACTGCTGAATCGAACTTATGCTCCTTTTTGAAACAGGAATAGTGCTGAAGTTTCCAGACTACAAAGTAATGGATCTCTGACTATAATTCAACAAAATAAACTAATACAAAAGCAATAGGATTTTCTCCCTCCCTCCTAAAAGGTAATAAAAGGCAATATTAGGTAGATAAAAATTGCTAGACCAAAACTAAGCAGACGAAACTAAGAAAATTTACTAAATTAGGAGATCCTTTTGTTATTTAAGCTGGCCGTAAAAACCAGAAAGATAACCATAGTAACCAATTAAAACCCCTCTTACATCTGTGCCTTTCTGTGTGTCACAAAAAATGTGCTAGAATGAAGCTTCATAAAGATATACAGTTGAGACTAATAGCAACCTAATCAATATGGGAGTTGTGCTATGCAGAATGCACACAGAAGTGTTTGTTTAGGTGCACATACCACAAATTTCTCAACTTCAGACAGTAATTGAAACGGGTGGAACATCAAAGATTTATAACTACTTGAAACACCACCGCTTTTGCCCCGAAGGAAAAAGTTAACCTTAATACTTCAACCCTACATATTAATAATCAGCTCTTATAATTTAAGGTCTTTATTAGGTCTTCAAATTTAGCGTTCTTACTGTACCTGCCACAGTTTCCTTACAAACTTGCTTAAATAGGAAGAACACTTTCATTCCTAACAATAAACTTGGACCAAAAAGAACAACATTGTACACACTTACAAGTATGCATCAATACATTAGCAGCAAGGAAACATATTATTATTATAAAATGCATGCCTGAAATTACTTGGCTTCAAAAGCATTTTTATTTCAATCAGTTTTTAAAGAGTATGATTAGTCTAACATGTTATTAGGACCTCTTCACATGAAAGGAGAAAAATGGATTAATAACAAAGAGCATACTGATTGAAATCTAATTTCTATTATCATAGTTAAATGATGTTTTTGCATGCAAGCTGAAGCTGTGTATTTTGTGATACACAGTCCCCTAACACAATGCCACTCATTTCTCGGCTCTTACTTAGAGCCATTTTCTGTTGAATTGAAAATAACAGTACCTCAAGTAACTGCCATATAAAATGCTTCCAGTTAGAAGCCAACTCTCTAAGGAGAAAAAGAAGTAAATCAATCATTCCCAAACAGTGTTTTCAGCTGAAGAATAATATCCACATAAAATCCCTTTAAAATAATATATACCTGGATTATTATCAGCACTACTCAGATAATTAATTCCACCACCTGCAAACCACACAGCAATAAAACTTCTAGCACCAAGACACCATGGCTAGGAGCAAAGTGCAATTTCTATCCTCCAGACTTCGTGGCAGACAACTTCCATAATAGGACTATGTTTATTTAGCTTCTCCCTTATTGGAAAAGCACTGGTATTCCTAGAAGTTATCAGGAGGCCAGTTAGACTGAGGACACATATTTCAGTTTCCATCAGTTTGCATGTTCTTATATGAAAAAAAACCAAAAAAAACAAACTCATGAAAAATATAGATCAGTTCTCACCAGTACCAACAACATACTGTTATTGCCAGAATATCTCTGATTGCTGAATGTGTTGAAAACCAAACACCTGTGTTTAGTTATCTTGTTAGGGACTAGTATGAGGTACATATAAATAAACTAGTACTGTGTGTAATGTATCTTTCACTTACCTTTTACAGCAATAGGGATTAGAAGTCCCAAAAAGCAGGGAAAAGAACTGGGCATCATAAAATTATAAGGGCTGTAATAGCAGCAAATGTAAATGACAGGATGTCACATACAGAAAGCTGAAGCTTCCTGATCAGCTATAGCCAATAGCTACACATTCATATTAAGCCAATTGCAATCTAACTTTTAGTCTGGACAATTAAATGGTACTAGAGACATTTAATTTTTATTTAAAATTGATTTATCACAAAACCTAATGAGCACATCAAGTAAAATAATTCATCTTCACAATGCAGTGATGAAAAAGCCATTTTCTTTCCCCAACAATGAAAATTTTGATCTTAAATCCTGTGAACATGATACTGAAAGTATTTATAAAAAAAACAACAAACCTACATAGGCATTAATAAGGAATGCCTGGTGATTTTATTTTTCTCCCAGTCTACTCCTGAATGAAGCTACAAACATCTGTGTAAACTTTCTAGATAAAACATGAATTTTAACACCGCACCTCTGGGTTTTTTGACCAGAGGACCATTTTTGCAGCTTCTTGTTGTCAGTCTTTGAGCAGAGAACACAGACACACTGCAGTTCCCGCTGTATATCTTTCATATCCTAGTTTGAGAACCGCTGCCTTACTCTTCAGTTGAACAGATTCAAACCACTCTTTCTTTCAACTGATACTTTATTTGCAAAAATACCATATTTTATTAATTAATTTATTTTTTAGTGTTGTTGCAAAGTTCACCTGAACAAGGACAAGTTGACTGGCTGTGTTTCAAACCTCACATTTAAGCTCTGACTAGTCTGACTGATGTATATGATCCATCACCTCGTCAGTGATATAATTTCTACCATGGACTGGAGCTTTTTTTAAAACTCACAGGAATCGTACTGAAAACACCAAATAACAGGATTCTCAAAATCCTCCTTCTGTGCAAGTGCATGACTGTTTGAATGACATATATTCAATCTCCAAACACTGGCACCCATAAATTGTCCCTATGAATGTCTGTGCACAGAAAATACTGAAACAACATCATGAACAAAGCTGAATCTATTAGCTTTCAAAAGTCAAACAAATACTCAGAGATCCAACATCAACATCAAGAACTGTGCCTTTATCAGGCAAGAAATGCTTATGGCAATGAAATCAAACATAAAGAGAAGAAAAGTTAAGATTTTCATCCCACTAGCAATATCCAAAATAATATTTCTACTGAACAATGACAATACTCTGTATACGTTGCTGTGGTAAAGAACAAATGGCCTTTTTGCCTTCCCTTGTGAATTAAGTCTGAGATGGTCATCAATATTACTTAGTGTCTTCTCCAAACTGAAGATTTCAATCAGAGTTTACACTTCTGTGAGTCGTTGTGTAGTTACGGTTTTGCAGTTTCTACCAGAAAGGGTTACAATGCTGCTATTTTGGAAAATGCTAACAAATAAATACATTCATCTAATGTCAGATCATTTTTCTGACCAGGTAGGCCATGTATAATTTTTTTAGAGCTCTGCTTATCAATTAGCATTAAGACTTGTGTTGCTATTAACTTTCCTGTGTGAAGCCTATGAATGACCAGTAGAGTCTGATGAAAATGAATATGCAAAGTAAAACAATGGGATAAAAATACCTTCCAAAAGGTATTACCTCAGACAATCTGTCACCGTATCTTATCTGCAGCTGTGACAAAAATAAATTAAGAAACATCTCTAACCAATGGTTTCTTTGTTAAAGTCAAATCACAATCACTACCTAAATTGAACATATAATCTGTGTTAGAGTAAATGTATTACACTTACATGTTGCTCAGAACACCCAGAAGAACATCAATCCATTTTCTTTCTGCATCAATAAATAATCCTGATTTCTTGCAATAAAGAAATTCATTTCTGAGAAGACAAAATAAAAAAAAAAGAACAAAACATCAGATTAAATTATTTATAGGGTTTTTTTAGTAGTTGCATTGTGGTAATACATAAAAATGCATTACCACAGCAAGTGTTCTCAATTTCAACCAAAAATACCTTTCAGAAACAGTCTAACAGAAAATGGAATCTTGTCAAAAAAACCAAAAAAAACCCTGACATTTTTCTTATGTAAAAAAAAAAATCACATTTTCCTTGAATATTAATGTGAGAAGGATTTGAATAAAATCCTGTATATTCTATCCCAGAGTACCTCCCTTTATCCCTTTCCAATATGTATTAATGAGAACACATGAAGAAAAGAAGCAGGTAGGCTGAATAATAGACTCTTAGAGTGAAATCAATTTAACAGTGGAGTAGACTTGCAAGCAAATGAAGACTACTCTATAGATTAATATAGGACAATTTATGAGAATGAGTTCAATTCTACTGCTCTGACAGAAGTTTAGGAGAGCATAACATTCCTTCTAGTAGTAAATTAAAGTGATTTTAAAAATTGCTGTCTCTTGCACCTGTAAACAAATATCTTCTAGTGAGTAAGTTTAGTCTCTTGCTTATTTTAAGATAACAAAACATGGCAAGATTTCCATCAGTGTTGTGGAATGTTCATTGCTGCCAACAGTAAATTTAAAACATTTTTGATAAGTCACTGTATTCCTTGAGATTCCTGAATTATTAGGGATTTTTTTTTAACTAAATAATGCATTAGAGTTTTTTCCTCACTCTTTGTGACCCTTTGTGAGCCAGCCCTCAGCCATCCTACAGATATGGATGGTATGCACAGAGAAAAAATTGCTTGGAAGCTTTTAGTAACTTTTAGCCTTTCAAGACTGAGAGAAAATATTACTGAGGGTAAGCTGAAGTGAAAGAATTTGATATGTTGTTCACTTATTATCAAATTCTTACAAAGAGACAAGTGATGGCATGCAGGTGCTCATAGAATGAGTTCTGGTAGCATGATACAGCTTTCCAGTTTAGTCAGCCCTTCATGGAACAGTGATTCTGACCTACTGCATTTATCTAGCCTTAAAGAAATACAGACTGGCTATAAGCACACATGGTGAAGCGTAGCTTGGCTTGTAATGTTGGAAATACAGATACAGAAACAGTGTAACTGAAAGTATTAGAAATATCTCACAGTATTTAAAACTTAGTAGTATATGAGAGGTGAAAAAGTAGAAATAAGGGTTAAGTCTTGTGTTTAGGATATTGCTTTGTGGCCCCCAACATAAGAAAGACCTGGACCTGCTGAAGCAAGGCCAAAGGAGGACCACCAAGATGATCAGAGGGTTGAAGCACCTCTTCTATGAAGATACACTCATAGAGTTAGGGCTGTTCAGCCTGGAGAAGAGAATGCTCCAGAGGGACCTTATAAGAACTTTCCAATACATAAACAGGGCCTACAAGAAAGCCAGAGAGGAACTTTTCACAAGGGCATGGAGCAATAGGACAAGGGGCAATGGCTTTAAACTGAAAGAAGGTAGATTTAGATTAGATATTAGGAGGAAATTCTCTACTGTGGGGTGATGAGGAACTGGCACAGGTTGCCCAAAGAAGCTGTGGATGCCCCAACCCTGAATGTTAGAGGCCAGATTGGATGGGGCTTTCCACTTGATCTAATGGAAGGTGTCCCTGCTCATAGCAGGGGGCTTAAACTAGATGACCTTTAAAAGGTCCCTTCTGACTCAACCTATTCTATGACTCTATTATTCTCAATAACCCCTTGCCTTGTTTGATGACTTCTAGGTCAAGTCATATATGGGTTCACAGAGAGTAGATGAACACATAATATGAAAGACAGTGAAAGGATCTTTAGACTTCTAAGTTAGGTGCCTGTGGCTTTTCCCTCACCAAGCTATGTCTCCTATAAAAAAATAAAATTCCAAAGATTCATTCATATGCAGCTCACCTGCTCTGAAACTCATACATGTGTCTGGAGGATTAGGTAAAAGAGAACTTATTCCTGCCTAAGAATGCAGCAGTTCAGTGCAGTCTCTCTGCCTTGGATAATATAGTGAAGCTTTGTTTCACATACATGTATGTGGCCACATAGTTTTAGGACTGCCACCTAAGAGTACAGGCATGGTCAGTGCCTGCAGTGACCACAGAAATATCTAGCTGTTTGCTAGATATTTGCATACTATGAATATAAAATATATGGAAGCAATGATTACTAGACTAAAAATATTACAAATTTGAGAGACAAAAAATGACATGAAACCAGAGAAATGTAAAATTTTGGGAAAAAAATCCATTTACTGACATTTAAGAAGTCATCAGTATGGCACATCAGAGAAAGCAGTTCAGGGAATAGGAAGAGTATAAGTTTCAGGGAATACATCTGCAGTAGAAATATCAAGTCCTTCAAAATATTTTATGTCATAGTCCATTCTCCAATAGTGACCAAAACCATCAGTAATAGAGAGGTGAAACCAGCTATCATTTTATGTAAAAGCATTTTATATTTTAATAATATTTTTATAGTTTAAAAAGTTTGGTACTGTGAATTGAAGATAGAAAAAGTAGTAAGACAAGAAAGTAAATTAAGGCGAGATAAACTAAAGATGAAAACACATTTAATCAGTATGATGCAATATTGCTGTAATTGTTCTATTTTGCGCTGCTATTGTACTAATATATAATTAGTGTTGTCTGCATCACAGAGGGACTTGGTCTTAAAATATTGTAGCTAAGAGAATTACAATGATTATACATGGCACATTTAGAGACAGCAAAATATGTAACTTTTTCAACATCCACACCCCCAGACTAAAGCCATTTACATTTCTTTATTAATATACTACAAATACAGGATTTCAGAAGAATTCAACTAATCACTGAGCACACACACTAATTTACCGAAATATAATCAAGGATCAGACATCCCTCTGCCTGCTTGCCCTCCAGTTACTTCTACAAACTATTAATAAAAAACATCCATAGCATTATTTTTCCATTCTTATGTTATTAGTATCATATTCCCAGTGTTTTAAGGCAGGAAATAGAAATTACACGTTCTTGTCTCACCTACAGTGAGAATGAAAATCCCTGATCTCAGCCTTCAGTGTAAAAACCAACACTACAAACCCTTGGGAATTTCACTGGGATTTTTTTCCTACTATTAGAACTTTCATATTTATCAAAACGTCTCCAGCATGCAGATGCAAACAAAATTCCCCATGCATAGTTAAGTGCAATTAAAATATTACTATATCATATATACATTTCCATGGCATTTGGACTTTTTTTTTTATTTTGGCTTGCTGCCTCAGCAGTGGGATAATGTATCAAATGTACTTTACAGTCCACTATAAGCCCCACCTAGGTGCAATGCTGACCCTTTTAAAGTTGTCTGCCCTGCAAGTTCTCTAGCGTTAGCAGTTCCTAGTTACTTGACTACTCCAGGATATCAGGATACAATAAATATAAAACTTACATACATTTGTGTTAACTCATTTTCAATTATTCTTTCCTGTATCTTGCTTTGTTATTATTAAATATACGCTTGTAATTAACATTTTTTGTGAATATTAATAGATCAATGAATACTTCATCTTCATTTCAGATATTTTTAATATACTCTCTTGTCCAAATAATATCATATAATATCTTAAGTATTTTCTTAACTCTAATATTTTCTAAAACCTTCCCCTTACAAAGTCTTATAACCCTTTTTGTAGTCATGTCACATTTTTACCCAATATTTGCAAATTTCTCCTTACCTAGGCATTGTTTTTATACATAGCTGGATCTATTCATGTTGCTTTTCTACCATGCCTTTTTTTATTTTGAGGGGGCCATAAAGGCAACACATAGCACTACTATGCAAAGTAAATTGAGTTTTCTGGATGACAGAAAGAACAGCAGAGTTGATGCAAGGCCAGCCAATTATCCCACAACAAAATGTGTTCATTGCTAGCCAGTCCCTTTAAATTAACTTACATAAGCATAAAGTAATAGTGTAGAGGGGACTAAAACAATGCTTATAATGAGAAAAATAGGCAGAAAATGTAACAACAGAGCTTTCTATGCTGATGGATGAAAAAAAAAAAGAAGACTGAATTCTGCCTAATTTCAGTAGTGCTGGGTAAACAGAAGGGCCAATTAAGGACTTCGCTTCAGGTTCAATTTTCATCTTGAAAATAGGTTAGCATACCTGAATGTTATATAACATTGCTCTTACATTTCAAATTATTTCTTTCCCTTAAAACATTAGAATGCAAATTGTCATGGACAACTACTCAATCAAAATCCCTCTGAGAATTCAGAACATAACTGTCTAATAGGCAAAATAAGTGCAAGTACAAAACAATTCAAGTTAGCCCTCTTGGCATTAAAACAGAAATTTCAGAAGTTATAAAGATATCCAGAAATAACTGTAAAAGCTCAGGTTTTGGTCAATATTTCTACTGCTCAAAAGCCAAGCAGCAGATAATGTAATTACTACTGGAAAGTTCAGGTTTAGTTTTATGCTTTAGTCAGAAAAGGAGAAGATAGCTTCAAACTCTCTTTATAAGGGAGTAGTTCAATACAGACCCATTAAGTTATAGTAGTGCCTACAATTCACAAGCTTATCTCCTTACATGCTTTGTTTGTTTCTTTTACAACTGCAGCATAAGGAACAGTCAGTGAAGGCTGCTCATAAGAAGTAAATTGAGTAGCATGTTGAGTTTCCAGGTGTGTTACAGAGTAATTACTCAAATTATTGCAAGAAGTGCAGGGATCTTCACAGCATCAGGTGATGTTGCTTTGGGGTTTAACAGTTGCACTATATCTCACAACTAAATTCCAAAGGCATTGGAGTTTTTCTTTTGCAATACCACTAGAGACTTACTCTTTCCTAATACAACCTCCTCCTCTCTTTTCTTCCTAAAATAAATGCTTTGAACAAAGCCAAGTACTACCCAGACAAGACATTATTGTATTTTCAGAATTTATTAACATCATGAAGAAATGTAGAATCTTTTTAGAGGCCAGAACAGTGCTGCTGCCTCCCAGTAAGAGCTATTTCAGTCTGGCACCCTGACTGTTGAGGGAACACATTGTAGGCATTAGCTAATGTTTTCTCCATTTCAGCCAAATGCTTTACAATTCTATTTTAAACATTATTCCTCTACTACACGTATTTCAAAAGTGTAGGATCAAAACTCTGGAAGACAAGATACAGAAAGCAAATTCTACTTCATTTCTGGCAGAATGTGTATTACTGGGAGAAAAAATCACATAGAATCAGCATGGGTATTTGTGAATCCTCGTCAGTCAGAGAATTGTGAGCTATTTTAAATCAATAGACTTTAAGGTGCCCTGACAAGGAACACTCCAAATTTACAGGTTAATACATGCAAGATTCACTTAATTTCCTGTATCTCCATTACGAACTTTGCCATGTTACTTAATTTGCCAATTTAGTGAGGAGAAAATAAAAGTTTCTTGAGATTACTGATGGAAAACAGGTGCACAGCTGGGAAAGAATAAGTTTAATAAGTTCAGAGCATAAGTTTAAACAGGGTTTGCATGTTTTCAGGCCTGAAATTGCAGCTCTGCATGTAACGAAACTGAAGCCAGTTTGGTTGCAGCATTTCTATGCTCTCAAAAGCAAGTAGAAAGGAGAGTTGCATTGTATCAGTTAAAATAGAATTGAGAAAACAATATGTTACATTTCAATTCTGAGACTGTTTCATAAATAAACATGTTACTTAACTCTTTTTATTGTGTTTATAAACATGTCAGTAGCAATTTCTTAGAATTTTGTGAATGCTGAAGAATGCTTCTTTTGCAACAGGTCTTCAGACATAGATTACTTCCTTACTATCAAAATACTTGCATAAAGGTATAAGCAGCATTAAAACAGTAGAAAACTTAAAAGCAGTCCAGACAATGCCATGGGAACTCAATGTCATTCACATGAATTTGATGGAGTATTTAAAAAACAAGAATCATGACTGCAATAAAGTAATGATGAATAAATGAATTGTCAGTTATAATAAAAGCAGGAGACCTATGTGAGGCATCAGGCCATACATTGATTTGTTCTTCAGACCTTATGGGGTGGTGGTTCCCATGTAACTATTGTTAAACACACAGATAAAAAAAATACAGGATATTTTCAAAAGTTCCTGCCAGTTGCTGAGACAGATGCTTTTCACAATAGTATCTAAAAGGCTGTAACATTAATGAAAACAATTACCAAATAGTAATTATGTTTAATTAAACAATTTTTGCAACCATGTGACTTAATTATACTCATGTTCTTGCCTGCACATATGATGATTATTAAGTTCTGTTATTATTCATAACAGAACTTAAACACTTGCTAAAGTTAAAATTTATCTTTAAATATAATTGATATTTTGCTTATAATCTGTTTTTAAACAGACTTAAAACCTTCATGTTTTGTTCAGAATAGAAATGGTCTTATGAATAGGCATAAGAGCTTTCTATAGCAGTTATGTAAAAAGAGCTAGAGATCATGCACAGTACTGTACTGAAATATGAATCCTAGGTGGCTTCGTGAACCAGAAAGGGGTTATATTTGAGAATAAATGCTTTCTAAAATTTTTCATGTTTATTTTCAGATATCGATTTGCCTTATTTTAAATATTCCACCTTTTTTTTTTCTTTTTTTTTTAATAAATTATTTAAATGGGTATTAGCTACGTTATACCTCATTTTTGAGGATTTTTCATTTAAATGTTATCAGGGAAGAAACTAGCCACAATGAACAAATCTAAAAGCCATTGTTAGAATATATAATGAAGGAAATTGAAGATCACATGGAAAATATAAAGAATTTAAGTGAGACTTACCCACCTCCTAAAATACACAGTTCAAAATTTTCAGTTGCATTGACTTGTTGTATAACCTCTTAATACAAATATAAACCTATGGAGATAATTGAAACTAATCAAAATTTAAGGAGCTTGAACATATTTGTGAATTAACTATAGACAAACTGCTATGAACATGAATAAACAAATACGTATTAGAATATTATTATTAAGAAATTATCAACTTGTGAATCAAAATAAGTTCATATTTGTTATCCTACATATTAAAAAAGAGCTAATTATTCACCTGTAATTTCAGAAAACCAAACAGTATTATCAGCACATGCACTACAGAGCACTGCATGAAACCTTGTAGCAGCATGTAAGCAGAATCGTGACTAATCCAGACCAACAGTCAAACAAATAAAGCAATTCAACAAATGAAATAATGTTTATCATTATATTTTTGTGTCATCTTCTCTTAATTTACAGTTTAAACAGGAATCATTTTATTGCTAACTGATTTTAAGCAATGAGAGCAACACAAAATAGAAGTCTCTTCAAAAGAGTACATCAGGAAAGTTTGACCAATCATCGGAGGAAAGGAAACTTAATGTAAGCAACAGGTCATTCCAAGTTCAAAAAGAAGCCGGAGAGAAGGTATAGAACTGAAAGTGAAAGAAACAAAGGAAGGAAATTATGTGTTGAATTGAATGAATATTGTGTTTTAAACCCTAAACACACACAACTCCTTGCTTATTTTTCATGCTGCAGTGAGATGGGAGAGAGAAATGCAATGGTAGAACAGTGAAAACTCATGCATTGAGTTGGTGAATAAGGAATCAACCCAGCCCCTAAAAAGATAGTAAAATGAATCCAAGAAAAGCAAGGGACAAAAAAATCCAACCAAACCCAGTTGCTCACCACCAGCTGTCAACGTTCAGCCGATCCCAAGCAAGAGCAGTCCCTATAAACTTTCTCCCCTCACAGTTTCCGTCTAAGCATGACACCATATGGTGTGGAATATCCCTCAGGCTAGTTGGAGTCAGCTGTCCTGGCTTGTCCCCTCTCAACTTCTTGTGCACCTGCAACCTACTCACTGGTGAGGCAGTGTCAGATGAAGAGCAGGTCTTGACACTGTTTGAGCACCGCTCAGGAATAACAAAAACATCCCTGTGATACCAATACTGTTTTCAGCACAAATCCATACAAGTTACTCTGAAGAAAATTAATGCTCTTCTACTCAAAACAGGTACAAAGACTTCAGAGGATAAGACCTAAGAGACCCAAGAACTAAAACACAAAGGAAGTTAAGAATTGCAAAGAGCTCTGAAGGTGAATTTCAGGTTGCATAAGGCTAGAGATCAGATGGGATTTGAGACAGATGCTGTGAGGTGAATTTAGTAAAACAAAAAGGGAAGTGATTCTAGCATATAGCCCCTGAGAGATCTACTGGTACGGAAAGTAGCTAACATTACACTAGGAGAATATCAATTACCATTTCTGTAGGATGCAGCTAATCTGTGGAGAAGACAACTTGCTGATTGTTCTGAATTTCTGTCCATAATTCCTGCACATCACTCTTTTTCCAATTCAGATTCACTTAGAACTGCCCCTACCCTTCTCTCTGCCCCACAATTATGGCATAATAGCCACTATGGTTTTATATTTATGTGAGTCATAATCTCATCTTGAATAACAGTCCATTCTCCCATCCACATAATAAGGTCTTAAAGTGGCTTGAGGAATACACCTATATAAATTCTTCAGAATTTTATATAAACTACAATTTCTCAAGTGCTCTAGTACAAGGAAAATAACTTCTGTAGAGGCAGAGAAGGCAATTTATAGAATCGCTTAGGTTGGAAAATATGGTTGATATCAATTCCAAACTTTAGAAAATAGGAATAAATTAACATCAATTAGAACATAACACAACAGCAATTAAAAATGTGTAAGATAACTCTCTATTCCTAGAAAAATATGGAGAAAATAAGACTGAAGAAAAAAAGATCCATAACTTCAGTGACTGGCAGGGTTACAAACAACTTGTATACATATTATAGGGCAGATTCTGAAAGACAGTCCTGACTAGTTTTAACAGCATTTTAAAATCAGTGGATGGAGAGAAAGCAAAGTTCTAATATATTAGGATTTCAGAAAATCATTATCCTAAGGAAATAATCTCAAAATGAATCAAAGTTAGTTTGGTTAGCATAGAAGAATAATAATGAAAGGGTGGGTTTTCAGTAAAAACTTGCTGCAGACTCGTATAATAGAAACTAGAAATAACATCTTTCATACAGATTTTACTGTTACGGAAGAACACAACATCATCATCAAACAGGCAGAAAGGTTTTTTCTGGTTTTTTCCTGCCTGTTTTTTACTTACAGGATGAAATAACACTGACTTACTTTTCAGTTTCTTTCCTAACAATAGTAAGAATAAAATGGCCGCAGATTAGGACCTTATGTTATCAAATTCAGAGACATTTTACTAAAGAATCTGGGTTAACAATTATAATTACCATTATTTGGATCTTCCATTCCTTTGATTTTTTGAGAATACAGTTTTCAAAGAAAACTTGTATAATGAAAAATTGTTAATGATATATTTTCTGTTCAACACCAGGTGGACAAATATTCAACATAATTAATTTAAATATTTTTACCTGAAATCTGGGAACAAGGAAACAGAGTCTCACCTGAAACTCCCACATTAGAAATCAGTATCCTGCTAATGAGCTTTTGACCTGTATGCACTTTTTTAACTTGTCTTTCTCTGATTAAGAATGGGGTAAAAATGTAAAATTAAAAAATAAAATTGAAATCTACGATTGCAAAAATTTGGTAACTGAGCCTGACATCAGATGCAAAACGAAATGTGACACTTGTAATATACTTTCATCAACCCACTTACAGTTTTTCAATATCTGAGAGGAAAACCATGTCCAGAATCTATAACATCAATCTGTTTTAACTTCACACTTCATTTCTGTATTTGTGTTCAAATTCCACGAGGACAGAACACAAAGCAAAATCTTCTGTATTTTTCAGATTCATATTTTGACAAGTTTAATGACAGAAAAAACAAACAAACAAAAAAAACAAACAACCCTGAATGACCTTTGAATCCAAACAAACTGAACTATGTGACTTTTCAATGGTGTTAAAATATTTTTAAAGAACTTGGGAATTGATTTTCGGTGTAGTTGATTTACTGTAGAAATGCAATATTTGATCATGGTTGAAATATCATTCCATTTGAAGGAGGTTGCCTAGGTTGCAGAGAAATGTAGGCCTTTAGTGCAATATCTAGTTACAGATATACTCATTTTTTTTCTGCATTTATACTTTCTAAGAAGTAATTTAATGACCCTTACTTTATCTATTTGTTCTCCATTACTAATATTGAGAAATCCTGCACACTTATGCCTTTTTTGCATAAATATTCCTATGTAAATATTTATTAACTCTGGTCTCACAACTAGGATTATGAATTTTCAGACCAGCTTCTCCAGACACAGAGAACACCTGAAGGGAAAATGGGAGATAAAAAAGATTATGTCATTACTAAGGGAGAATCTTTCTCCTGGTTCTCAGTTCCAAGACAATATCCATCTCAAGCTGAGACCTTGAAGTAACACAGACCCAGAAAACTATTTCATGTCAATATCTAAGACTTAATTATGTTGTATTTTCCTCTGTTTTTTGATGGAGCTGAGAAGAACTTTTAGGCAAATAAGATACTTTCAAAATACATATAATGGACATATTTTACAGGGGGAAAAGGAGATATAGACTCCAGAATTATAATGACCGTGGTTAAATGGAAGACCAACTCAAATGAAGGACTCAAATAATGCTGATAGCTTAAAGTAGGAATATAAAAATCAAGAGGTATTATTTAGCAATTTGTTTAAAACTTAAGAAACCAAATCAGAACTGATATAATTATTAGTGTTGATTTATTTCTTATGGTGGGAAAAGAAGGGAACACAGAAGATTAAATTTGACATACTGAAAATTACAGGAAAAAATAAATTGATGAAAGAGAGCTCCAGTCTCCTCACACCTACTGCATTCAATCCTGAACATCTGAAAGATGAGAGCCCTCCTTAAGAATGTTTTTTCAGAAATAATTGTATCTCCTCAAGATATATAAGTTTCTCTAAACAGTTTTTTTTTTTCCCTTTGTACTACCTCAAGGGGACAGACTGGAGAAACATTAGTGAAAATAATGGGAATTGCCAGTATATTTTAAGATTGTAGAATTAGTGTCAGTTGTGTTTTCTCAGAAGTCAGGCATTGAACCAGTTCAGGTTTGAATATTGCTTTCTTATGCCAATGGTTGTTACGATGTCAGCAGCAAATGTCAGGTCATGAATCTACTTACAGTGCAATAATTGTAGCACAAAGAGTCAGACAAATGTTCAAAACTGCACAGTTTTAAGGTTACAGTATGCTGGTAATTCTCAGTGCCAACACTGCAAGGGTATGAATTGTCTATTCTTAGGAACATTTTTACAACGACTAACTTGAATTCGTGACAGTAGCAACCCACAAAAGAAAACTGTGATTTCCTTAGCCATGCTCAGTCAAATTCCTTGAGAAGAAGTAATCAGTAAGAGCACCTTGATCAGGAGCATTCTGATTCAAAGCTCAGGTACTATGGCATGGCACGAAGGCTTTAAACACATATGTGACTAACTTCTCATACACATCAGAGCTCCAAATGTGCAATAACCAGTGGGTAAATACCACATAGTCAATTCCAGTACTTTAGTTTCCTACCTCATCCTCTGAACTAGCCTTTTAAAAACTTACTCAGAAGCCCAATGCTCTACTGTTGTCTCTCTCCCGCTCATTACAAAAGTACTATCTCCTCCAGCATGAAATCTGAAGGTTTTAGATACTGAAAATAACGAGAAAGATGTCCATGGATCACAGATGCTGCGTAGTCCCAAGCAGTATCACTATACTCTTTCACCATTAGGATGTTGCTGACAGCCCTGTACTTACAACCTTTGCTGGGGCATAGCTGCAAACCCAACCAAGATCAAACCATCAGCTCCTGAATCTCTAGTTTGGGAAAGCTGGTCTTTCTACTTATGTTTCATTCCAGCCTTGTTCATATTTACTTCCATCCTATTCTGCTGGTCTCTACTATCCACATTTATATCTATTTGTCAATTACAGACAGAATGTATGATTCACACATCACAAATACATTACATAACAACTACCTCAAGTTTCCATCATTTTTCGTTTCTGACTTCTCATGCTCCTCTAAATTCTGGGCCAGAAGACAGTACCGCAGTCATCTGATCTGAATGATTACATCACAGGGTGCTTTCATTGTCAGACTTTTACTAAGAATACTTTGTAACAGAATGTATTTCTGTTGATGTAAAACTCAAAACTTCAGAATCTCATTTACTCTCTCAAAGAGAGAAAACAACTTTTATACCTAAATACTCAGACCTGAAAACAGTGAAGTAGAAAAAAGCTCCTTCTTAGAGATGTATAATTAAAACTTCAGACATGGACACAGAAAACTGATGAATGCTTGATCAAACTAGTAAAGACTACATTGAGCAGACATTTAAACACAGCAGTGATTTTCCCTTCCTGCCTGACACATGACTTGTTTCAGCAATAGAAAGCATAAAACATTGAGAACAAAACAGTCTCCACATCTGCCAGTGGAATATGATCCCTAGATGTTTTGGAAGCAAGTAAGAGCCAAATAATGTGTCCACACTTTCAAATAGAAATGTGCTTATGTTATCACACTAATAATCATAATATAAACTAGAAATTTATAGAAATAGCTCTTTATAAATTTATAATAAAATCTTGTGGCAAGTATCAGAGAGTTTAATAAGAAACCAAAAACTTCATGTTTCAAGACTGGATCTTTTTTAAGAGCAAAGGAGACAGACAAGACCTCTGGGAAAGCACACATCATTAACAGCATTTCTTGAATGTTATTTTCAAAAACCTTTACCTGGTGGCTTTCAAAACACTGATGGATGCTGTACTGAATAAATGACCAGGCAGTATTCTGAAGAATCATTTTTGGACTTCGTAAATATGCATTAATCAAAACAAAAAGTTTCTGAGATTTTCTAGATAAATATTAAAACTGAGCCTTTATATCAGAATACTTAATTTATAAGGATTTCAATTTCAATCATCATAATAAAGTCTGAATCAAAACATAAACACTAAAGACCACAAACACTTCATTCTCTTTAGTCAACACAACTGGGCACAGAAGCAGCAAATGGAGATGTTTTATTTTGGGACGGATTATTTATTACGAAATCAAAGCAGTACAACATGTGAAAAAATGGATGGGCTATATGGTGCAGTATGGAGGTTATTGCTCCTGCAAATTAACTGAACTTTTCCAGTATTCAGAGACCCCCATATATATGACTATACACTGCTGGCCTGAGCAGTGCAGCGACAAGTAATTCATTACAGAAGATTAGGACATATATACACAAGGTCAACAGACTAATTCAACTTCTCTGCTTCTATTTTTTTTTTTTTTTGGTCAATGTTTTCTCTAATCATATATTTTTTTGTCTGTTGACCAATGCAGTGAAAGGATAAATATAAAAGTTATGAGAAATTTTAATGTCCTGCAACCCAATAACTCTCACCATTGCTAAGATTGCTCTCGAGTCTGCCTAAATTTATCATTTTTTAATATATTTCTATAAAATACATCAACTCTGTTTTCACTGGAAGCTAGTAACACTAACCTGTTTGAAGGCCAGGTAAAAGATTCAGTTTAATTTTATATGCCTTGGTAACAGTTTGTTAGCCAACTACAGTGCTGATCGAAACTGGCAATTTTTAGAAAGATGAATTTTCACTTTGCAGCTCTCTGTGAAACACCTTCTAATGTAAAGATTAATTGGAACAGAAGCAGCTCTGACTATACCATTTTAGTTCCTGTCAAAACTATTTTGTCAGAGAATTTGAAAGAATCCCCCCCAAATGCATATGATTTAGAATTAGCATAGTGTTATGGGAACAGTATATATTATTAAGAAAGTTTCTGGGCATGCCATATCTCTAAGGGAATCCGTGGAAAGGATTTTAAGCAGAAAAAAAAAGATGAGGACTTCTCTGAAAGTGAAAAAGGGAAGAAAGCCACAGTATGAGAAGAAGGAGAGGAAGTTATTGGACACTAGATCAGTAATTATTGGGTCAGAACCACTCTGTATGTGTGTGTGTGTGTGTCTGGGGAGGGGACCATGTCTCCAGCACATCCTGTCTCAGCCAGGATGACCGCCAAGGTCTGCAGCCACATGCCACAGAGCCAGCATGGGGCACCCATGTCAATCAATATGGTCTGCATGGTTGCCCACCCACACCACACCCCCCCAGAGCCTCTGACCCACTGCAGCGCCGTCACTGTAGCTGGGAGAGTGCTCAGTGAACCAAAGTGAAACCTGCCTGGATGGAGTGGCCACAGTAGATAAAGAAGCACACACGAGGTCTCTGTCTGGCCTCAGTATGCCCTTCTGACCAGCCAGTGTGTGACTTCTAAGTGGTAGTTGTATTTTTCTCTCCTCTTTTTCTGTCTTTATTCTTTCTTCTCTTAAGGCCTTAATTTCTTCTTCTCTTAATTTCTTCTCTTTTACTCTATTCTTCCTGTTGTGAGTAACTTAAGCACCTATTTTCTCCAGACATGAACTCAAGGTATCAAAGAACCAAAGTTTCAGCAGATCCACTCTGAGTCCCACTTGCCTGCTAGCTAATTACAACAGTGCAATTTCTGGGAGGGGGAAAATTCTATTTCCTTTGTCAACGATTTTTCTGTGCAGCTTTGAGACAGGCTGAGTTGTTTCCCCCAAGTCAGTACTGCCAAAGGTAGTAAACTCTAGCAGAGGATGTCGCTCAAGCACAGGAGTGCCAGCCAATTCCCTTAAGAGAGCGTAGACAATTATTTTAAAAAGCAGAATGATCTCACAAAAATATGTAGATTTGACGTGGATATCACAATGTCAGCCTACTGAAAATAGAATGCAAACAGTGTTCAAAAATACTGCATTAGCAATTAAATATCAATATAAGATAATAATGAGTGCACTCTGTTCAAAGACTGGATTTTTAACTACAGACACTATTTAAGGTGAAATACTGTGGCATATCAAAGTTCACAATGATTAAAAAGTCTGATATTTCAAAAAGCTTTTTTCTTGAGTCTAGTATGTATTCACCATGCACAGTAATTCTCTATCTTCAAAAGCTAAAGAGAACACTAGAAATATTTTTTTTAAAGCATCCAAGGGAATTAGGAACTTCAATGGTTTTTAATGCAAAATATTCAGAAGTCATACAAGCACATAATGAAATTTAAAAGAGGAAAAAAAAACCCACAGAAACTTCATTTTGATGCTTACAAAATTTTTTCTAGAAAAAAAATAGCAAAATTGACTCATTTTTATTTGAATGTCACTTAGTATTTCATGAGAAAATTGTTCTGTCAAGGGAATCTATGAATAAAGAGAAAAGTTTGATCTGGGGAAGGAAAAAACCCAAAATCAAAACAAATAAACATCTTTCTTCACAAGTTGTTCAATTCATATTGCCTCAATTTGACTGACTATAAAGCCCTTTGTATTACATGCGAAGCAAGAATAAAATTAAATACTACTACGGAAGACTCTATAAAGCAATGCAGTAGCCTGCTGAACTCAAAATACCTTTTGCTAAAACTATCAGATGCACTGGAAATTTTGAAGCAGGTGGCTGGAAGGAGTGGACCATCAAGCTCGATCCCTGAAACCAGAGTAGTTAAAAGAATTTTATCTAAAAGGATGTGCCACTTCATCATTACCCAAGACACAGCATATTTCACAATATATTGGATCGAACTTGAAACACATAGTATAAACTGGCAGAAAAGATCAAGTAGTATGACAAAAGCATGAAAGATCAAATTCCAAAGCAGTACTGTCTGTAATTTCAAGCTTACTCACATGGGGGGGAAATTTCAAGATATCAAAAAGTGTGGGATTTATTACTATTATTATATTATTAATATTATTGATGATGATGTATTAGTCCCTCTGACAGCTGACATTCTTCAGTAAGAAACTAAATAACACTGGTGGTGACTTTTGTTTGGTTTTGCAAAAACTCCATCTCCATACTACACTTTCAGGAACAGAACAGGGACAAAAAATACAGTGCAATACAATGCACAATGAGAATTTTCATCATGTTTTTTCTGTATAAAACATTGTTAATAAAAGTCAATTTAGAGAAAGTTCCAGTGGAAACTCAATAGAGTTTTGTGATATCCTTGCGTGAATTCAGCTAATGCTTCAGATCTAATTTCTTAAGATTTTGGGAGGAGAGGATAGAGAGATGTTTTTCAATGCAGCTGGAGGAAGAGTTTTATCATTGCTATGGTAATAAATATATCTTTTTCACTTTCTTTTGTCATATCATACAACTGGCAGGCTTTAAGCTTTCAGACCGGACAACCAGCCTTCCTCTCATATGCATCATTAAATTGCCATAAAGAGGGAAAAAAAAGGGCTGCAATCACATCAAAATAGATTTGCTTGAACTAAGTATATTTTAAGCTTTCACAGGACAGCAGCAAAGCAGCTGATTGAGTCACAGAAGAATATGCTTCTGCAGTCTTGAGTAAATAAAAACTGTGATCAAAATAACCTCTAAAGCAAGATTTTGTTACCTAAGGAGAAAGAAACTTTGCACCACATGGTGGGATTTCCAGTAGAGAGAAGGGTGATGTCTTTTCTCTCTTGTCCCTCTTTAGATTCTATTCAGAGATTTGCCATGAAACCAGAGGGAAAATTGCCAAGTCTGGCAGGAAGTCTTATGACTTTAGTGAGAAGCAGTGTGTACCCAAAGCACAGTCGACAAAATACCTCAACAACACAGTTACAAGAAAACTTTTACAAAAAAGCAGATTTGTTAGTTTTTAATTACTGAAAACAACACATTATTTCCTTTTCCAACAGAAAAAAAAGGACAAGAATAAAGGGAAGCAACTCTACTGAAGGGCCACTGAGGTGGTCAAGGTTGGATTCATTTGCCCTGTGAGGAGAAAGTAAGGGGCTTGTTCAGAGCAAATGACTTGCAGGGCTGGGAGGTGGCAAGGGCAGTTTCCACAGGAGGATACCTTCACCGTGGTGCAAGGACAGAAGGAAGTCAAGAAAGAGCAGACATAACTTGAAATAAGAGAGGTTCTGACTTTTCCATCGTGAGAACAACTAAGCATCAGATCAGGTCACCCACAGAAACTGCAGCCTCAGTATCCTTGAAGGTTTTCAAGACTCAGCTGGGTAAAGCCATGAACAACCTTGTCTGACCCTACAAGTGTCCTGGCTTTGAGCAGGAGCCTTGATCTTGAGCAGTCCCTTCCAACCTCAGCTATGCTTTATACACACCGATTCTTTTTTTTTTTAATATTAAACACATTATATTAATGTGTGTATTATAAGTTCTAAAAATCTATCCCCATAACAGTTTAGCTGAAACAACCTGAGAGCTTTCATTGTCCCTTTTGTGTGATCAGAAGTAGGCAGACCTTAAGCTAGGATGAAGGATTCTTTTTGGACAAAGATTATTTACTTTTTGGAGACAGATTCACTACTTACAGGTTATTTTTCTTATTTCCTTAAAGAGTGAGTTCTGCTCTAAAACTTTATTCTGTAAAAACAGCATTACACGTGTAGTGTGTGAGATCACATTCTATTTCAGACCTAAAGAACTGTTAGTTTTTTCTAAATGCAAGCAGCATAACTTCAACTTACAGCTACAAGTCAACATGATTTCATTTCCTAAAAATATTCTTTGTTTTTTTCATAATAACATAATATGCAAAATCCTTTCTAGTAGATTCTACCAATTCTTTCAAGCCTATCTTATTTCTGAGAAGAATCTTCCCACTTAGTGTTACTCTTGCCATAGTAGATAGTTGATTTAGGACATTTCTGAAAACACTCCCTTTTTTACCTTTTCTTTGTAGTTAATAGTAATAATTAGAATATCTTCTGTATTACGCTGCTGTCTTCTCTTAATGAGTTCTGCAATTTTATCTTCTGAATACTTCTTAAATATTGTCTTAAATGAAAATTTAAGCTGTTAGCAAAAGACTGAAATCTTGCTGCTGGAGCACTCTTTCATCTGCATTGTAAATTAGCAACTGAGAACAAGTCTACTTGGAAATAATGCAGCATAGGTATGGAAATATCACAAGACCTTGGATGAGGTTATTCTTCCATAAAATCCACGAACCTGAGACCTAATCACAGCTTTATTCCACACTAATATTCTCATTACTTTCACAGACTTACTAAGTATTATACGACATTAAAAGAACATATTTCAAGGTCCAAGTGTCTTTTCATTTTTTAAACTGGCTCCATTGTGCTTTACAACTGCAAATTAAGTAAGATTTTGGTGATAAAATGGGCCTATGTACCAAGGAGCTATTAGAATTCACATGGAACCAAGTACTATAATAGTTCAGAAACCACACTGGATACATCATAAATCATTGCACTTGTTTCTCTTTTCAGACAAAAAATACTGTTACAGCTTGTTTGAATCAGATTCAAACCACTATTTTTGAATTAAGAATGCATTTTTTAAAAAGTGTGATTAAAATTGAATAATACTAACTTTTTATTAAATAATGTTCTGAAAAAATCAATAATTTATTTAGACAAAAAATGGGCATCTGCACAAATTATTACTGTAAATTAAACAAACTTCCCCCCAAAAAAACAGTTCCAGGAGGAAAATCTTTATTGGCCTACACAAAGCTAGCTTGACTAAATCAGTCATTAAACTGCCTAAACAAAATTACTCTTCTCTTCTAGCT
The DNA here is from genome assembly GCA_035047865.1 of Dendrocincla tyrannina. Taxonomy (NCBI): domain Eukaryota; kingdom Metazoa; phylum Chordata; class Aves; order Passeriformes; family Dendrocolaptidae; genus Dendrocincla; species Dendrocincla tyrannina. Next base: position 21,015,728 of record JAWWMP010000165.1, read on the forward strand.
ACTGAAATTTGACACTTCTGCTGCAGTTTCTGTTGCATTGGGGTAATCACTCTGGATGACAGCTCTGCCATTGGTAGGGTGGACATGTAATGATGACAAACAACTATTTTTCCACTACCATGTAGGATTCACAAAATACAACATGATCATATCTTTTATTGGCTGTATGTGCCATGCTTCTAAATGTGATTAAGACAAACCAGCCACCTACCTGGATATTGGCTTTTTTTATCTCCTCACAGCAGTAATGGTTGAACAAAGCAGTAAGATTGCCAGTACCTTCCCCTCCTACTTTGTATCTTATTTGTTAAAGAGGACTGGAGCTACAAAATCTAACAAAACACATCAGTTTGGTGGCTACAACTCAGACTTCAGTCAGGTAGCAACTGTGTCAATAAAACCACTCAAATTCTAAAATGTGGTGTTTTCCTTAGAAGACTTCATTAGGTAAACAGAAGAAGCAGGTCCCTGCTCTCCTGCTGTGGTTTCTTTGCTTCACATCATTATAACACATCAATAAATCTGTCTGCACACCTGCCTGTTGTTAGCGGCTATAAATCCCACAATATTACCAACCACTCCAATTTCATTTTAGCAAACGTCTGTTACTGATTTAATGCTCTATGTTTCAAAGAGTTGCATCTTCAGTTGAAGATGTATGGAAACAACAAGGCTAACAAAGCAGTTGCTGGAAAGGATTAGACACAGTTGTCTTCTTGAAAGTGCTACTTTACACTCAGTAAGGTTATTGATATCCTCAAAATATAATAATTGCCAAAACTGGGAGGAATCAGTGGGTCTTTTTCCCACGCAAAGTCTTGAGACCTTAAAGGGAACACCACTGCTAAAGAAAGAAGAAATTCTACTGTGCTATAATATATTGCGCTTTTTTTTATTTTATTTTTAACCTCAGTCTGTTTCATATATGAATGGCAAGGCCACATTTGCAACTTTTTGATAAAGAACAATCTATGTGCAATCTCTTCCTTAAGAACCTACTTGAATGTTATTATGAGATCATCTCTCAATCAACCCTTTAACAAATTTAGCAGACTGAATTTCTGAAGTCTTTCACTGGTAAAGGTCCCAGGCCTTTCTTGAAACACTTCTCTGAATTCATCTCAGCACTTTACATTCGCATAAAAGCATGGCTAATTTGGACATTCATACATAGAACAGTTACAGTGATGTACAGAAGGGCAGTATCACCCATCAGGATCTTGCTTAATGTTTAGCTTGTAACTCAAGAACTGTGCCTTGATGCATTTGGGATAGAGGATATTTACAATGCTCTTGAGAAACCACCACAAGATCCCATGCAGTGAAATACAAAGCAAAATTCTTTCAACTACTTAAATATTTTTTTCAAAAATCAAGAATTCAGACATTAACAAGTTTAATATTTTCTGCTTTTCACTTTTAATTTTGCAACATACAAAGAAGCTCATTTAACCATTCACTCCAGCAATTTGTGATTATCTCTACCAGGGATGATCTAACTCCACTTTTACTGTCAATTACCAAAAGTACATGATGTACATTATCATCTTTTTCCATTACCTTTTTGTTTAAATTTGGCAGACTTTAAAATGTCATGTCAGAAGTTTGCTATTAAAGTAAAATTTTGATCAAGTACAATGTTGTTGCCTGCCTGTTTTCCATATATTAAATATGAAGAGCAGAAGACATGCAGAAATAGTCCTCACAAATACCGTTAAGTGACTTGTATTAAATTCTAGTACTTCCTCAAATTGTTGTATGTAATCACACAGAGTTTTATCTTGACACTGTTTCATTGAAGGTGTGAGTGCTTCTTCAATGACCTTCGCTATTTGGAATTTATATTCATCTCTGAGGTTCCACATAAATACCATTCATTTGACTGTTTCCCTTCACCTCCCCTCTGCCTCTCTCTGGTGACATTTTTTTACATTTCCAATGGAGTATCTGACACAGGTACTGTTAATTACCTCTACCTCCACAGAATGTGCATTGATGTCTTGATTACAATTGGACGCTTCTGTTTCACTCTTTAAGGCCTTTATCTGATGAGGTCCCTTATGTAAAACTGTATGTAATTAACAAATGTCTCTGCAATACAAATATCTACTGAATTTCAATTCTGACCTAGCTTGACTTGCCACATAAATTGAATTAAAGTGGTTTCCTGGAAGGACATTGCTTATTGATGAGATGACCTAATCAAAGTTAGCTTGGCAGGTATCCATAGTCCATATAGAATCTGGGATGGAGAAGCAATCAGACTGAAATTTGCTTTCCAGTTCTTTTGGAAATTAGGATACTTTAATTCTTAAAACTCCATTCTGAAACATTCCTGATACAACCCACACAAACCTGTGGGAGATATTCTGTCATGTAGAAGCTGCATCTAGATGCAAATTTTCTCTAAAGCTACTGACTTGTTTTGATGAATATAAACAAATCATTCAAACACTGATATTGACAGGGACTTCTCCAAGAAAATTAAAGCTTCTTTTAAAGCAAAGTACTGGTGTAAGGGTTGACATAATCAGCTTTTGGGTTTTCACTGCTTTCAGGCAAATGTACACTGCTCAGGCTGAAAACATCCTGAAGACAATGTGTGCCTGGGAAGAGGAGGGTCCAGAAAGGCTCTGGTTTCTTTCGATTACAGGATGTGTTTCATGGTAACATAATACAACCCAGACAGATTAAAAAATATTTTGCTCACTGAATTACAAGTTTCCTCATGACTAGAGGAGACAGTAACAGAAACCCATAGAGAGGCAGAAAAATAATTATGACCAACCCTAAAAATTTAGTAAATGGAATAATCACAGCAAGGAACAAAGGAGGGATGCTGAATATGTGTGCCAAGCATCTAAGATAATTGCATAATAATCCAAATACCATAAAAGTGTACAAACCTATAGTAGGACCTAGTCACCATCACAAAACTAAGAAAATTAAGTGAACAGACAGAATTTGGCCTCATGATAAGAAATTTAACTAAATAGCTAGCTATTTGGAAAGGAATTCTGTGTGAAGCAAACTGCTCAGCAATACATACATTATCCTGTGACAATTTTCAGATGTTTGGCATGTGATTTTATGACAATATTAGTACACAGAATGCTGGTAGAAACAGAGGAGGGCAAAAATTGTTCCTACACCTGGGAGCAAAACACAGCTGGAGAATTTCAGATTTTTAACTAAATTTAGGTTCTCAAAAAAATACTGGGAAAAAAGAAAAGACACCAAAACAATTAAATGAGTAATTTCTTTTTACAACAATATAAAAGGGTTTATGAAATTTTAATATACTAGTATTTGAATTCAGGGTTTTGACACTGCCTCATCTGATATGCTCATAAATGGGGGAAAAAAAGCACAACCTAGATGAAAACATTATCACAGAGGCAAAGTTACCTAGAGAAAATCCTCAAAAGGTATTATAAATGCCATTTCATCTAACAAAACAAATACATCTATTTAAGTTTCCTATCAATTTCCTAGTCAGTGTTTTAACTGATGTTGAAAATATTGAAAGATAAATCCTGACAACCAGTTGGAAGGACAAGCCTAGAACTGAAAGTTATCTTGACAATATGGAACTACCAACCTGAACCAAGTCAAATTATCCTTAAAGACACAGACACTATTTTGAATCTAGGGTCAGCAAACTGCTACACAAACAGTGTGAAAGTGTGGAAAAATGGTTTCACAGAATAGGATTTGGAGGCTTTTACAGTTCAGGAACTAAACATAATTTTATGCTGTTGTAAAAGCAGTAAATTGTATTTGTACTGGCTAATACACAGCCTTGAAAAGGTAGGAAATTATCCTCTATCAAGGATACTTATCAAGGATAAAGACTCACACAGACTATCACATCAAATTTCAGGCATTTCAATGAAGATTAGGGTCAACTGCACAATCCAGATGAAACAAGAAAAACTACAAAGAGATTATGAGCTGTGAAAAAGGGAGGAGGAGAGAAAACTATAAAAGAGGAACAGAAGGTTATTATAAGTTTCCAAATACCTAAAGATCTGCTGCAAAGAGAATAGCAAGAATTAATTTTCCAAGCCTACATATTACATAACCAAAGTAATAGATTTAAACTACATGAAAAGGAAGAACCACATTAGTTCTAAGGGAAAAAAAAAGAATCACTTCCTTCAGAATGACTTTGGCCTTCCACAGATTTGGGCCAACGGAGACCTAATGAAGTCTGACAAGAGCAAATGCAAAGTGCTGCTGCTGGGATGGAGTAACCCATGCCAACTGCATGTGGGGCTACATCAACAAAGTGACAGCCAGAAGATTGAGGAAAGTGACTATTTCCCTCTACAACAGTTGTGAGACTCAACTGTTGTCCACGTGTACTCCTTGTATAAAATACAAATTACAAGACATGATATACTGAAGTGCAGCCAGTATGATTTAGAGTATGGAGGACATGATGTACGAGGCACTGGAAATGGGGTTGTTCAGTCCAGAAGAGAAATTTCATGGGCCATTTTACCTTAACTGCCTAACAGGAAGCTGTCAAGAATAGAGAGAGCATGAGACCCTCTTTTTAACAGTTGATAGTTATACATGAAAGGAGATTGATGCAAACTGCAACAAAGATAATCTGGCTTAGATGAAAGCAAGAAAAAAATCACCATGAAGGTTGTCAAATAATTAGCTGATTTCCCAAAAAGATGTGGTAAATCCTTCTTTGAAGATATCAAAAACCTGTGTGACCAAAGTCCTCAACTACCTGATCTTAGCTGCCGTACACTAAGCATCAACTGCACTAAATGATTTCCACAGCTGCTGTCAGGTTAGTCCATGAAATCAAATCCTCCTGGAAAAGCAGTATCAGGAATGACATAATCATACTTGATTGCATCCCATATCACAGGGATGACTGCATCACCTTGAGCAATTCTGTCAGTTCTATAATTCTAGAATTTTCCGTCTTGTGGGGGTATTTTGAGAATATGCCAGTTGACAACACAGGATCTATCAACAGTCAATTTCACAGAATGACAGAATAGTTTAAGCTGGAAGGGTCCTCTGAAGATCATCCAAGTCTAATCTCTGTCTCAAAATTCAGTCAACTAGAGCAGTTGACTCAGGACCACGTGTATCTGGATGGAGATAGTATCCAAGAACAGAAGACTGCTGATGGCCAGTTTAGCTTCCTGTTTTGCAATTTCACGTCTCACATAGTAAGTCAAGTGTACATGACACATATTCCTACCAGACCCACAGAGAAAACGTGTCATGGGAACAATGAACCTACCTATAAATCAGAAAAACGCTTGCAGCAGCCTTGACACGGGAATTTTCTTATTTCTACCACCATCATCATCACTTACAATAACAGTTCAGAGATTTTGCTGTCTTTCCTCAGCACAGCTGGAAAGGTTAACTCAATTTTGCCTTACACCACCCCTTTCCTATGCACTCTGCATGCAGTTATTTGTCATAAACAAATAAATTAGCCTTAACTGTTATGAGCATGCAGACTGCTTTCAATTAGAGGTGGCACCTTCAGACCCTGTTCACTCAGCAGCAGGAGGAGAGGCAAATGTTTCTGTTATTGAACTCCTTGGCACTGTCTTGCTCGAGGATATTTATTTTAATAAACACAAGGTCATTATGCTGGCAGGAGGACACCACAGGTTTTCCCTAAGTGTTACTCTCTGATTACATGTTATCTATCTTGCTACTGTACCTATGGCTGAATTCTGTCAGCCTCAACTGAGCAGCTCCTGTTAAAATTAGAAAAAACCTCAAGGGATGCCAGTCTCATAAACAGAGGATTCTAATTCTGAACAGTTAGCAGACAGCTCCACACACAGTAACAGCTCCAGCTACCTTCATGCTGCTTACTCCATCAAGCACCTGTCACCTCACAATGAGCTGAAAGGATTGCATCTATGTCTGCATACTAAGGACAAGGATGTTGATGTCTTCTTCACGTTTTATTTTCTATGCAAAATAGAATGTAGAAATGGAGGTGCTGGTCATTAAGAAGCTTTTTTTAAACACCTAGAAATGTTAGGATATTATCCTGACTGAATCTAGAATGAACAATTACATACTCTGACAGTTCTCTTTTATAGACTAATTATACTGTCAGAGAAGCCAATGCCACTCAGTTTTATGGATGTTTTAATCCATTTATGCTGCCACAAAGCACCAATTTGCCACAGTGTGGAACAACAAAAGCAGTACGATGAAAATTCACTCATGGTCCTAAACAAATCTTGTAAAAAAGATCACTTTACCTCCAGTGAGGACAAACTCATTCTTTCTTCTCGATGACAATGAGTGGAGAACTAAATGTTCTTTAAAAATATCCGACAGGTATGGTACTGTCCTCTGTCAGTGGTGAAAGGACCAAATATTCTTATTCAACATTTGGAATGAAAAAAGGAAGAAAACAAAAAGATCGTTGAGGGGATAGGGAACAAAACCACCCAAACTCTCAAGCCTTCACTTCCATTAACACACTTATTAGAGATGGAGCTTTTCCTGAATTTACATACAGAGACTACACTCCACCCTCTATCATTCTACACATTACGAAATACAAGGAAAACCTTATGGGAATTCTGCTGATCTAACAGATACATTCAGTGACTGCCTTCATCTATGGATTTTGTGTCATAAAGCACAATATTGCGTTTTGGTAAGTAATAATGTGCAGGAAGGATATGGGGCAGAGACAGGCAGGGGGAATTATTTTTTTTTTTTTTTTTATCCTACTCGAACCCAAGAAAAGTTTTGAAAATAAATTATTTCAAACTGAAATAATTTATATAATGCACTATATGTCTCAATTCCTGAACTAATGGAAAAGGATTAATTTTTTTAAGCCTTCAGTTATTAATCAGAGTATTTTTTTTCTAAAATCAGAATGAAGCGTCTAATGTTCGTAGTAAACATGTATGCCTTGGGAAACTGTACCTATGACTTACTGTTGCATTTGAAACTCAGGTCTACACTGTATGCCCATTTTCTTAGGCTCAGAGAATGTTAAAAACCTTCTCAATAGTCATAGTAATGTATAAGAGTGGAAATACATTTGTGCTTCCTTCAAAAATGGATAAAAATTTGGCTGCTGCCAAAAGTGATTAATCTTCCTGCTAACTCTGCCATTTATAACAAAACCTGTAATTCAAGCAGCATTTTTAATTATCTTTCACTTTCAGGCTGTCAGCCACTATGGTGACACATTACACGTTCTTTGTTAGCAATGATCTTCAGAACATCTGGTTTCTTGAACCTTTTCTAGCTCTTTGGTTCCTCAAGATAAGTAACTTGCTATGTATTTTGGTGAAGACTAGCAACCAAGCTCTCATTTTCACATCCCATCATTTTTCCTATATACACTATTCACAAAACAAGGCCTTCTACACCTGAAAGGTTTGATAAACATGGACAATTCATTCACAGAAATAATTTTTCAGAGCTCTGTGTTCAAATGATACTTACACAATAAGGTTTCAGTGCATTTGAGCATGGCCATTTAACTATGCTTGCCAGAACATGTGCTGTCCCCAAAGCATCACCCAGAGCAAATACAATCCTGTGTCATGTCTGCCATCAATTATTACTTCCACCTGGTATGTCTGGTAATTTCATTTAGCTCCTTTCTAAACGTTAATCACCCTAGGTACAAATTGTCTTCTCAATAACCCTAACCACACAAATTGTTTCACAATTTGCCTTTTTAAATTTTACTATGTTGTGAATTTGCCTCTTTACCTTTCTGATATTATTAAACATCTCTTCCGAGTAAGTACACTCATGGTAAAGTACAATTGCCTTGGATTTCTGTGTCTTTTTGTGCCTATTTTGCATGCACTCCATCTCTACTGCATATTATTATGCACACTCAGATACATTCAATCCATTATTGTCCTTGCAGTTCCCACAGGTGAGTCAATGGTTTTGTAAAACAGATGCTAGAAGGCATCATCATCATCACTATTAGTATTGTTATTATTGTTGTTGCTGTTGTTATTATTATAGTAATAAAAAAGAGAAGGAAGAATTGATGTAAAAGCTGAGTTTTTAGATGCAAACATATCTCTTCCTTGCTTTTCTGTAGGCTTTACTACAAACCATTGCTACACAGATATTGAACTTGTCTGGAACAAACGTCCTTCCTGCAGATTTGCTTCTTGGCATCTGAAATTTCCACTGATGGATTTGTCCTTCGGCACTTGCTGAAGTGCCCTGCTTTGAGTTCTGATTACTCTTTCTGAGGAGGGGAATAGGGGAAAAAAGGAGTGGATAGTAACTCTTAATGTACTGGTGTACTACAAAAAGGTAAATCAGAAACTTAAGATTATAAACTAGAATAAAATGTTACACTTTTTAATGTCTGTTCAAGAAAACACTGTAATTTTTTTTTCAATTCATTAATAATCTACAAAATTTAATTAAAATTTGCAAAAGAGAGAAAATCAGCTTGCTTAATTTCAGACCACAAGGTTCAAATGTGAGATGCAGACAATGCCATTGTGGGAGTGCAGCTCTCTTTCCATTGAAAAATCTCAATCTCAAAAAGAAGCATACCTTCTTTCTATGTACTATGTGCCTTCTTTCAGCACCCTCCTCCTATTGTACAGCATCACTCAGTCTTAACTAATGCCCATGCTTAATCACTGATATTATGTCTTTCAGCAGATTTGCCCCATAAATTAATTTAGCCACATTTGGAAAATACTTTAACATCATCAAGCACAAGGTGTTCCATAGAGGGAGAAAGGGGGACACCTATTGTTTAATACAAGTTAGAGATTTAATAAAGAAATCCTCTGAGTAATCACATATTCCTGAATACTGCTGCGCATTTTCATTTAATAGCTCCAGAACTAATTATTGTGTAGCTACCTCAGTGTTTCAGAAAACATAACATGCAGTTATTTTGTGATTGCATGTTATTTTTTCATATCAACCTTGTCACTTCAAGAGGCCTTAAAACATAATTAAAATATCAGAGATCCTGTGATTAAGCTGAAGAGAGGTTTGTGCTTTGAAAATTCATCATTCAGCTACACCATTTAATGGCTCTTCAGAAAATTTTAGCTTAAAAGACATTCAATAATACATATTTAATCAAGCAGCAAAATAAGCTGTTCCTGATTCTTTTATAAGGCATGTTATTATATTCAGGCATCAAGACAAATATCCTTTTGGGCTGTTTACTAGCATTCTGTAAATGGCAATGCAACAAACTAAAAAAAATGAACCTGGACATATTTTGCAAGTGAGGCACCCAAGTACCAACACATTCATAAAAAGAAGGATGTAAGACTCAAGCAAACTGTCTATTCATTAGGCCACCCATAGCTCTTCCACAGAAAGGATGAGCAGACAATTACTTGCAGACACAATGCATATTGTTGGTTTTCACTGAAGAGTCTAGATGATACATTCATGTTCTCATAAACATAAAATATTTATTTTGTGATACTAACCTATATATTTTTTCTAACTTATATATTCCAATGTGCAATCATAATAAACTCTACACTGAAGTAGTAGAATGACTATGCTAATTTTGAATGACACTGTTCTGGACATAAAAATGATGTATCAAAAGAAATGTGGCATGGAGCTGGAATTCACTTCCCTTGTTACTAGATACACATCTTCCTCTGTAAAGTCCATCACAGGTATCTCTACGGTAATCCAAAACCACATCACTAACCAAAATAAGGGTGGTTTAGATCCAGAGTTGTGTTTTTTCAATTATTGTCAGTAGTGTTGAAAAGTAAGCCTTTCAGCACTGATGTACAGACCTTTGGAAAACACTAAATAAATTATTCATCTCATCACTTCTACATCAAAACGTGGTTGCCTAATATTCAAGTTCAGGTGTTTACTGGAGCATTTGTTCAAGCTACTGAATTTTTATAACCTTAAAGTTCACTTGAAAGGACAAAAAGGAGGTCTTTAAGATTCATGTCAATCAAGACACCCCTATCATCTAATAACACGTAATCATAGAATAACCTGAGACAGAAGGGACCCACAAGGATCCATGAATCCATCTCCTGGCCCTGCACAGAAGAGCTCCAAGAATCACACCATGTGCCTGAGAGCATTGCCCAAATACTGTGTGAACTCTGTCAGGCTTGGTGCTGTGATGACATCCCTTGGGGAGTCTGTTCCAGTGCCCAACCACCCTCTGGCTGAAGAACCTTTTCCTAATATCTAGCCTAAAACTCCCCTCACAGAGCTTTGTGCCATTCTCTCAGGGCCTGTCAGTGATCACAAGATAGAAGAGGTCAGTGCATGTCCCTCTGCTTCCTCTCTCGAGGAAGCTGTAGACTGCAAGGAGATCTCCCCTCATTAATAATTATGCATAAATGATATTAGAGATTCTGACCAAACAACCCACTGTAAACATGGTCAGATTTTTTATATTTAAAGAGTCTTGACAGAATGTTCTCAGCAAGAAAGAAGAAAGGCAATGATCCACTTTAAAGACCAGAGAAAAGTGAGGGGAAATGCACATTTAATGACCTGAAATTTTACAGTAATAACTTCAGTCTTTTTAAAACCTATGAATATGAAGCACCATCAATTTAAAGTAGGACTTATTTCAAAATTCTTTTCCCCTCCTAGAACCACGTTATGGACATTCCTATATTTGATTTTAAATATTTGAAGTTTTGCATGTGATAAGATCATTCCTAAGCAGTTAGTAACTCACAGCTTGAGAAGATACTGCTAATTATTGTAGAGAGAAAAAAATAACCTTGATGTTCAATATTCAAGTTACTTATAGGTTTAAAAAATAGTAAATACTGTAACAAAAAGAATGAATTACACAGCTTTAGATTTACTATATTCTTTCTACAGCTGCTGGCTGAACACACTGTCAAGGGTAAAACTTAGGAATTGAGAATTTATGGGGTGCCAGGTAACCTATATCTGTATGCCTATTTGACTTCCACTATTCAGCTTCTGAAGGTTAATTTTCTAGCCATCATTCTTTTAAAATTATCTGTAATAGAAAGTAAAAGCACAAACCAATTAGATTCTTTAAAATATCTCAAATTATGGAAGCTACTGAAGAAGGAGTAGAGGAATATACGAAGAGACTATAAATCAAAGGTCTTCATTGCTCCTACTAGGAACTATAGATCGCTAATTTATCTTTAAAATCCAGCAGCTGCATAAAATAAATAGCAACTACAAACTCAGTTTGAAGATGGGGTGTGATTCAAGACATGAAGAATTTTTGGCTATCTTGCTGAAGATGTTTCTTCAGACCTAATGACTGCCAAAATGAACACCAATGTATGAACCAAGGTTCAAGTAGCAACATCTCCAGAGGGCCAAAACAGTGACTGTCAGGGTTTTGGTTGTTTGTTGCAGGTTGGTGTGTTTTGTTTTTTTTTGTTTGTTTTTTTTTTAAGATTTCTGCTGAATGCATGGAAATGTGACTGGGGGTTTCTATTTGATGCAGCAGCACACCCTTTAGCTTCCTACACTGACAAAGAAAAGACTAGGTCAGAACTTTGACCTGCTTTCCCTATCCATGTGAATATTTCTATTTCTTTGACATGACTGAGATTTCCTTGTACTGAATGTTTTCACAAATGCATAATTTATCTCAAATAGAGAGAAAAAAATATTACAGACTTCTCTAATTCAGGCATTTAGAAGTTGAGTCAGATCTTAAAATGCCTTGAAATTTATTTGCTGAAGCAAAGGGAGAGGTAAGGCACAGGAGCTCTTCAGACAACTTTACCTTCAGTTTGTGAAATAAGAATTTCACACATATCTGAAAGCTGATTGAGGGATCAACATCCTATTGGCATGAAATGACAAATCTACCAACTAAACTGAACTCACATTAGTTAGACATGGGATTACAGCGCTCATAACCTTCTTATAAGCTCCCCTAACAGGAGCCAGATAATGAGTTCCAAGTTAGAATGCCATATAACATTGACAGAGGACATTTAACTGGGAATGCAAAATCCAACAAATCAGTGCAGACATATGAATGTAAAATCATAAAGATATTATTCATGGAGAAGTCAGTAAGTTTGACTTTAGCTCTTGCTGTCAGCAACTGACCTTCACTACATGAAATGTTCCTGATGTTAATTAGCAAGACTAAAAAACAGACTTTATGCTGTAAGGAAACACCATTCTCACTTTACACTTTCTAAAACTGAGGCACGACACGTTAGCATCTTGCTATAGTCACATCAGTATGTATACACTATAGAAATCAAATACATGCTCCTAAAGTTAACAGAGCTACCAAAGAGAGTTCTAGCTGTCTGTGGAAGAGGAAAGATCATACATTTAAAAGACGCCATGTAAAGAAGTGACCCATTTTATTTGACTTATTTACAAGGACTGAGGTAAAGAGGAAAGTGAAAATCTTCTGTAGCCAGAGGTATGAATCACTGCAAGGACAAGAGGACACCCACAGTGCTACAGACAACTTGAATGAAGGGAGCCCAGATGGCTTTGAAGTAAATAAAAGTTCATTTCTGGCTACCCCAGCTTACTTATCAATAGCAAGGCATACAGGAGTGAGCAATCCTACTGCACATCCATCATTCACATTTCCCCATTTCTTTATAGACAGAAAATGCACTTACAGCATGTCAAGCTGAAATAGCTCTTGGCATGAGTCAGAGAAGAAAAACCATAAAAGATCAGCCAGGAGGAAATGCAAAATCGTGTAAAACTGGTGAAGTGTTTGTTTTTCCCAGCCTCTGGTAAAGGAGACTGATTCATTTTGCAGAAAACTAAGTCAACAAAAAAGAACAATACAAAATTTCTTATTTCCCACTTATTTTTGAAAAGTAAAATACTTTTAAAACTTCCTCCTTCCCTATTATCTGTCCAAAAGAAGGACAGACATAGAGACAAAATGGCTATTTTATATATCTTCCTTTTTTCTCCTTCAATGCCTTCCATTTTCTTTATGATTACTATGGTTTATTTACACCAAAGATATTAAGGATGAGACAATTTTTTTTAAAAAGACTGTTTAATATATTTACTTGTTTTAGTTATCCTTCACTATGTCTAAAGGCTGAGGCACACAAAGGCTTTGCCTGCACTGCCTGCTGAACATGCTCTAAATACACTGAAGTTCTGCTTCCCTAGTTGTATTGAACACCACTGGAGAATTTCGCTGCTCTTCTTCTGCCTGTACACTACTACCTCCTGATGGAAAATCAACACACTAGTCTCCTTTTGAAATCCAGATGAGGACAGGATGGAGGCAAATTCAGTCACCTCCCTGTTGCTGAAACCAGTTTCTGGAATCATCAGATGATAAAATAAACCTGAGAAATCTTGATGCATTTATTTTATCCTTACTTTATCATTTCATCTTCTACTTCAATGAAAGGATCCAAGGGTGATGACTATCTTCTGCTTGATCTCTCTCTCTTCTCTCAATCTCTCTCTCTCTCTCCCTGCCCCAGCTTCCCCTTTTCTACTTCTTTCTATGTCTACCTCACATTTACTGTTAAATAAAATCCATACTATTGACTTTGGCATACGGTCTCATTTGCACCTTAATTCGGGCAGAGGCATCTCTCACTAATCGGATCGTAACACCTGTATGAGAAATACTGTGGCCACCAGGACAAGGGCAGTGATTGTACCTCTGAAGAGGCCACACCATGAATACTGCCCCTCACTACAAGAAAGAAATTGAGTTGCCAGAGCTGGTGAAGAGTCTGGAGCACAAGTCTTATGAGGAGTGGCTGAGGAGTTGTGGTTATTTAGCCTGGAGAAAGGAGACTGTTGAAGAATACATTCAGTGCAGGTAGCTCAGTGTGCAGCTTCAGGTTGATCTCTGGGTGAGAGCTCACAAAAAGGGGCACAGGAACCTGTGTAACCAGGCATGGAAGTTTCCTTAACAGAGACCTTGCACTCTACAACTACTTGAAAGAAGGTTGTTGTGAGAGAAGGATCAGTCTAGCCTTTTTTTAGGCTAAAAAGTGACAGGACAAAAGAAAATTACCTCAAGTTGTTCTAGGAGAGGTTTAAGATTGGATGTGAAGAAAAAAGTCTTCATTGGCAGTGTTACGAAGCATTGCAACAGGGTTCTCAGGAAAGTGGTGGAATCGCTGTCCTTGGAAATATGCAAAAACTGTGTAGAAGTTGTGCTTAGGGACATGGTTTAATGGTGCACCTGGTGGTGTTAGGTTAATGGAAGCATGATGTGGTAATGGTTAATGGATGACCTGAGAGGTATTTTTCAATCTTAATGATTCTATGAAATTTAATTAAAAAATATTCCTCACTCAACAGTTTTGTTATCTATTTCATTCTATTGCCGTATTTTACACATACCAGGTATAGTGTCCAACATGCTTTCTTTGAGGGGTCATCCTTAGTTTTAAGGCACATCAAATAATTCAAAGGTCTCCCCATCATTTTTGTTCCAATGCATCAAGCAACTCTACAGTCAAATGCTAATTTCTACCTGTCAGGAGGGTATCTGCACCCAGCCCTTCCCTATCTGTTGCAAACTTCAAGGAAGGGAGTTTATATGAAAGCAAAGCATGTATAGCTGGTTTAAAGTACAGTCAGATTGACTTAACCATCAAAGCAATGCTTTTACCAGCTGAATACTGGAACACTTGAGATCTGAGTAAGCAGACCTGCTTTCCATCCTAAGAAATAGAACAGTAAACAAAAAGAAATGAACAAACAAAACTCAGATTCTGCTGAAATAATGCTGTATTTTGGGGGTTCTTTTGAGGAAAAAAAGAGATAATTTTTACTCCAGAAGAGGTAATAATCCAGGGATTAGAGTACTAATTAAAGTATGACTACTGCAGTGTTTTTATTCTTTTCTTGAACTTTCCTCTCCATGAAAATTTTCATTACTTATTATATATATTTAAAAAAAACCTCCTCCAAATAAACTCTAAATGTCTAGCACCCCACATCCATAAAACGTTAGTCCAAAGTTCACATGCTATGAAACATTCCAAGTCATAGATCTTTCCTGCATCCTGCTTATAAGCAAAACAAGAGAAGACAATGCGGAGATAACCCACGAAAAAAAGATTTTTCATTCTTCTCTGCCTTAGGATGTGTGTGCCAGGCATGTGTCAGATGTCAATCTGCTTAAGATATGTGTATATTGCAGTGACATATACAGACTATGCAGATTAGGAGAGAATGTTCTATTGGAGGGAATAGGTCAAGTTTCTGAATTGGTCAACAAAACCCCAAACTCTCAAATTGAACTCATAGACAGTGAAAATATAATATCAGGAAACAAATGTTTCTGCATGTTTTGGAATTTTACACTAAGACAGCTCAACCCTCATGATAATGCAGAAGCTTGTACCCATGGTGAATCAAGACACAATGTTTTTGTATATCGTAACACAGAATGATGAACCTTCTTCAACCTCCCCTTACAGAAAAAACTAATTTTAATATTTTATCTTAACATTGATATTTTCATTTCTTAATACAATGCTACTTAGCTTCTTAGCTACCACTAAGCTCTTTCTTGTAAGATTTTCCTTCCCATTCCAGATGAGTGGATCACAGGAATACAGTAGCAACACAACTGGAAAGAAAAAAGATTGTTGTATAGTTTTGTTTTACACACATAGAATCAATCATGTGAGAAAACTACATCTCTGTAGAATGTAAACCAAAAGAAGAAACAGCATGATTTGCATGAAGAAAAACAGTTCTGCAAAAATATTTGTCTTTCACAAGGACTTTATCCCATGCTCAATAAAAACGAAAATGCAGAGCACGCAACGATTCTGAAGGGATTAAGGATTCTGACTGGTACTTGTAGTCACAAGAGGAAGACCAAGATGGGGAAGAATAAATTAGGAAGATCAAGAGATCAGGTACTAAAGACCTATAAACCAGTACTGAACATCTGGGACACAATGAGGATAAAGAACTCAGTCATCCATTGTTTTTTCTCGAGGGAGTTTGAAAGGACTTGGAAAAGCACACCACTGAACCTGTGGCACACATGCCACACAGGAGTCAGGTTCAGACACAAGACACAATTTTTAAAAGTGTGTTGCAGCTCAATAAACCACCCACTAGCAATCTATCTTATCACAAAGTAATTTTACTTAATGAGTGGAGCATTATCTTAATGTTTCAGATTAATCTGAGGAAATGAGATGTCATCCAATTTTTCCTACTTTTTTGCCTAGTCTCAGCCATATTTGTTCTAATATGTTTTTTTATGCAAAGGGATAAAAGACAAGATTGCAATCAAAGACCTTTTAATATGCAATGCTCCATGTGTTCAGGAACAAGTTATATAGCCCAAACTACATATGTGTCTGAGAACAATACCTTCCTGTAAGAATTGGTGAAAACTAAGAATATAGTTTTCCAACAGAAAATTCAGCATTTTGTAGGAATGCATTGTGATGGACAGAATTTCACAGAAAGCAACGTCAAAATTAAACAATACACATTCCTATTTAATTTCAGTAATATTAAAATATTGCTTTGATAAGAAAAATAATCCTTAATATATCCTAAGACATTATAGATATTATTTGAACTATATGCATGAAGTAACACCTTTTAAGTAAATTATCAAATCAAATACTTTAAGAAACAAGAAATTCAGTTTTCCATTTCAACTTAGAAATAAAACAACACTAATTTGTTGGGATTTACCATTGGAAAGATAATTCAAGGATGTTTTTAACCTCAAAGGGTTGTTTGTGGCTAAATATATTACACATTGAGAAACCTAAGAAAACTATGATTTTGAACATATACAAACATAAAACATGTTTGTCTCACTACTTTTGTAGCCACTATTAAAATCTTGGCAGTTTCAGTGACAGTCATAGTCCAAAGAATTAAAAATCAAGATGTAATCACTAAGAAATGTTATCAACTTCAGTGCAAGATTTGCTTTTTACATATGTTATTTATATATTCTTGGCATACATCACTCACTATTTTCATATATAAAAGCCTTAGTCCTTTATGTACATACATGTTCATTGCCAAAGATCTTTCTTATAAAAAGCTCATAATTGGATTTCAGGAGGACAGAAGAGCATATTAACATTGCCTAATATTAGATAGTGGAGTTAGAAGACTTGTCTCTGACTTGTCTCCCTTGGGACCATACATAGTGCACAGTGAGCAAAAGATTTCTCCAGAGAAACCCACCTCTTGGATCAGGTTTCCGTTCGCAGTCACCTGATGAAAGATACTCTTTGTCCTTTTTAAATATAGGAGACTTCTCAGTAATAAAACTAACATATCTTTAAGAACTGAACATTCTTAACTAAACCAAAGAAGTATAAATATACTTTTCTAGCTCACAGTTTAAATTATGTTAATATTCATAATCATAAAAGAAAAATATGGGTACAAGAACTGGAAGACAAGACTCAAACACCAGTATTAGAGTTAAGAAACCCTCACCTAGTACAAAAAGATCAGTCATATTTTCAAATGGGTCATTGACTAGCTATGACATGGAAAACAACTCCTTTAACTCTCTGAACCTGATTTCAGACATGCTGAAAGACCTCATTTTGGTTTGTTTCTCCATCTGTAACTGGACATATTTGCGGTTAGGTTATATCCTTCACTACAACATGCACGTGAAGGGATAGAAGTACACCCAAATGGCGTTCACACTAATTTCTTAATAACTGTAAAACACCTTTAGGATATGAAGTGCATATTAAGATTTGCAAGCTCCTACCTCTTTTCAAAAAAAAGTTACTAGTGCTTGCAAAAGCAAAAATAACTCTCTGTAATTAAACAACTAAGACCCCTGCTAACTCTGCAGTGTACAAGTCTGTACAGCAGTCAGAAGCCAGCACACTCAGGACCAATCCTGCTGAGCTGTCCTCATTACAACAGGGCAAACAAAGATGTTTTCTTTATGTTCTCTCAATAATTACATTTGATCTGCCTCACTGACGATCTCCTGCTAGCAATGAAAAGTATGAAGTGTTTCAATGGGTCAATCTCTAGCTGTTTTATTTTCATTTCAAACATAGTAGAGACTTCTTTTTTTATAACTTCCTAAGCAATAACCAGTGTACTTTCCCATCTTACGTCTTTCCAGTGACAATGAGCCTATTACATTTCAACTGCAAGCTCAGCTAGCAATTAATCCTAATTTGCCAATGAGCACAAAGTAAAATAGGCTTTTTCTAACACTTCAGATGTTCTGTGACCATTATTATACTCAGAAGAGCTTTGAAGGTTCACCAAAGTTAGTTCTATGATTTATTTTTTTCTTCTTCTTCCTCAATTTCCAATATGCCTCTGCTTCAAGAACTCATTAACTGAAAAGATTAAGGCCTTCTTCAGAACACAGATGTAAAAATAAATTCATAACATGGGCTTAAAACAACATACACTAACTTTACCGAGCACTGTGACCATTTAGTTGCTATGAAAAAATTAGAAAAAAATTTCAATGTAAAGACTATTCTTTCAAGTACAAAATTCATCTAACAAGTTAAAGAACAAATAGTCCATCTTACATTCACACAGAGGGTGTGGACTGGAGGAAACAACCTGAGTTAGTCAAGACCAGAAATTTGTCCCACAGGTGATTCATAATACAATTATGGAACTCTGCTATGCAACAAACAAAAAATACTGTAAAAATAAAAACATAAATTTGAACAAAAGTCTATTTCTGAAACAAAAAGCTTTTGATCCATTTCATTCCATTTTAGTTCCTCAGGGAAAAGTGTGCATTGACACATTTCAATACAAAATATTTTTAGGAAAAAAAAATTGAAAAAAATCCTACAAAACCATTGAGAAAACTTGTGGATTGCATTGCCTTGTCTTGCATAAAGACATATAATATAGTTTATGAAGACTATGATGCCCAAAGGAATGAACAAAAGTGAAATTTGAGGAAATTATGTGCACAAAAGTCATGAAAAAGAGACAATGGGTTCATCTCACATTTCTTACTTTTAACACACCAATTTTTAGACCATACAACACTGTTGCCTTTGCACAAGTGGGATAGCAACATGATTCTCAGTACATCACATTAATTATTTGAAACGATAGATTTAAAGCAAAAATTGGTAAACCTAATATTTCAATATTCTTTCTGAGCTCCCTATTAACAGGGTACTGGAATCCTCCCAGCTTCTTGTAGCTGAAGAAGGGTAGGTTCATTGCAAGGTAAAACATAAAACTTGAGGAGAAAAGACAATGAGCAGGATTTTCCAAAACACATTCAAAGTATGGTAAGACAAACTGATTAGTGAGGTAATTTCATTGCTTCCTGTAAAAATTAGTGAGGACTTACATAGCCAGTTTAAACAGTATCTAAACAATTATTTCCTACCCTTTAAGCACAGCTTCCAGCTTAATATGGATTTAATACTTAAATCCTTGCCTGTTCAATGTCTTCCCTAGACAGTTCCAGGAACTGAGCCTTAGCTTAGATTCCAGTGATCATATTTCAGAAGTGGGATGACCATCCTTGAGTGCACACAATGTCCAAGAGCACTGTCATAAAAGCTTCCCTACCAGCACTAATCACTTAAGACTCATGCTTACAACAAGTGAAGACTGGCTTTGATAAGCGATAAGGTAATACATCTTCTCGGAGCAAATTTTGCCTAAGTAGCTATGCACAAAATAATACCTCTTTGTTCCCCCACCATAGGCAGAGACAGATTGCTAGGCATGGTAAAAAGGTCTCTATCCACCACGTTGTTGGCATCACATCAGCAAAGAAAGTTCCCACCATCACAAGCATTCATTTGACCTTGAGAAAAGCTTAGTGTTGACTGATACCAAAGGGATTAGTAAATGAACAATTTTTTCAACACAGCTTTCAATTACTTTGATGAGCAATTAAAATGTTAATTAAAAAACAATCCAAAACTCAGTACTCAGAAGGTTATGAAATAATAAGCTCTTGTATACTCACTGCATTGCAAGCATTAAGAAGAAGGTCACAATGCAGCTGGAGCAGAAAGGTGCAAAAGAGAGGGGCTTATTATGCTTGGAGTTGTTTGTTTATTTGAAAAAGATACTTTAAAGCGAGATCTGGCAATATGTTTTAGAAGTGCTGAGTTAAACCAAAGGTTTATATAAACAGTACCTTGGCAGATAGTGGCTTCAGGCAGTACACAGGAGAGGAAAAGAAGCACATGCACTCTGTTGTCCCCTTGACAAGTTCAGAGTTCATCATTCAAATTGTAAAATAATTATGAATTATTTAAATAATCAAGAGGTTTTTTTTAAGTGGCTAAAGTTTGGGCTTACTTCCTTTCAGCTACCAAGCTTATGTCTGCAATCAAGAGAAACAGGTACTTGTTTCTATTTCAACATCCTGTTGTGATTCTCATGTAATTGTAGAAATTTGGAAGTTGGCATCTGAAAAATCTCCCTAAATACTGTGAGACACAAAAAAGGGTTTTGAGAGCTAGTAGTCAGTGCCTCCTTCGCTATGTACCAGTTAAGTCCTGTTAAGGAGGATCAAGTGGCTCACCTGTTCCCACAAACCTACTAATTGAGATCTTCTGCATTTAACAATTATGTTTTCCACCATACCTATAAATATTTGCTACAAAACCCCAAACCAAACAACAGCTAAAAACAACAACAAAGCTCCCCCCCCAAAAAAACCACCAACCAACCAAAAAAAAAATCAAAACCAAACGAAAGAAAAAACCCCAAACAAAACAAAAAAAAAAGCTAAACCACTTCAGGGTTTTTTGTGAGTTTGGGGATTTTGTTGGGGGGGGGGGTTTGTTTGTGTGGTCTTTTTTTTGGGGGGGTGGGTACTGCATTTTTATTTGATTTTGTTGTTTTGTTTTTAAACACTACCAAGTTGCATTTAATGCAGGGCAGGAAACTAACATCCTTTTTACTGTGAACTGACTCTATCATGGATGCTGCAACAAAGTGATTTTCCCTTAAATAATCTCAATGATACTCAAAATGCATTATCACTAAAAGAAAAACAAAGCAGTAAGGTAATCTCAGCCTTCTAGTATCTCCAAAAATCCACCACTAAAAGCAAAGTAAATTTTTTCTTAAAAGACACAGGTTCTTGTCATCTATTCTATAGTTGTCCTGTAGGAGGTCTTGATTTCTGTGATTGTGATCTAATACTTCCAACATTAAAGTCATGGAGATCTTTTGCATTCTTGGAAACAACTGAGTTCTCCTATGAAAAAATATTAATTTGTTTTTGTATAATATAAAATCATACCGATGGAATCACTCAGAAGTAATTGCCCATGTTTTACACCTCAGTTATGCATCTGTATTTAAAAAAAAAAAAAAAAAAAGAGCAGAAATATTACTATCAGGGGAGGCAAACAGTAGAAGACAGAAGAAAAACATTTATGCCACAGAATATAACTCAGGTCTTATCTCAAAAGTTAATTTTTTACTCTAGTGATATAGCTTCTGAAACTCCATTGGGCTGCATGGTTACCACAGACCCAGAGAGAAGGCCAGAAATATAAATTTGTAAGCAGTTTCACTAAAGTAAGCCACATACCAGCTTGCAAAATTAGTGCCTAATCTAACCCCACTGTCTACAGCATGTTAGTAAAAAAACACAGAAATTCTTTGCCTTACAGATCGAAAACCAGAATAAGTTATTACTGTAAGGTCTGGTTTTTTTCTATTAATACCATTAATCTACAAAATAATCTGAAAATTAAAATTTGAATCCTTGAATTACACTTTCCACTTCAGTATATTACTAAGATTCTTTCTGATTAATAGATCTCCAGGGCTTTACATGACAGCTGTTAAGAGAACCTGGCAATGCTGCACGAAAGAAATAAAACAATTCTTTTCATAGGAAACTGCCAGGTGAAATTTGATTCACTAACTGTAATTACCATGATTGGATTTTGGCCAAGACATTGTGAACATTAACACTTCAAATTATGATATAGATCAAATTAACATTTCAAAGAAGCATTACTATAACCACACCATTAATTTTATTTGGCTACATCTTCCACTTTTCAGTATTATTAAAAATATTTTACTAAACAATGAAATGTTCAAATGAGTAGCATCAGCAAAATGAAAACATGGCTGCAATGATTTTTAGGGGAGAAAAAAAGTCCCTAAGGTATTAGCTTTCTTTTCCTTTACTTCATTATAAATCCCCTTAAGTCTGCTAATCCAGATTCATTTCTCCAGCATCATTTACATTTTGTATGTGAATTTCCCAGCAGGTTCTGGAAGTTCCAGGTATTTTCCTTAGCAGAGTGTCAGAGGATTCTCACATCTTTTCTATGCCATGAATCCTTTTAATGCCACTTAAATAGTGTTGTGGTACATGATAGTAAGATCACATTTCTTAGCTGACAAAGTGGAAGTAGTCTTACTCTAATGTAAGAAAATCAAATATAAAAGATTGTACTATTAGCATATTTAAGGAAAGCTGGAGGTTTCACCAACCTTGATAGAGTGTAACTTCTTCATAGTAATGCTGTTAGTCAATAAAAAACATGGAGAAAATTCACTGAAGGAACTGACCAGAATACAAATTTTTAATTTATGTTTTCATTACATATAGTAAGGGATGAGAGACACAAAGATGAACAGAGGACTAGAGCACCTTCCCTATGAAGACAGGCTGAGAGAAGTGGGGTTTTTTAGCCTGGAGAAGAAAAAGCTTTGGGGAGAACTATAAGCCTTCCACTGACTAAAGGGGCCGATAAGAAATTTGAAGAGAGACATTTTACAAGTTCATGTAGTGACAGGAGAAGGGGAAATGGCTTTAAACTGAAAGAGGTTTAGATTGAATATTAGGAAGAAATTCTTCACCATGAGGATGGTGAGGCATGGGAGGAGGTTGCTCAGAGAAGCTGTGGATGTCACATGCCTGGAAGTATTCAAGGCCAGGTTGGACAGGTCTTGGAGCAACCTGGTCTAGTGGAAGGTTCCCTGCCCATGGGAGGGCCCTTGCAACCCAAACCATACTTCTTCTGTCATGTAATTTAAGACAGCAATTATTTATGGGATAAGCAAGAATACTGAATTGACAGTAATAAGAATTGAACTGATCCAAGTCCTACAGAAGCTAAATTCCATATAACTCAAGTTAAACAAGGAACTGCACCAATAACTTTCAGTAGTCCAATACCTAAAAAACAGCAACGAACAGTTTGTGTTTCAATTGAGTCAAGAGTAGTTTTTGCCTGAATTCATAGCTATTTTGTTAACTACATTTTATTTTGGTTTCCAGTAAATATAAAAATATTAAACTACTTCTAAGTTGGTTTAAGGGTACTAAAAAGGCATTAATCTTTTCTCTACCTTTTCTTTGTAGTAATATGGAATTAGTTGTCCCTCTCAATTATCATCACAATAGCACATAAAACTCTTAACATGAAGATTCTTATGAAATGCATCTCTCAGCCTAGGCCCACAGTTTCAAAGACAACTCATCTGAAACAGGACAAGAATAATTTGTGGAGCAGGAGGGGAACAACCACAACACAAATAGAAAGAGCAGTTATGGAACATATAAATCTGACACAGCTGAAAGGTTTTCACAACAGACTACAAAAAAAGGGCAGATATCAGAGAAGAGAAAAGACAGGAGTTTCTTCTGCTTTCAAAATGTTAAACTGACTAACTGCTTACTCTTAGAGGTGGGCTCAAATTGACTTTTCTGCAGGCTGTTACTAATATTTTTTTACTTTCTTTGTGTTACAGTAAAGAACACATTTTTTTATAAAGTTGCTAATTAATCTTGAGTTTAAATGTAGACCACTATTCATACTACACGCCATATCTATATAGTCAAAATCAAGATGTCTGATGCTCAGGTTTGAAGTCTGCCGTTGTCATTTAGATTAATGTTACACTATGCTCATTATGTATATATGTACATCAATGGTGCATACTGTGCTTTTATTTTTTTCCCTATTATTAACATCCCAAAAGCTGGTTTGAGATATCATCAAAAATATCATCAAAAGTTCTGTTGAGATATCATCAACAAAAAAATGACAGTTTGTTTGGGGTTCTTTAACAAAAAATTAAAAAAAAAAAAACACAGAAGGAGAGGAGTCACAGCAGAGAAGTCATGACCCACTCACCTCTAGTGAAGATGTGAGAAGAGGAAAAACTAGTTGAAGCTGGAAAGAAAAACAGAAGGAAACATTACAATGTGGTTTCAGTAAATAACTCTGGCAAATAAAACACAGGCACCTCTATCTGCTGCACTTTTAATTACTTCAGCTGATTGCTGTTCTCTTTCAAAATTGCTTCATTCCAGGAATACATAATTTGTGACTCCTTTTCTTCATGGGCCAATTTAATTTGTGTTCCTTTGGTTTTCTCTTCTCCCCTCCCCCAGAATTTTCTTTTTCTTTCCCTCCTAGCACTCTCCTCAAGACTGTTCTGTTTCTTTTGCAGATATTTTTATATTGGATTCTGTAAACCAGATCATAGCTTTACAGCCAAAATGATTCAGTTGACAGTATAAAGGACAGACGGCAGTTTGAAGTGGTTTGGTAGTGATGGCCTTTTACTAACAGTAAAAGAGAAAGCAAAAGGTTGCCAAAACTATCTCCCACAAACTTTTGGAAATATGTAGAAACACTAGGAAATCCTAGAAAGTGTTCAGGACCTCCTTTGTAGAAACATTCAAAGATGCAGATAGAATACTCAAAGTTGCACGTGCATGCAAGGAAGGTATTAAGGTCTCCCTTTAGGCAAGAGGTTAATACCTCGCCCTTACAGTCATGGTCAGTAATACCAGCACTCACTGTTTCTTTTCCACAAGAGAATGTTCTGGTAAAAGATGTTCTTTATTTACAGCTTATAAGCCATTCCCAGACGTTTTTACTACTTTATTACCATTTCTGATGAAGTGGACGAGGAAGGGATCTTAAATTCAGCTGCATTTTTAAGGACATAAATAAAAAGATGCAAAGCTCAGGGGCAGAAAGATTTGAAAGTTAACCTTTCACTCAGAGTGTTTGCAGGAAATACTTGTACAGGACAACCTGGCAAATTGCTTTCCTTCATAGTTGTATCCTCCCAAATACTCCTTCTCTCAAAAGTTTGAAACTAAGAAGGCAGACAAAAATGAGGAGAACCACATGGTATCACCATAAGGAGAGTAGGTGGAAATATTAAAATTAAGACACATTATTTTATAATGTGTATTTCCCCATTGCACCTCCCAGATTCACCCACCTTTTCACTTTAATATTTCTGTGAAGTCACCCACCTAATTTATTATTATGTTTTTCAGTGCATAAATGAAGCCTCCAGTTTGCAAATGGAGAACACAATTGTACCAGAATTTGCATGCTGACCCATAATATAATGTGAATCTGCACATAACAAACACTAAATTTTGCTGTTTCCTCTTTTAGAGCTTCCAAAAATTTAAAAAGAAACACAGTTATAATTAAAAAAATCAATTTTGTGCTAGTTTGGCATGAATTGGTAATTTCCTATGATCATGACACAGTTACTTATAAACTGCACATAGAGGGGTTTGAACCTTTAGCACTACCATGAGCTTCTGCCTCCAGTTTCAGACTCCTCCCGACAGAGACCTCGGAAATCAACACAGCAGTTCCAATAAAAACCAGAAGAAAAAGAAATACAATGAGTTAATAAAAGAAAGGATTAGCACTGAATTTTCTGCTTGATCCAGGAGTTTTACTCCCTCCTATTTTTCAGGACTGAGCAGCATGCAAACATTCAGCTAAGGACAAGACTGAGGGTTCACAGTTACTTTTGTGAATCAGCACACGGCTCTAGGTCTAACAGGAGAAGAAGGAACTCCCTCACTCTGCAATTCAGTAGAAAGGTGGAAGCTCACTTCTTGAATAATCCCAGATTCTCAGTTACAACATGGAACATCTCAACAGAAATAAGAGAAGATCCCATCACATCTCTTCATATGGTTTCCTCTCCACAAGCCAATGGTCTGTACAACACTCCACAGAATTTTGCTACTCACAAACTCATCTTGTACAAGTACTTGTACTTGTAAGAGTACTTAGAAGTACTCTTTCTAAATTAGACCTATTTTAATTTTAACAATAGCCTTCTGGTATTCAATCACATTTACCAGTTTCAATTAACATCTGAAAATCTTCTCTATTCACATTCCAGGACTTTAAAATGGCCTAATATCCCATTAGTTTTTGTACACATGAACTTAAAATTTAAAAAAAAAAAAATAGTTTTCTGGGATGTGGGAAAGTCAGGAGACAAAAGTGCAAGACTGCTTCAAATGCAAATGAAATCTCATTATGACATTCACCTTTAACATTACTATCTATCACAATAACAGGAATATGGATGGAAGATGGAGATCAAAGGAACCTTTCAAAGTTTCAATTAACATGGGTACAGCAGGACATAACTTTTTAAGCTTTATGGGCTGTCTATAATAGATAGTCACTACCTGCACAGTGGTGATTTTATTTAGATCTCGTTTGCCTCTGAATTTTATGGGCTTTTGTTTCCTTTCTTTTTATACAATTATTGTTTTTTTTTTTCTCAAAAAGCATCTGATGATGCCATTCTGATCTGTATTTCCTGTCTTTCCTCCACAGTATTTAACATAACATCTCTCAAACCACCAAAAAGCCATTATGCCTTAAGTTAGTTTTCCAAGTGGCCTACAGAAGCAGCGCTCTCTTGTTATACACATTAGTGCAACTAGACAAAAAAACCCAACTCTTCCCATTTCTGAATCTATTGGTTATTCTACCAAACCTTGCATTTATCCCATGTCAGACAATCTAAATTAATAGATTTAGTAAACAAGGAACTAGTTAGTAAATATAACCCTTATTCACTTAACAAATGCACATGAAAAGTTAGCAGCAGGAAAAAGAAAATGTTAAGACAGGGAAGGTAGAAGTAAAGGAGATCAAACAGTATTTTGAAAAGGTTTTCTTGGTATGATTTAGCAGCGCTGCTAGATGTAAAATACAAACTCAGCTGTTAATCTCCATAGTCCAAAATATGAGTTCTTGCATCTCGTCAGTGTGTAGGACTCCCCTGGTGAAGGGACTGTCTTGCATATACTCCTCCCATTCATAACTCCTCCTCTCCTTCTCAGAAGTGATCTTCCCTACCACTTACCCACTTATCTGCCACTGGTAGAAAAACTGTGAACTTCCAATTTTATTTTTTTTTTCATTTATATTTAAACTGGATTACTTGCATTACTTAAAGTAAGTTAAGAACTTAAATAGAGAAAAATCCTGGAAATCAGAACAAGAATTACCACACATTCTACATCACCACATTCATCATTTGCAAGATTAAAAAATTTTTCAGTCATCTATTAAAAAAATAAAAACAAATTATGTACAGACCAGCTATACCCCAAGCAGTGAATAACAAATAACTGAAGCAAATAAATTGCTAATTTTCAATGGTTCATTTCATGCCATTAGTTGAAAACTGTTTGCTAAAAATAGCAGACAGTTATGAAAGACTAGGACAATCACAGAAACAGGTGAGGAAAAGAAGATACTGCATTTGTAATTAATAGCATTGGTAATTAATAGTTTAACTAGTCTGATCTGTAACACATTTTTTTTCCAAGTGACCAGACTTGCTGAGTCTGAAATTTCTGAAATTATGATGTCAGACCTTACAGTACAAATGAAAAACAGATAAGGAAGAAACAACAGCTTTTACAAGGCATGCAGAAGGTTCTAAGGTTTTCAACCATCTAACATGAAAGGTGTGCAGAGGTACCAGATGGGTCTCAGTCCTTTTGCTGTTCAAGTTACACTTGACTTCTCCATTCCCTTTTTCAGACACCAAGTATGAAAAAAGCTAAAGAGAAGTGTTGTTGCTCCAAACCTTTTTCTGCTATGTGTTGTTTTGTTCATGCCTATTAGTAAACCAAATGCTCATCGGATCAAAAAACTCCTTCTAGAAAAGCCTCAACTTTTTGGTCAGTACTCCTCAGTTTCTAAACAGGCAGGTTTCAGCAGATACCTGAGAAAACTTCTGGCGTTCTTCTCTCCTGTCCTCCTTTCAAAGTGTGTTGAGCACTTTAAAGGAAGTTTTCTCATAATGTGGTAGAGATACCAAAAGGATGATGCTAAAGACGAGATTAATCAAAAAGAGGAAAATAAGATGGAAAATAGCTTTTTAAACAATCTACATGCATGATGTAGTTATTCTTGCAAACTAAAATCAAATACTTCTAAATGTGAGGCAAAAAAATCATGGCATTTTTTTAAAACCGTTTTTAAACTTTTAAAAATTAAAAAAGAATCCAAGATACTAAATGCTATTGTGTGTGGCTGTGAAATACTAAAGAATGGAGTCAGCATACATATCAACAGGAAATTATTTTCTCATTGTTAAGAATAAAATGAAGGACTATAGAGATAGAAGTCAGATAATGTTTTGCTTATTTTACTGTACCATAAGAAAAAAAAAAGTGTAATAATTGTCATACCAATTAATCCCAAATGCTCAATCCCAGTTCAGACAGTGGCCCAAAGTTAGCCTCATGAGAATGCAAGTTGTAAGTAATCATGTCATATTTCCCCTACAATCTCCCAACTTCTAGCTATTCATAACTACATATATAAGATATATAAAAGACTGAAATAATTGTGGGAATATAAAATAACCAAGGTATGGGTGATCTCTGGATTTATACAGTGACACAATTTGTCTGTTTTCTAGGAATTCAGTTAATTTGTTTTCCTATTCCTTTCAATTTGCTACCAGATACTAAACTGATACTTTTATGGACTTTTTGCTGTACAACCTCACAAATCTTGATTCCGACTACTAAAAATCACCTCTGCATTCATCATTTCATATGTAACATCAAAATTTCCTTTTTCCATGTGGAAAATGTAACCTTTCCCTACACCAAATTTCATCTGCTGTTTTATTATGCAGCTACTGAGTTGCATAGGATCCTCCTTCAGTTCTTCAACTTAACTTCAGTATTGCCATCTAAAGCCATCAATAAGCTTTCTTACTCTACCAGTCACACATTTTACATATGCTAGATAGCCCAGGTCCCAGCACAATATTTTTGAACTCCACTGGTGGCTTAGGGAACTGATCATATTGTTACTTCCCTGTGTTCCCCATGTTTAAATCACTGATTTACCCTTTCAAGGACTTCCCTTCTTATTCCCCTGTTCATTGCTTTGTATGTTTGTACCAAGTGATTCACTTTACAGAAGTTATGCTGACCCTTCTTT
The DNA here is from genome assembly GCA_035047865.1 of Dendrocincla tyrannina. Classification (NCBI taxonomy): domain Eukaryota; kingdom Metazoa; phylum Chordata; class Aves; order Passeriformes; family Dendrocolaptidae; genus Dendrocincla; species Dendrocincla tyrannina. Next base: position 21,044,938 of record JAWWMP010000165.1, read on the forward strand.
AGTGTATTTATCCACGTTTGCTTTTTGTACAGACTCTAGCAATTTGCTGTGTACACTTCTCCAGAACTTCCTGAAGCCCTGTTTAGGAACTTATATTTTGTACCTCACAGCCTTCAAGTACTTAGGCGGTAGGAAGCAACAAACCATTTATTGGTTATGTGTAGTGTAGTTTGGCTAATTCATCCTTACTTTCCTTCTGAAGCCTTTTCTGGTCCTGGCCTGTTCATTTCACCTCTTGGTTGCACAATGTCTATAATATTTAGTCTTTGAAATGACATTTCAATGCATTCATCCAGTTTAAGACCTCAAAATCTGTCATTAACAATGGGAAGACAAAGCAAAGAAATATAGCCTGTCCTTCAGTAAACCCATTTTTAGACTGCATTATCATAAACATTTTGTATTAATCACATCATGCCCTGAAACCTGAACAAAAGCTTATCCACACGGACAGAGTATCACTAATTGCTGTTTCTCCTTTCAGCTTCATGTGCCCAAGTTCTTCGATTATGTTTTGTACAGACTATACAGTTGTTAATGAAGCCAGAAACAGATCCAGATGGACAATCAGTCTCAGCAAACTTTTATGGACAGGACCTCAACCAACAACAACAACAAAAAAACAACCAACCAACCAACCGACAACAACAACACAACAAAAAAAACCCCAACAACAACAAAACCAATCTTTTTCTTCTGTACGACTTCCATAATACTTTTAACTACTTACTTTAATATTCAATATAACAATTTAGTATTCGTGCACTTTAGATTTAACAGTTAAAATATTTGCAAATCTGTGACTCAGATGTGCATTGTTCAGAACTGGGTGAAAAAACAAACACACAAACAAAATCCCAACTAGTAAAAGAGATGCCTAAGGTGACCAAGAAAGTATTTCAATTGGTCTAGATATTTTTCTGGATAGCTATTGTAATTGTTTTAATATATGGGAAAATTCAGGCACAGAATATAAAACTGATCTTGAATTTAAATTCAGTGGATGCAAAAAAGGTGTTCCAACATGCACTGTTAGTCTTTGAAGGACTGATAAAAATTCAGATTCATAATTATACCCATTTCTATATAGAGTGCCTTTCCAGAGCTGCAATAGAATAGACCTTACTAAAAGAAACACAAGAACCAACCAAACCAAAACCCCCCAAGTTAAATAATTAGTAGAAGTAGCAAAGCAGCTTTGCAGATGTGAAAAGATGGACAAAAATCACTCACAGTAAGTCAGTTCTCTGTTAATACTCAGATACTCTCAGGTCTGTTGGATATCAGCTGCATAATCCACATGTGTCTTCTCACCTCTTTCCCCTTCTGATTTTCTGTTGTCTTTTGAAATTCAAAGTACAGCACAGTACAAATGCAACCTTGTCCATTATTAACCTGGCACTTTCTTGTAAAAAACGCATTTTGCCAAAAAGAGTAGACCTTCCAGTACTCAGCTTTTCCTACTCAGTGGTAGAATAAAAACTTCGTATTAATCCTCAATGAAATAGAATGTCTTTGAATGGTTTATGGCCTTGGAGCCAGGACGTATATTTCACATTGAAAATAAAATGCTGACCCAAGGGAGAACACTATAGATTTCACATTGTGGGAATGGAGGAAATCAAGGAAAAGAAAGGAGCATAATTTAACAAGCTAGATGACTAAATCCATCCCTAAAATAGCTCTACTGAAAGCAAAGGGGCTATTTCCAGCAAGGATGAATTTGTGCCAGAAATATCAGTTATTGGATTGCATTAGCAAACAGAGTTTTACAGCAGTGAAAATTGCTTGGATCCATAGCAGGGAACAGAAATGAAGTAGATGTCTTTCAAGGCCACTGCCTTAGCCTTCTGCAATGAACCTGGGATATATTATGCCTGCAGTGTCCCTGTTGGAGTCACTCCCGTCACCTGTCTGGGTAAACAAAGCAAGGGAAAGGACAAAGTGTACTATAAAGAGATTAAGTGGTAGAATTAAGAGAGATGGGGGAGTGGGGAGAAATTGAGAACTCCTAGTTTGACAATCTGAGAGCCAGCAGATCAGTTAAAAACTCAGGCAAACATTGCCCTTCTCTCCAGTTACAACAGGATGCGGTGAGAAGCAAGTGAGTTGTCACACTCAAGGAAGAATAAGGAAATTGGATTCCAAAACATCACAAAAACTCAGTTAGTGTTAGGCAACTCTTCACTGCAATGTAACAGTATGCCCAATACTAATTACATCACCTATAGGAATATATAAAGTTCAACCACATAACAGGAATACATCTTGAATAAATCCCCTGGTATTACTGCATTGCAAAACTGATTTATCATTACAATTTTTAAGGATTTTTAAGGATTCAGTAACACTTATTACACAGAACAGAGACTAATACACACTCTAAACTGATAACCTTGAAAGCATATAGGCATTAAATAGTAATTTGAGTGGAATAAAATCTTAAATAAATATTTATATAGAGGAAGAGTAACAATAGCCACCAAATCTTACATAAAGACAAATCAGAACAAGATCTAATTATTCTGCAAATCAGCTCTTCAATAAAGAAACAGAGATCATCAAAATAGAGAACTACTATTTTAAATACATCTAAAAATTCACAAATTAAGGAGATGTTTTGTCACTAAACCCCAAAAAGACAGAAGATAATTGTTTCTAATAACACTTACTATAGGTAGAAGCAGCAGGCAAAGAGAAGTAGCCTTCTCTTTCAAGGTAGCCTTGAAAGCTTATACTTTTATCCAGTATTGAAAGTTCTATGCCCTTTCTGACTGCACCACACAAAAATACTTTAAAAGTAAGATAATTAGCATTTGAAATATTTACAAGACCTGCATGGGTACCCATGGCCTTATGCTGCATAATCTGTGCACAGCTTGTAAACTCAATGTGAAATACACTATCAATATATGTGTGCAATATAAATTATAACAGCTACTAATAAAGTATTGACAAAATGCAGGTACTGAGCATAAAGTGGGCTTTACATACAATTCACAGCACAACTATCATTCTCCATATGCAACATTTTTTTCGTTACATAGTTCTTGTAATAAATAAGTGTAAAGCCGTGCATCTTGCTTTTGTTCTGCTTTTACTGAAACTTTCCCCTGAAAGTGTCTCTAAGAAATCTGTAATATTAAATCAGGTCAATGCCACTACAGTCATATAATGTAACGCTTGCAGTAAATGAAGAAACAAGGGCACACAATGTCTTTTAAGTTTTGACTGCACATTAAACATTGAGGTACCTACTTTACAGGCTGTATGCCTTTTATTTTGAAATCAGCTTTATGATTGTATACTTGCATATATTGTGTCACACTGCAACTAAGTAGTCTGGTCCTTTGAATCAGGCCAGGGTGCACGTTGTGACCTAATGAAGTGCTCAGGTAGAGGACTTGAGTAACTGGAGTGTCTGATCTCCCAGTCTTGTCACTTAACCTCAGCCAGAATTCATATGGGCAGGCTCAGCTAGTCATTCTGTTCTGTGTATTTATTGAAAACAGATGACTTAGCACAGGTCCACAGTGAATATGAGAGCTAGGAAGGGCTTTCAACTCCTACTGCAGAATGGGGTGTCCTGGTCGCAGAGAATCAAGACATGAAAGTAGTCTGCAGCTGAGAATGATGCACTACTGGCTTCAGCCACTCAGATAACATTAGGTGTTTTGATTTAGGAGGAAGATGAAAATGAACCATTGTAGCTAGTACTCTGAGTGCACTGTAGGACTTTACCTTACAAAAGCAGGCTGCTTATTTAGTGTCCAAAACAGAGCAATAAGCCAACACTAATGGTTGTTACTAATTAGACTTTTAAAGAGCTTACTGGGAATTCATAGCTAAAAATTACTGTGCCAAACCCCAAAGAACTGGCCATATTTTAAATGCTTTACTATGTGGCTGAAGCAGACAGAAATAGTCTTAAAATGTGGCATAATTATTCAGCTGTGTTACTAGCTAGTACTCAATGTTAATTATGCATTGAAAGCTAATAATGTTATTTATGACTGATCAGGGTAGCATATATTTATAACGTGTACTCTGGCTTTTTGACAGAAGGCTGCCTTATATGTGCTCCATGATTCAGGAGCAGGGAAAAGGTTGCCAGATTTCATTTTATATGTGTGGTACTCATTTCTTCCCGTATGGTAAATGTAAGAAGCCACTCATTTTTGATTTTAAAATATAATCGACACCAATTAAACAAGCAAGTTGACATGTAAATCTGCCATGCAACTGACACCAACTTTAAACACTCCTAAATAAGAAATGACTATGTATGAAATATCTTCAACACTTCCCCCTCACTGAATTTCACAGAAAGTTACATGATACTCCACAATGAATTCATGCAGCAGTCAGTCAATGCATCTTTTCACAAGGTGGTTTCACAAAAGACAAGACTTTGACAAACAAAAAGAGCTGAGTTTGATTTTTTCTACCAAGAATTTATTCCAGATCACTGTGAGCAAAACTGTGTGTGCAAGATTTTTTTCCTGGATTTTGAAACACCCTTGAATGCAAAGTAACAAGTTTTGCTACAACGACCACCTGCAAAGACCTGTTTTTCAGCCCACTCTGACACAGTAGCACACAGAAATAGCAATTAACTAGAATAAATTCTATATGATGCTTATTCTTGGGAAATAAGGTCAGAAAGAAACATAATGGCTTAACATGTGGCAAAGTCTACTGGATATTGTGGAAATTACATTTAATACAATGACATTGCAGGGGTTCCTTGTGGGAGCACCTAAAGATTGCAAAGACTAATGGATGTGAATATTTGAGAGCATTCAAGGCCGTATTCAAGGGCACTGCATGAAAAGTATAAATGCATAGTAATCCAGAAGCAGAGAAATTTGGGCAGGAAGGATGTGGGCAAGGACAATATAAAATAAAATTGTAAATTGACCAAATTGTACATATAACTAAATTTCTATACATCCTTTCAAGACCAGATATCTCATAAGTAATTTAGAATAAATGCAAATTAACCAAAAATAGCCTTTTAGATTTGTTCTGCACAAGAAAGGAACAGATTTAGATCAGAATTCAAACGACTTCAGACTTATGTGGCCCACTGCTTTTGAACTTAGCAAAACCAATCAATAGATTGACAGGATAACAACAAACTCCTTGGGGTTTTTTTTGATTTTTTCTTTTGTTAGGTTTTGTGGGTTTCTCTTTCTTTCTTTCTTTCTTTCTTTCTTTCTTTCTTTCTTTCTTTCTTTCTTTCTTTCTTTCTTTCTTTCTTT
>JAWWMP010000165.1:21050301-21076294 GCA_035047865.1 Dendrocincla tyrannina
TCTTTTTCTTTCTTTCTTTCTTTCTTTCTTTCTTTCTTTCTTTCTTTCTTTCTTTCTTTCTTTCTTTCTTTCTTTCTGTGAGGGTTTTTTGTTTTGTTTTTGTTTGGTTTGTTGTGTGTTTTTTGTGGTTTTTTTTTTCTTTTGTTTGTTTGTTTTGTTTTTTGGGTTTTTTTACATAAACCTATCCAATATAGAGTTGAGAGAAAAAGATTTGATTTTCAACGACTTCTAAGTTACAAGTATTCCTGGCCTTTTATCCATAGTCATCATCGTCTACTCCTACAGGACACATATTTGAAGGAATAGTTACTGTTACTTGTGAAATTCCCATTTTAAAATCAGTAAAGAAAAGGGCAGCCCATCCCTCCTTCCCTTCTCTTCAATAGAGGACTCTGCACTTTAACACTCTTAAAATCAGTTCTCATTTTAAGGCCTCTACCTCTGGCTGCCTTTCACTATCAGGAAGGGTTAATGACCTATCTAACAGCAATGCACTCCTCTGTTCTAGTCCTCCAGGCTTTACTAAAAAAGAACCCAGTTTGGGCTTGCTAAGGTTATTCTGAAAGGATGGGGGGGAAGCTTATTCTCTTTTTATTTTTTTTTCTTCCCCATAATGCTGCTGTTTCCATGAGTAATATAACCCTTGCCACTATCTTACTGTGCAAGCTTCTCAACAGACCTCTCTAACCTCTATTTTTTGTCACAGAAAGGCAAAGTGATTATGATGGGACAGCTAAGACAGCATTCTTCTATTTTCTCATGCCAAAATATAAATTGTAAGGACTCGAACTGAGCAGCTTGAAATACAGAGGGAAAGTATATTATTGTATCAAACCCCATCATAAAGTAAGCAGATTAGGAATGCTGTAGAGTAAGCCAACCTGAAATCCTTGCTGGCTGGCATTTCCCACAGGATTTTACAGGCAGTTAGAGGAAACTTCCATCCTTGCAGTCTCCAAAACCTCTGCCTGTAATAATTTTAATCTCATGAAGATTTCCAGGTTTTTGCTAATAATAATTTCAACCTCCCTGCAGAATCACAGCCTCTCAGCTATCACACTCCAGCCTACATTTACTGCATATATGTGCTCTCTTTCATGTTTAGATGATATATTCCTTTACTCCATGCATAGACTCACAGGGAAGATTTCAGTGTCATTTGCATACTACAAAAAGGGAGTAACACCATCTCCAAATGACATACTGTGAACTTTCAAAAATAAGGAAGTAACCAATTTGACTCTGAATATGAGATGGTATGATAAATGCAACCTGCATATCCAGTTAAAAGCTCAGCTTTGAAAAAAAGCTGCAAAAGCAATACTCATTAGATGCAGCTGGAACTTTGAACTTTGGCCTCATCAGCCAAACTCAAAGATGTTTAAAACAAAGGTCACTAAAATGTCAATAGTAATGTGCTATGCAAGTTCCTTATCTTAACAGAGCTGGGTAACAGTAAGTATCACACACATCATTGGCATAAGGTAATGTATAAATAAAAATGTCAATCAAAAAGCCTTCCAAATTTATTCTTTTTAAAGTAGGTTTCCAAACCCAAAGCATCTACCATGGGGAACTATTTTTCCACTTCAGAAGATGTAAAACATGCAAAGCATTAGGATTAAAATACTTCTGCACTTGGATTGTGTCTCCCTACTCTTTTGGATGGCAAATGTTGGCAAAAGGCACAAAACATTACCACTAGCCCTATAAAACTTTTATGGTAGCCATAATATACAAATCACAACATTTATATGACCACAGACCTATGAAATTTACAACTTTGCTTCACCAGAAATTCAAATTCTAATTCACAAACACAGGTGGATTTAATCCCACCCCCTTGATAATTCTCCTGCTGAGACTTTCAAAGTGGAAATGACTGTTTTTACCTATCTTTCCAGATGTCTTCTTGAACTTTGCAAAAGCTGGACATCACTTAAGATGTTTTGGTCCAACAAATGCCATCTTTGCAACAGAGTAGTGGTGAAATGTACCAACTGTGTGTCACTTAGAATAAACCCATTATTGTTTGAGAGATGCTCAAAAATTATATGCTCAACTAACATTTTCAGACAAGTGAAACATTCGACATTTCTGAAAGCCAAGTTCATTTAACACACAGTGGTCCCATGACATGCTCCCTGTTATCCGAGCACTTCAGCTCTCTGTCTTGGTCTTATGGAAGCCCCATAACCTTCCTTCACAAGTGATACAGAATAAGTAATGTGAACCCATATGAAAGAAGTGAAAGCAGCCTGACTCTATCCATTCAATCACCTATTTTCTTTTTTTCTATTCTATGTGTATGCTTGTACCACCTGTATACTTAACAGCTATCAGAGCTTCCTACCCTTTTGTTCATGATAGAGAGAATCCCCAACTTCCTTAAGCCTGTACTTCTCTGCAGACATCCTGTTCTTCACTCCCTCCATACTCTATTTATTTTTACTCTTAGCCATCACAGTACTGCTGATCCCATTTAGTTCTCTTTTCCCAAAATAGGAATAACCTTTATCCACAAAATGCAAACAGATGTATCAATTTCTCAGTTTGTCCTCTGCTGCACTTCTCACTTCCCTTTTGATTCCTCCCCACACAATCTTCATACTGTTTGTTATTGAATCATCTCATTCTTCATCTTTGTTTTTCCATTAATTGTCTCCAAGTCCCTTATAGGGGACCCTGTATTTTCCTTTTCCCTTCACTACCGTTAGGGTCTAAGTATTTCAACAGCAGAGTCTGTATTCCCCATGGCAGACTGACCACTGTTCCGCAAGGCTTGCTGAAAACAATGCCAGCCCTCTCTTTTCTGATTCTTATTATTAGCTGTCAGGAAACTGAAACAAAATTCTGTCTAGTTGTCAAACAAAATTCTTAGAGAATAACCAAAACCAGTTAATGTCAATGTTGTAATGGTCACTGAGAATTGAGTAAATCCAACTGCAAGCAATTACTAAGATGATTTAGCAAATACCTGCTATGATGACAATAATTTCTCTCCAGTTTTCTCTGACTTGTTTTCCTGGGTTTGTAGTTATTTCAATTTAGGATATAGGAAAACACAAGAAATGTTTATATTTATGACATGTGATGCCTTAGGGTTTTCATGAATTTGTAGATTTTGATACTTCTAGGTAGTTTAGAGCAGCTAACAACCTCTAAACCTGTGCTAGCTCTCTTAAGGGTCAGAAAATAGCTGAAACACCATGCCTGGGAAACAGAGCTAAGACAATTAGATACCATGTTAGTCAAAACAAGAAAGCAAAGCCCAGCAACCTTGGAGAAGCTCCAATAAGGGAAAGTGGCCTGAAGATGATGATAAAGGATGAAGTAAGGGGTGTTAAGACGTCCAACTCCATTCTAGGAGAGGTGTGCCATGGGGCGAAACCAAGGGAAGTTCTGGGTATGGACATGTCTTATATTGGATGCAACCTTTAGATATGACAATTGAGTAGTGTTATAAAATTAGTATGCTGCCACATAGACAAAGGGCTTTTCCCAGCTCCTACACTATAGGGAGGCGGGCTTGGGGAGCAGTGAGACGGACGCAATATGAGTTAGCTACAAAGCTCCATTTATTGATGGCGTTTCTACAATTATAGTGTTCTCTAAGTGTACGTGCATTAACATTACTGGTGCTCACACACACAAACAATCACTCATTGGCCACAGTTACAAAACTACTGTCTCTGTGCAACTTGTCTTCTGCTGCTCCTGAGTTCTCTCAGTCTCTGCAGGCTGTTTATCTTCACAAGCACAGAGCAGTCTGGCCAAGGTCACACTCCCCCTGCTCTGTCAAGAAATGCACAGCCCTGGTAGTTTCCCACACTACACCTTGTTGACATTTCTCATACACACACACACTCACACACTCTCTTCTGCCCCGCCTCGTGTGCTCATGTGGTGCCCAGTGTTCCCCCTGCCAAAAATGAGGGGGGGTGGTGGAAAGAGCTCAGAAGAGCTCTGCTTGCAAAGAGGGGTTTTCCCTCCCTTGCTCTGCTACAGTGGAGGGAGAAGATGTTTCCCCTCCCTTGTTCTCCCGGACTGGACCTCAAGAACCTCAAGTCCTGCTTGAAGGAAGACGAGACCGGTAATGGGAACTGGGTACCAGCATGAGCTGATGGGGTAGCTGAGCTGCAGGGAAGCAGATGCAAAAGGGAGTTTCTCCCTTGTTTATAGTGGGTGGGGAGGTGAGCTGACTTGGGCCCAGATGTTGCAAGTGTCATGTTCCCAGCCCGTGGGTGAAAGGATCTTTCACCTGGGAGAGGCAGGTTGTTGTCCCTTGTTTGCTTCAGTAAGACATAGCAGAGTGAATCAGGGGTTGGCTGGAAATGAAATGAAAGGGACGCCTTTCAGATTAATTTATTCTGCATGTTTTGAAGCAGTGTTCTTGGAAAAAGAGCTCTCATGGTATTCCTGAGGCCGTGAGTTCATCCTAGCACTGGTCTTTTCTGTCTGTTACTGTCAACACATGTTGTACTCTATTATACTCTTTTATACTCCTTTATATTCTGTACCCCAAAACCCTATAAGTAAAAGAACTCTTCTCTACTTTACCCACATAAAGTTGTCTTGGAAAGTTTTTTCCCCCTTCTTTAAGGCAACACATGAGAAAATATATATCAAGGCTAGAAAAACAAAGAAAAAAGAAAAAATCTGATAATTCTTTAAAAATCAATCTAGATATAAATAATCAAGGAACATAACAGAGGAAGTCTGGCTAAAGTAATTTTCTGTGAAAGAGAAAAACATTTACAATTTTAGCCAAAAGACATGACAAAAATGAACATGAAGATGCTGAAGGAGCCTGGAACGTTTCTTATGGGTTAAAAAGGGGTCATGGCAAGGGGCCATAAATTGATTAAAACTCTGTTAACATAGCATATAACAAACAAAGTTTCTAATATAAACAAAATCCCCAGAAACAAAGGGAAAAGCTATAAAAGACCAATTTCCTTTTCTTCCACTGAAGGAAACTTAGTAAACATAAACACATTCTCTGTAAAGGAAAGTTAGTCAAGAAAGCAGCAACAGGAAAACAAGGGGGTGTCTTAACAGCAGAACAACACAGTTTAGAACACACAGTTTATACCAGCTGGTTTTCTCTGTTGTAATTCTGAAACATACTAACAAATGCCATATTTTAGTGTTAACAGAGGTAGACAAGCTGTAAAGTGCTGGCGTGCTAAATGTTCTCTCCCAATGTCTCACTGTCAGCTGTCTTTACTTGGTATCTTATTAAATCGGTTGAGAGTTATTAAATTAACAGTGAAATCGCAATAGAGCAATATAATTCTTTTTTGTCTAATGAATGATTCTCCTCAAATCCATTAAAAAAAAAATACAATCCAAACCAAATAGGCTGCATGAGACATTTAGCTTTCCATAAGAGCTAAAAAAGCAGTACATACCTTCTGGGTGCACAGCTAAGCAGTCACATATCTCATGTATTTTGTCCAGCAAATAGATAGGTGCTGACAGGGAAGCCAGATGGCATCCACCTAGTCCAAGTGGCTGGCTGCCTCCTAGATGGCCACCCCATGGTGCTTCTATCCTTACAGTAGATACGCTGGCCTACAGGTTAGTTGCAAGATTCTGTCTTGGAGCCTTGCCTCATTTAGGGGGCAGTCAATTTCAGAGAGCATGTTAAGGTAAAAAGAAAAAAATGGAAATCCAGGAAGACACAATTTGATACAGGGAACAAGATAAGAATGGAGAGGGGGATGTACTACAAGAGAAAGGTAAAGCCTGTCATCTGGATCAGTTGAAGTCTATAACAGCTCACCTTTGCATTTGACATAGAAACTTTGACAACAAAAGAAGCTATATGGACGTTAGAGCTTTTAATAGCTGCACCAGGTACATATAGAGTAAGACACCTGACAAGGAAACAGGTTATTCTCTCTCCTGTCCTTTCCCTGAAATTGCTAGAACTAAAACTGTCATTTCTAAGCAGGCAGAAAAACAAAATTTTTAAAAAATGTTTTCTAGTATCAGATCAGCTCACAATTTTTTTTTTCCCCAGTTCACAGTTGTAGTCTCAGTGGAGAATCAGTTGACTAGATAATCTTCAAGACTAATTTAAGGGCCTGTGACTGGTACAAAATGCACTCTGGTGGCCTGCAAAAAAAAGTGTGATAAATAGATACCTGTCTACTCCCGTCTCTAAGATCATAAGCAACTATAGCCATGGTATTCACGTTTTGAACATTTGATGATTGAATCCTTAAAACATTCTTCACTTTCATTTTCAGGATTTGTGATATTAAGTATTACTTCTTATTTTTAAAAAAGCTACCACATTTCACATGCACACACTGAAAGTAACCTGGTAACACTGCTTACTGATCTCCTGTGGGGGTAAGCCAACAGAGATTACCTCACCTCTACTACTTGAGCTAATAATACACACTTGTGGTAGACTATATTCTGTAAGGAGCATCAACCCTACTGCCTCTGAAAAAAGTTTTATTGTTTAACTTAGATTATTCAACACCATACAACAGACTCCATGAAAAAAAACAGTTCTGTCAACTCAGCTGAGAAACTACTGAGCAGCCTCTAGAGAAAATATCACACAACTACACTGAGAATTAACACTGGCATTTGCTTGCTTGAGTGACTATCACAAGATTAAAGAGCAAAGTAAGACCAAGAACAGAGTACTTCCTTTACACCCTCAAATTGTAATGTCAGGCATTTTTGGAGTTCAGATCGAGCTAACCTGTCACACAGTACCCTGACAATGACACCCTACCAATTTTTGCCCACGACCTCAGCAGACTCTTATTTGTCCTACAGCATGGTTACCTTTTCCACTTGTTGAGGAGACACAGCCCACAGCCTGTGTTTCAACTGTTTTTCATGTAAAAAACTTTAGAGTACAGTAAAGTTTTTAATCTGTACAATAGCTGCTTTTCCAAATAAGTTATTTGATACTGTCTCAGCTTTTCCCACTTACTTGAAGACATCAGAAATTTCACAGCACTTTTACCATTTTGCCAATCTCAGTTCGTACAGTGGGTATTGACTCAGTGGTGGTCTTAGACTTCAGTGTTCTACATTTCTAAAGTAATGGCTGATGAAGACCTGCGTAGTTCCTCCACTATGGATTTGCCTTGGCTCTATGCACTCCGTGACTCAGTTATTGGCTTGCACATCTGAGTTTTTCTGGTTTAACTACAGTGGACAGGTTTCCAAATGGGGTATTTTCCACTGACCCAGTGTAGCACCTCTAATATTGTTTTCTGTATATAGCAACTCTATAAATGAACAGTTTAATACTCAAGTTTAATTTTTCCTTAAAGTGAGCCTATAAAAATATCTTTAATATCTTTATTTTCTTATGCTGTGCACCAAAAATACAAGCATAGCTTCCATTACACATCTGACTGAGATTTAATCACTTGAACAGTAATGCAAAAATACAGAAAATACTTTCACAAATAACAATATTAAACCTTACCCAGGAATACTCATCTGAAACACTGTGATTTTGATTTTAACAGTTTGTACTTAATTGCTCTCAAACTCTTTATCACTGGCAAAGCTTCTATGATTTCAGTATCATTAAAGGTCCAGTCCAGTCAACTCTTTTTGGTTGCAGTAGGTGTCAGGATGGGAAGAAAAAAAAAAAAAAAAAGGAGTGAAGTACTTTAGTGGCATATGTGACAACCACTTCAAAGCCATAAATCCTACCAAAGTACCTCAGAGAATAATGATCGGTCAAGACTTTAATCATCAGCAAAAGCTGGTTGAGAGAATAAGGAGGGCCCTAAGGGTAATAGCTGTAAAATGAAAGTGTCCAGTGAGCGTATTTTTTTCATTACAGACAATTGAGCCATTTCTCTTGTTTATCTTTAGCTTTTCCTGTTAGACCAGAGGGAGAGTAAGGGATATTATACCCATCTTCCTCCAGTGAAGTAGAAAGAAAAACGCCAAAAATGCTTTAAGACAAACAATGTTGCTTTCAGATATCTGGTTATGTGCCCTTTTTAGGGGCAGGTTTTCAGGATGAGTTCCAACCCTCAGTCCCTTGAACATCTGGCTGAAATCCAGATGCTGTTCTTGTTCCAGGATACACAGAATGATTTGGGTATCCTAGCATGAATTTCTGAATACTGAGACACATAATCCCATTATTCACATTATTCCCAACAATCCCATTGTCCCTTGAGCCTTCATCTGATCCTTCATGGTGTCTTTTGACTCAAATGCACCCATCCCAAAAGACTAGGGGAACATGAGAGACATGTAGAGTTCTGTCCTATGGATCAGTTTTCCCCCAGCTTTGAAACTATCACTCTTTACTTAGGAGCATGTGAAGGTAAAAAGCTGAAAACATAATCCAGAGATTTGCTTTTAACTGGAACCTGATCTGAAATTACTGAGCAGCATTCAGCTTCCTTTTTCCTGCCAGTTTTTACATAATAAATTCCATTGAATTTTTTTCTCTAGGTTATTCAAAAGTCAACAGCTGACATTGCAATATCTGCATCTTTAGCAAAATTATGAGAACGACAAATACAAGCAGAGTTTTAACAAACTAAGACACTAAACTTTTCATTTAACTTTGTTGACTATTAGTTGGAATTTATAAGATGGATTAATATCTAGAAGACCAAGTTAACTTAAATCATTTAAAACTGTCCCTTTATTGATTACAAACATAAAAACCCAAAACTGATCAACAGTCTGAAAATATAAATTACCAATATTTGGTGTGTTATAGTTCAATAGCTGCTGCAAAGATCAATACACAGCATACCATGTATTTTTGGTATGTTTTTTTAATCCCATCTACTTATCTTAGAGATACAGAAATGCAAAGCATGAGACAAAATAATATTATTTTCTATGTCTGATATTCATACTCAAGAAAAAAAATACAGTATAAAATCTTGCTGGCTAAAGATAAAACTTCTTTTTGTGCTTTAAGTAAATTGCAAAGGCAAAAGCCTTAAAGAGTTTAAGCTACTCTTTGACAGAAGAACTCAAGCATAGCAAGTGACTGAAACATTAATAAAGAAGAAACATTTCTAAATATGTAACACTCATGTAAATATCCCCAGTTAATGTAAAGCAAAGTAGGAACAGTTACAATTCTTCAACCATTCTGGTGTACTACTGCTGTGTGAAATTGTTGGAACGTGCACATTTACATGAGATTCCAGGTTATGTTCATTTTACACACTTCTGTGTGTTTGGACACTAATGGAGTTGGTACTCAGAATCTCTAAGGAATTAAATTGTAGAAATTACTGTCTATCAAATGTCACCAAATCGGGCCAGTTCTTTCTTGGAAAAATGTGTAACCTATTACTGTACCATTTAACCCCAAAATAATTTAATAAAAATTGGCTTTTTCTTTTTCCCCTTAGGAACCATATTCTGATCTTGCAGGAACCCAGTAAGATGAACTAGGTCATTTCCATCCATAAGAAAAGGATAAGGAGGAGGATGCTCCTCATGCTAACTTTCATAAAGACCCAATAAGTTCACCTTATTTTATGGGGAAAAAATAAAACACAAACAAAATGTTATCTATTACTAATGATCCAAAAAGTCAGATGAAAAATGGAAGCAGATTGGTACAATTTCAACCCTTTCTTTTTTAATTTCTTTTCCCTCATTTGTTTTTGGGGTTTTTTTATTAGTGTAAATTTATTTAAGCCACAGAATATAATAGCATGTCTTTTTTAAGTATGAAATAATGAAAATGGGATGTTTGTGTAACAAACCATTTCAGTATTAATTTTTGCAGTAAAGAAATATTGATCGAAAAATTCATGAGAGCTGATTATAATCCTTTGTCTTCTGAAAATATTGCTTGCTATACTATGTTTGTTTACTGCTATACACACTTAGCACTTACTTTTGGGGCAATTAAGGATGTATGTGATTCATTCCTAGTAAAGCTGTAATGTTCTCAGCATCACTGAAGAGTAAGACAAGAAGCAGAAAAAAGACCCACTAATAAAGGTATTTTTAACCAAATCTTTCTAGTCCATCAACAACTAGTCACTGTGGTAAGTTCATCCTTTCCCCACCATTCAGTCACATATCCCTATTATGCCCCTACAAAGCCTTCCATTTGTTCAGGTGTACAAAACAAGCAGTTTACAAGATTGCTACTGTTACGATGTGGTTTCCATGTGGTGGAAACTTTAACTGCAGCAGGGTATGAATGAGTAGCTGAAAAAGAAGTGGGGGAGTTCCAGGGCTATTTAAAATTATAAGTTTAAATTATAATGCAAGGGTGTTTTAAATTAGAAACTAGCTATATTTGGTAAAACTAGCAGGTCACAGGCCCTTTACCATTGAAAATTAGTCACTGTGCCCCATGAGAACTGTGGCCCAAGATGCACTAGTCATTTTGCCCCAACAGAACCTTTTTCAGTTTTGGAAGATCCAAAGTGTCACATCTCCCAAGAAGAGAGAAAATCAGTAATTTTTTGTCTCAATTGTATTACATCTCACAGGCCCTCCCGCTTCCTTGTGCTCTCTTCCCTTGCACAGCACACAGAAAACTCTCTAAGTGAAAGACTAGAGAAGATTGTACTACTGCAGTTTACAGAGTATTAGGTGATATATAACAGAAGCAAAAGTCCATTCAAAGTAATTTAGATGTAGGAAATAATTTGGGAAGGGTTTAAGAAGAGATTTTTCAGGTGTCATCATCTCAGCAAGAGAAAAATATCGCAACCACCCTGGTTTTGAGATGTGATAGAAATCTTCAGGGATCACCTTTCTTAGATCATATTCTGCCATCTAGCAAGACTTCAGATATATCTAGGTCACATACAACACTCCATCCAACCCCCCCATACATCTCGGCTGGCCCAACAACTGTAAATATTTTATCACAGAGCTTTAATTCCTGGCCTATTTCTTCAGGATATTTAGAACATTAAATAATCATTTGGCAGTAAGCAACTTATAATAAACATTTTTCCTTTAACACTGTTGATGTCTGGCTGTTTCAGGACAGAATATTGGACCTTCTTCCTGTCTCTATGCCAAACAGAGGATTTCCTAATTTTAAAAGGTCTGTTTCCTCCGTGCTACTGGACAAGCTATCGAAAGTTACTGACAAATCCCACCGGCAACCAAATATTCTCTTGGCAGCACTAATTTGCTTGCTTCATTCCCAGGATGTTTATCTTTGATTTCAAAGATTCAATTCCTGATAAAGCATTTTTCAGTGTAAAGTAACTACAACTGCTGGTCCATCAGGTTGTTCAGTTGGCCACATGTCCCATTAAAGAGCTCATCCTTGAGCAGTGCACTTGCAGCACACCACTTTTATGTGCCAGGTAGGGAAGCTGCACATAACCCTATCCATGGCAGAAACATGCAGGGAAAGGATAATGTAAACTAGAGTGCGGCAGGGAAGAATCCAAATCCAAACTCTCCTCCAGTCACAGGAAGAGCAAATCAAATCCTTCAGGTGTACACATTCTGAAAATATTTGGATGATTTTTAGCCAATGATCCTTGTGGTTCTGAGAATTCAGCTTTATGAGAGTAGGAAAAGCACTCAGCATGAGCACTGAGCTCAGAGAATTCAATGGAAACATTTAAGATACACACCATTCACATGGCAGATGGAGGATTTCCTATGAAAGATGAGGTGATCTTCAGAACATTCATATTTCTATTATATATAAATTTCACCAGAAAATTTTCTTCCAAAATGTTGAAGTACACCTAATGACTATTTACGGAACAGTATAAAATTGCTATTCAAGTATTTACATATCCAACACATTCCCTTGTGTCTCAGATGATGGGTACACATTAACACCACGCTGCTGGATTTATTTATTTCTGTAGTGCAACGTACCTATCAAACATTCAAGATAGCAAGAACCACAAGTCCTTCCCTATGGGGAGGAAAAAAAAACAAACTGGCATATAAGAGAAAACTCATTACTATGAGTGATGTTTTATTCATTATTTCCTGTTTACTTTTTCTTTTCTTCTCTCTTTATGACCAAAGAAAGTACCAGATGCAAATGCTGTAGCAAATTATTATCAAAACCAAGCTGTATAAAAAGAAATTTGATGAATGGGGTTTTTTTCTCCACTACTTCGCGAGCTGAGTGATATTTTAGGCAAGGTGAAAAAAAAAAATCATAAGGTTGTGTGCAAAATAAAGGATTAAAGAGTGATGCTGCTGTAACCAAAGGGTCACATCACTGTCTTGTAGCAAGGAGAGACTAAAATGCCTGTTTCCATCCACTTTTTCATCATATAGACTGCTAATAAGGATCTCAAGGGGCAATCACAGAAAACAGTACCCTAGGTATAGCCTATCAGTCACTGGGACACTCATGAAAGCAGGCATAATGCTCCTTTCTGACGCCCCGGATTTCTTCTGCCTGCAGGGCAAAGCTGAGAGAAAACTCAGTGTTGTGATAATCGCAGAATAGAGATGAGCTCAGAAATGTACCTTCAGTTTCTATACAGTTGCTTAACATGAAGCACAATATTACATAGACCCACCAAGAAACAGACCATTTTCTTTCAATACAGCTACATAATTGAGTTTTAAGGTAAAGGGAATCTGAACCACAAAGCAAAAGGAAATCCATTGTAATGTTGAGGGATTACAAGAAACCACCGCCTTAGGGCACCCTCCTCTCTCACCACGAGGTTGTGTTAGTGAAAGCTGTAGAAACTTTGAAACTGTAGATGAGGTTCAAGTTAGTGCTCAAAAAATGCTTCATATACTTCCCCACAGCCTGGAAAGCTTTTTACAGGGAACTTACTTATCTGCATGGCTGTCATGAGAAAGCTTCCCTAACTCCCAAACATCCACAGAAGAAAAAAATGTTAGAGGCTGAGAAATACTTAGTCACAAAGTTTTTGAATGTAGTCCTAGTTTATAAACTAAAACAGACCAAATGAAAGGCAGGTTCACTCCTTTCCATAAAAGCAGATGCACATGCACAGAATGATTATGGCATAAGTTTCATTCCTAACATCTCTATTCCAGAGACTCTCCTATGCTCCTTAAGATGGACTGCTTTGAAAGAATACAAACTTTCCCTCAAAGGAAAAAAGAAAGTGATGTCACATTATTCACTAGATTACATATGGTCTAGATTGAATTGGCCTTCATTGGTGAGGCAAGAAAAACAAAACTAAACCAAAAAAGAATCTGTTAAAGGGAGGAAAAAAGCCTTGATCAATGCAAAATCGCTTGGCAGATATGCATACAGTTTTTATTGTTGTCATAAGGGATGGGGCAGGAGGAAGAGAACAGTATTGGGGTTTTTTTTGTGTTGAAAGTTTTGGGAGGTTTTGAGGGGGGATGTTTTTTAATTCTGCTACTACTACTTGAAGACATGACAGTTTAGTAAGATCTACCTAGAACTGGATTGAAAGTTTACATTACACAGCATGTGTTCTGTCATTATTACACTATATGGTAGGATAATGGTTTTAATACACCGTGCCAGAGGCACAAGAGGCTTGTAAATATCACTTAGGAATCAACACTGCAGAAGATATTTTTTTTTCCTACTATTACTACTTACCAAGATACAAATTCAAAATTATTATTATTCAGTGAGAGAAGCTACAACTTGCTTATTTCCCTGACATGCGTCTCTGGCAGCATCCTGATCCAGGAACGTCTGGTAATGGGTCAGTGCAATAAGTTGCTACTTCAAAAATAGAGCATATAAGTCCCTTAAGAAGGCATTAAAGTTAAGGGAAATATAAAAATACAAGCTCATATCCATTATCTAGAGGTGGTGACATGTTACTCCTCAGGTGTCAAAGTGAAGCCATTTTCAATTATGATGAGAAAACTGTGTGAAATAAATTCCAACAAAGACTAGAACAGAGCAAATGAAACAAGGACATGTGAAGGATAGAAAAAAAGAGTGTCTGAAGTTAGGAGAAAAAAAACTCACTTGTTTTTAGGAAAGGAATTTGTCCTTACAGTGCCAAACATTTAGAATACATGAGACACTACTGAAAATTCTGGTTATATTAAATATAATGAAAAACACATTATTGAGGAAGAGGGCAATGTGGAATGTATTTCTACAAAAATATTATTTATCACCCATTCGTTAACCAAAGAAATAACTCAGCACCACATAACTGAAGGATTAAATATACCACATCTCTTAAGTATTGGTCACTTGCAAGAAAAGAAGATATATGCAATTCAGAAAGTATATTGATGCCATAGTTGAAACATGATCCCAAATTTAGGGAAGACCAGCAATTGCTAGGCATGGATATGCCTAGGAACAGGGAAAATGTACACTCTTAACATTCCAAATTTTAAATGAGAGGAAAGTACAGGAGGGGGAATTCAGGTTTGGGCATGCTCTTCCTGTAGCTCTCCCCATCACCAGAGCTCTCATCAATCCTTTAAGAGACAGAATATTCCACCAGATTGCTCTTTTGGCCCAGAGGTGCACTTGCTATGTGCACTTGCTATGTCCCATGATTAGCTTTTACTCTCCTGCTGGACAATTGCAGAAAAATCTTCCAGCCACAGGATGGAGAGAATATGTAACTTCAAGAAAAACTTGCCTAGTTTCTGTAATGCAATGCAACCTGCCTTGTCTGACCTGTTCACAGGTTTGAGCTCATAAGGTGCCTTCTGTGCTTCCCTCATACACTTCCCCATCAGAAACACTTGTGCTTATGGAAGAGACAAGAGAGAATGACTTCTCATTCAGCCTTCCTCACGTGTGCTGTAAATTTAATCTCAGCTACCTTCCCACTCCATCTGTTTGAAAACCCAATGCAGCTGGAAACTACTCCATCACTGAGCAAGGTGATGATGTTCATCTCATCATCGTGAGTACAGTGCACCATCATAAAGTCTACTGTAAGATTTGTATCAAATTCCGTCAAGTCTTCAATAATAAGGTTATATTGTCGGAGAACTCTGTCTCAGGGACTGCCAGAACAACCACGATGTCACGAGTGGATAGAGCTGGCTATCAAGTAATCGACACCAGAAAACAGATAACTACCTCAACACACAGCAGTTCATGTTTTAGATGTTTTGTAGTATAGATAGTGATTTATTGTATTAGATATATAGTTACTCCCCTGTACCTGGATGTTTTATTTTGATTGGTGGTGGCTACCCGGTAAGCCGTCCCTATTGGTTATGTATTCCCTATTTTTCCATTGGCTGGTTTGTGATGTAACCCAGCGTCATCACTGAAAGCTGGCCACTCCCCCTTTTTCCCATAATTGTATTCCCCCCTCCTCTCTGTCCCTCCCCTCCTTTCCCATACTTGCCGTGTCCCGCCCCAACTCCTCCCAGTTCCCAAACCCCTCCCCCAAACCCTATAAGAGTCCCATGCTCCCTGAATAAATGAGTTCCAGCTTCACCCTACCATTGGCTGTGGACTGTATCCTTTCCCCCCCCTGCGGCACGCGGCATTATATTGTCTTCATAAGGGTCAGCCACAGTGTGAGTTTTCAATACTTTATTTGATCGTGCTTTTCATAAATTTCTTAGTTTGATATCATTAAAAAAAGATCCACTTCATTTGAATAGCTAACTCTTAGGAAAACATAAAATAAAGATGACTAGCAAAGTTATACTATTTGTTTTCATATAGGGCTCTGCCAGTAAGAACACCCTTTGCTATTCCCCTTTCTGAAATAATCACTGCTAGCAAACCTCAGAAAGCAGCTCTCATTTAATTTATAATATCTGGCTTGATTCTAGGTTTTATATTGTTTAAAGGGCACCTACTGGAAATTACATGTAATTGATTATGGCTGACTGTAATTAAGTTAATATTTTGAAAGTACCAGAGATGGGATCATTGTTCTGCATCCAACTTAGGGCATTTTCATCCCTCCAGTATCAGAATAATAAAGAACGCTAATCATTCAAGAGACAATACATCTGAAACTTCTGGGAAAGGAAGCAAGAGTTAGAAATATTGTTCTGAAGACCGAAATTAGGTTCAAAACAAGCAAGCCTGTCAAGAAGGGTAATGCCTCTAACACTACACAGTATATGGTGTGTGAATTAATACTACAGTTTTCAAGGTAAGAACTAACTACATTAGGAATGCATCACAGAATGCGAGATGCAACACTGCTGTAACTGCCCTCCCCCCCACTTAATCTTTTGCCTGCTTACCAGAGCTACTGCCTTTTCCTTTCCATATGTAGTTATGCCAAAAGGAAGTTTTTCAATTTTCATTAGAAAAAAAAAAGCATGCAAAAAGGAGTAACTATATGGGGCTCGGTTCATTTGTCTTGTAAGAATGAAGGGTTAAGCTTACAAGTTCAGACTTTAATACAAAAAACTCTACAACCAAACCCTTCAATAAAAACCAATATGGGTATACTGATGCATGCCAGTGAATTACTAATAACTGAGAAAGAACTTGGTGGGCATGGTTCAAGACTTATGGATTTAGAACATTAACAAAGTTAATCACACCACAGTTTATCACAGTAACACACACAAGCTTGTCTTGTCTAAGAAAAGGGTGGGTAGTGTGGGTATAGCATAGTACTAAGCTCCTGGAAAGAGATAACGCACATTATGTTACCATCTCCCTTTCTTTTGATCCTGAATCACTAATTTCTGTTAATAATCAGTCTGCTGTCACTGTATTGAAACTAGTACTGCGATCAAATCAACCAGTATTACTTTAGCCTAATGTGTTTTCATACTCAGTGATTTTGATCTGCTATTTATTTAGATTAGACAAAACTCAAAGTGGAAACCAGTTTTGTCCTGTTCAATGAGCACATGGGACAGCTGGGTTAAGACTTCTGCAATCTCACAGTTGACAAAGGCAGTTTAAGAGATTTCAACTAAATTCCAGCCACTCTGATACTTTAATACAGATAAGTAAACTCTTAGGCAAATATTCACAGGAATATACTTTTAAAACAATTTCTAAAATTACTTGATAATAGAAATATGTAAAATGTTGTGGGAATAAGAGGCTTCATGAGAGTAGAATTCTACAGAATTTGCCAATAAGGAAACAAATAACTTCTGTGATTCTGGTTAACTATTACTATTCTAATAAAAATAAACCAGGAAAATTCTAAGTACAGTAGAACACTCTGTCAGCAGAGAAGAGCAAATAACACTAATTACAAACAAGGCTTCTCTCTAATTCAAAAACACCAAACCCAATGTTTGCATTCTCTACATTTCTTTCCAGTTAGGTATTCTGCTGAATGAGTTTATCCCTGAAAACATTTGCCAAAATTATGTTTGAATTTCTTTAAAGTTTGTAAAGTGTTCTATGATCCATAAGCTACAGCAGTATTGTGTCAGATCTGCAAACCCATGAATTTAGCCATTCACCAACTGAATGAGATATATTTCACTGATTTCATTGGGCTTTGAATAAGGTCTAATTTGCTACAAGTGCTATATTTCAATTGGAAACCACATAAATAAACACTACTCCACTACTACCTACTACCACTAGCTTAATAACAAGGCCAGCTGAGGAACATCTCCATTTGTACATGGATTTAAAAATCTGTCTTATTTTCATATGCAAGTCAAAGTTCGTCTTCAAAATATTAAGATTTCATCCAAGCTTAAGACTCTTTCTGGTATCTTAACAGAGATAATTGATTTTCTTACTTCTTTTTACAGAAAGATTTCACTATGATAAGGAATTCCCAAGGAATGCCCATGCCAAAGTTATAATTATTGAAAAATAATTGTAGAGATGGCTTATTCTTCTGAAATATATTGTTATAATTTAGACTTCAGTGGACCTTTCTAAATGCACAAAGAAAATGTGACATGGTCTAAATTGACAGCATCAAAGGCTAATAGAGAGAGCTACAATCTAGTAAAGAGCATGCAATTTACACTCTAAAGATGGCTGGCCTCAATTCTCTGGAATTACAATTCTCACCTGCTCCTAAATTGTTAAGTATTAAAGAAGCCATGTGCTGGGACTGATCCTCCCACTGTTCATTTTGATTTGAACCTCATGGTATTTGAAGACCATAATCTGGCTGTGAATTAAGAAGGTATTTTCTTTTCTTGTTTCTTGGGGGCATGGAGCCATTCAAATAGCTGTGTTTATACCTCCTGGATAGAATCCTCACAAAAAATCTGCACTTTAACCCTGAATTTCTGCCTCATACAGAGCTTCCCTAACCTCCCATTTCAATCCTGACGCCTTTGTTGCTCAGCCCTCATTATCAAACTGTCATTATGCCCTGCCCCTTCTCCCAAGTCTGAGACTGCACATAAAATTTTCATTTCCTTCTCATATCCTTCCTAGTCATTTCCCATTTAACGTTTTACAAACTCTACCCCTGTATTGCACTTAATACCATCCCATTTCTGCCCTTGATTTCCTTACCTTTGCATTTCATACAGAACTACATATATAATAAACCATCTTGATAACTATAAAAACTGTCCTTTGAAATTATTCCTCAATAATGAGGAATATATGAGAGAAAGAAAAGAGAGGCTGACAAACAAAAGCTAGCTTTAAAACTCTAAGAATGGTTGGAGGTTTTTAAATCACTTGCACTAATTCAACATAAAATTTTTACAAACATGAAAGGTACACAGTCTTATAAACACATTCCTATGTATTATAACCTGTCCCATATGTACATTAAAATCATATTGTCTTTCAGTCCTGAATAAATGTAAAATGTACATTCATCTACAGAATTTCCCTTTTCCAACTTCAACCACCCTGTGATTCTGTGAAATGTTATTTAGATCTGAAATCAAAACATATTTTAAAAGCCATATTTTACCCAGTAAGCAATATTAAAAATGGATGCTACTTGCCTTCATACCAAATGATTTAATCCCCCACCACATACATAATGTTTCCTACATCTAAACTTAAATCAATTTGTTCATTTGTTTTATGCTCCTAAACATTCACTAGGGAGATGTAAAAACATTGGAGGTTTAGTTCTCAGCAAGAAAGGCCCTTTTTCAGAAGCATTTACCTTCTTATAATTGGACATTTTATTATAAGACTCAATACAGAATATTGCCTTTAAATGCAAATCATACTCTCTGGGAATTGACATCACATTTATACACCTGGATCAGAGAGTAACTGTATTCTCTGTGGGGAAAAGGTTGGAACTTTCAAAAAAATCCAAGGTAATTCTTTACTCAAAGGAAAATTAAACGGAGTAAATTACTTTTTAAATTGGAAATTTCACAAGTAGAAAAATTGCAGACTGGTGATTTTTTTTTTCTTTTTATTTCCTGGGCTACAGAGACATGCTCATATTCTGTCTTTACCATCCTAAAACCATTGCTATGTAGACCATGGCATTAAACAACAAAATTTTGTCACGAACACTACTAGATTAGTAGATTACTTACCAGATTATTTTTATTTACTAAAGGGAGGAGACCTTGTTCCAGAAAAGTGAGGTAAACTCAAAACATTTCAGAAACAGGGAATTTTTAAAAAATTTCATTTTTCTACCTAATAAGTACACACAATTTCTAATCATCTCTCTGGCATTCCAATCAAGATTTCAAGTCTTTTGGTACAACCTTCAGCAATTCAATAATTTATTATAAATGTCAAAGACTGTTCATTTAAACCACTCAAGGAAAAAGAAAAATACAAGAGACCTCAACTTTTTTTTAATATCTTGCAAAGTATTTTCCCCCTGAAGAAAACAGTAATTACATATTCACTTATGCACTTAATG
This sequence comes from Dendrocincla tyrannina, assembly GCA_035047865.1. Lineage (NCBI taxonomy): Eukaryota > Metazoa > Chordata > Aves > Passeriformes > Dendrocolaptidae > Dendrocincla > Dendrocincla tyrannina. The sequence continues at coordinate 21,069,999 of JAWWMP010000165.1, forward strand.
ATCCACAATGATTTTTCATGTGGTATGTGTAGTACCCATAAATCAAATGTTCACAGAAAATCCTCAAGTAAAAATATAACCTACTAGGCAGACCGAAAGGTACACAGTTCTTCAGACAGTGCTGAATTATGATGCAGGAGGTCATCTGTGCCCTTAAGTAGCTGTTTGTACGTACTAATGTGAGAACTAACACATTCTTTTTAATATGCAAATTACATTGGGAACATAGTTTAGCAGACTCCTTTCAACACATATTTCAATGTCAATAAACTGAAAAAGTGTTATGCATTTTTGAAGCATCTCTGACACTTGGCATAACAACATGGACTCCATAAGCTTAATAAAGGTGTAATTTTACAGGACTACAGATAGGAACAAAGCAAAAAAAAAAATAATTTCTCTCCCAGATCAAAAATGAAAATGTTCTTTAATTTTTTTCATAACTACTATATTTTTTCATAACTATTTATATGTTGTCAGAGGAACAGCATGAACTCACCCTGGAGAATAAGCCAGGAGAAGGGAGAAAAGGAAAGGTCCATCTCAAAACCGTAACTAGTCTCTCCTGAAAACTTGAATGTCTGTTGACATCTATCTTCCAGGTCAGACAAGAAAAGCAAAATACACAATAACATCACAGAAGTATATTGCTAACTTCAAAGATCTTATCCACCATATGACAAGAATTGTGCTTTCCACTTTAATTGAATGAAAACTGCTGTGATATTCATTCTGAACTACCTTAACATTTACCTGGTCTTCACAGACTGGATTCTTCTGAAGGTTGAAGTTAAGTATCAAGTGATGATCGACAGATTTATCATTCAAATTTTTGATCCGTACCTTGTTGTCCAGAGCAAAGGTGATTAGGAATGCACTGGAGTATTGACTGCTTGTTAAATCTTTCAGATTCAGTCTTCATTAGCATTATTGATCCAAGGCTGAGAAGGGTATGTAGAGCATGACAACGTGACCAAAAATAGGGACTAAAGGCTACTAATGATGAACAGCTACTAGTGGTGTAGTAGGACTGAATGGCTTCTACTGGTGAATTAATACAGGGTTTAACCATGAGAATAACTGATCTCTCCAGGTGGTTCTGAAAATAGCATTATTTCTTAAGTCCTGAAGTTCACAGCCATGTACAAAGCATACCCACTGAAGCTCTGCCTTTCCAGACGAATACAGACACTATTCAGTATAGAATACATACCAGTTAGTGTAAGTGCTACCAAGTACAAGAAATATTGAAGCAAAAATATAACATGTAAATACTAAATTGCCAATCATTAAATTTTTAATGGCTGCAAGAATGCTGAAGACAGCAAAACAATGACTACTAACAATAATATATTTGTAACATGCTATCCATCTACAGATGCACAGCAACAAAAAGGGAGAAGCAGTCCTCTCCTTTATCTCTTGAGGACTATCAGTGGAACACAAACTGTAAATACCCAACTGTAACAGATGTCAGACTTCATGTATATATCAATTTTCATCCCTGAACAGATATTTTACCAGCTCAGTGGGAGCATGCATATTTCAATAAATATTCACACTACAAAATCAACAACCTTTCTTATTTGTAAGAGGGCCACTACATTAGAAAGTTTATTACAAGAAAATACTCACGGGAGAAGTCAAGCTTTCCTTTGTAATTAAACTTTATTTGAAACTGAAACAAAAGACTTCCTAAAAGAGAGCTCTAAAGCTCCCAGAAGAGGTTTCTCACCTAATAGTCATGTAAGATTTAGGAAACATTTCTAACATTTAATTTTGTTCAGAAGCAGAGAATTATCTTGGTTCTTCCTTTCCAGAATAAAAAAAGATTGTGTAATAGGACAAACAAAAGGAAAACCACTCTCCGTATTAAAAAATGGTGAAGGCTTTTGCTCTCACTCATATGAATTACCATACTACCATCAGCTTCATTCAGCTGCCCTCAAGAATTTCTTAGAGAAAAGGCAAAAAATCTTCTTTGGGTAGTATTAATGAGGTTGATAGCAAAAAAAAAAAAAACAAACAAACAAAAAAAACCCCAAAAAAGTGATACATCAAACTTCTCTTTCTTCTACACAGCAGTTTTCAAGACCTGTTCTCAGAAGATACTATTTCTAAAAAGACTTTTTCTATAAATTTATAATTCATTCTGTGCAACATACAAATTCAGAAAATTCTCAAACAATGCTGACATTTCAAGTCCTTACTTTCTAAATTTATCACACCTCCCTCTGAATTTGTTTTGGAGGGGTGAAAAGCATTTCTAGAATTTCTGATTTTTTTCCCCACTATTTTCAATCCACAAATATTTGAAAACCTGTTTGAAAGCAAGACTCAAAAATTCTTTTCATGGGTGGAATAACTTGCTGCACAAGGGAAAGCTGACAATCAGATGAAATAGATGAAAAGAAAGCTCTGATCCCACAGAAGAGTTAGAGAAGATCTTTTTCAAACTTAAGGGGAAAATGTGAAAAAGTAGAAAGATTAATCTAAAGGAGGGGAATCAAACATGATTTAAAGCTCAGTACTTGAACTCGAGCCAGACATGAGAGACAATAAACTGCCAAAAAACATCAAAAAGAAAGCACTAGCTATAGTTACCATTTCACTTCCGAAGACCTCATCAGGGAATTAGAAGTGGTTTAAATGAGAAATGATTGGATGGAGAATGATTTGTGGGACATTTTGTCTGTTGTATTGAAATCACCTAGTTAAGAAGAAATATGAAAAATGGGATACCAAGGACTTTTGTTCCAATCTTCTGTTAAGGTCTAGCCAAAGTGAAAGATTTTTTTTTTGTTGTTGTTGTTAATTCATGCTATAAAGTCAGCAGAAAAAAAGTTATCCAAGAAACAAAGGAAAAGCAGTGACAGACAAAATAATTTCTCATTAGCAGATGAAAACTCAATTAAACAAAATTAACATTACAAAGCAAGACAGTCATATATTAAAATCCTCAAGGAGAAAATAGAAAATGCTTAAACTCAAATATTTTGTGTTCAGACTCAACATCAGCACAAAATTTGGAACAAAAATGTTAATTGTGAAATTATATTTCAAGATAACATTTGAATAATGGTCTGAAGACCTAACTGGATAGGTGGTAAAGATTAGATTCACTTTGGTCACGATATGGAAAAAAAATTAATCTGACACTTCGTGAACCCACCATTGCAAGACCTTTCTGGATCCACCTGGCACCTTTGAAAATTCCAGTCTAAATCTCCCATTCCCTGTTTAGTGAAAATTAATCCCATCTGTACAATATGCACATGCACATAAGCATATCACAGATATGTACATAGGCCAGATACATCCAGCTGCCATCCCAAACAATGCTTTCCAAGAACTACACAAATATCCAGTTTATATGCTCTACTGAGAGACTTTGAAATTCAGAAACTCAAGTGAAATAAGGAAGCCAGACAAAGAGTAATAAAGATAATTTCTACTATCACTATTGTTGCTACCACAACAACAAGTAAAAGGAAACTTTACAAAAATTAGAAAAACAGTTCACTGAAATCTAAATTTGTATGTGGAATTCAAACACTTAGAACTCGCTTTCATGTGGCAAATATTGACCATACAGAGCCTAGAAGAGTTCCTAAAGGAGACAAGACCTAATTTATACCCTTTAAAAACTCTATATTGCTGAAGTTAAAGAGCAAAGCTTTTCTTATAAATCACATGGGAAACATGATTACTGTAAGCAAGAATATTATATTATTGGTTTCCACTGCAATTTAAAGTTAGTGTAAGATTTTCTTAAGAAAAACGAATTACCTCACATAAGAAAAATACTTCAGGAAATGAACTTCACTGCAAAAAAGCAACAGCGTGCAAATGAAAGAGAACTAGTGAGTACTTGGGGATTTGACTTGAAAATGCTTGCAGCTAAAATAAGTGAGCAATCCTGTTAGAAGAAATTTTTTTTTCTAAATCTGGAGAAACAATAGAGAATGGAAAATGAAGAAAGGAAGAACAAGAAGATGAAAGACATTTGGGTACCTTTCTTTTCTTATTCTACTCTCTTCTTCCAGCCACACACAGAGAGAACACAAGACATTACAACAGAAGAAACTAAAGCAAAACAAAATTTTCTCTCACAGATTGCAGAAGCACTCGGCAGTTCCAGTGAATCTTCCTTACTGTTTTTCTAGCTGCCAAAAGGGAAGAAATTGCTCTGAAAACAATAGCAAACTTCTGTTGTGATGGAAGAATATAGATAAAAATACATCCTCTCATCAAGCCTCAAAACCTGATTTCAGTTATAAATGCTTCATCTAAAATTTTCACTATTTCCCCCCAATTAAAAATGTTCCAGAATTAGCATTTAAAATGGGTCACTTTGATTTACTGCAAAGCACAGCAGACCTTGGCTTAATTACTGCCCATAAACACATACCCCTTTTGAGTTCATGTGGGTTTTGTTAACACAGATTCTAAACCTTCTGAACACAGAAAATGGTTTTAAATTGTAAGCCAATCTTCACTGATACAGAAACATATAATAGAATGTCAGCATTGAAGCAAATGTCAGACTATATCAGGATTTATTCCTTTCAGTAGCTTAAAAAAAACCAACCAACCAAGCAAACAAAAAACCAAATCCTGAATTGGTTTTCTTTTGAATTTCCAATTTTAATTTTGAAATTTATCTTCATTTTTGTTAATGAGATTCAATACTGATGCAATTGCTATTCATTATAGAGAACCAAGAGAAAAGCTAACCTTGCACTAGTCATAGATGTGAGCAGTCAGAGATGAACTAGTCAGAGATATGAGTGGAACACAGATGCATGTGCCAGCTTTCTTACCAAGATATGAATCTCTTTATAGTAGCACTTTCTTACAGTGATGTATGACGTTTCTTAATCAGAATGCATGAATGACTTAGTGAAAATATTTCTTTAAATCACTTTAAATCATATACCAACATACATACACCCAAATGTGCAGATGCTGGAATGCACACATGTATGCATGCAAACACCTACTGAGAATCCTTCTGTTCTTCAGAACAGCACTTCTTGCATATATTTAGAAAAAAAAAAAAAAAAAAAAAAGAAAAAGGCATCTTTTCCGCATATGGGGAAACTCTATGCAAAACGAATTAAACTCACTCAGTAGGCATCAAAGCCAAAGCCAGGATTAAAATGTAGGGATTAAAAATTCAACACATTGATTTATCACTGTTGCTCTGAATTCTGAGCTTTTTTTTCATTCTCCCTATAGCCTTAGGTTGTATCATGCACCTGTACAACAGATGGCAAAGCCATGGGCCACTGCCTTAAACACCTAGCACAGAGACCTGTGGCTTTCTCCAGGCATCTGTATAATTAGCAAGGGAATTTCCACCAAAAAACTAGGAACTGATTGTCTAATTGTCTGAAAAGAAACATTTTTAGTATACTTTCAGCGGAAGATGAAGGAAAAATTGTAGGTCCATTGATTTTTTTTTTTTTTAAATATGGGATACTTTATCAGCAATGCACTTTCTGTGGCTACTTTGGCAAGAATAACTCCACAAGGGTAAACAGTAAGCAGCAAATACTTCAGGATAAACACAGGCAGGTCCAGATCACACAAAGGATAAGAAAAGTTGTTATACTTATACTGGTCTCAAGTCATCTTTTAATATATCTCTACTCATTTGGATTTTCAGATAATTCATGAAATTTTGAATTATTCCAATTCACTTTGAAAAGAAACCAGAGAGTTGTATATCACTTTCTATTTTCATAATATTATGCACAGACCAGGCCTAACCCTTTATAAGTTCTCACTTGGCAAAGCAACTATATTTAAGCAACAGCTCAATGCAAGCCTGATACAATGCCACCTAGTGATTCTGGAGCATATTCTGCCTAGAAGTCAAAAAATGCATGCAGGTTGACAGCTTTGCCCTTCTATACTTATAACAGGTGAAAAGGCAGAACAATACAAAGCTGTTGAAAGAGAAACACATGCAGATAGGCATTCGCTTGCATATGATATTTACCGCGAGATCTTTGGTGAAATGTAATAAACTCAACATATCCATTTTTATTTCTATCACTTGTGAGGTTAAAAGATTGCTTACACTCTCAAACACCTTTTCAAAGGATAAAGTATTTCTGGAAACACAGTCCTGTTCTGAACAGAATGTAACTGTATGACTAAAAGCCCAAATATATTGTACTGAACATTTTTAATCAATGCTTTGTAGTGTTCCCGTAGGGTTTTCATGAATTTGTAGATTTTTATACTTCTAGGTAGTTTCTCACATATAGCATAGCTTGTAACCTCTA
>JAWWMP010000165.1:21082578-21123440 GCA_035047865.1 Dendrocincla tyrannina
AATGCACAATATACGGAAATTTTATTTTCAATAAAAAGTTTCAAATACTAAGAACCATAGAGACCTTTCCAGATGCTAAATATCTGCAGCTCACACTGATTTCACAGAAGCAGTGAGTGGTCAACATCTTTTGACTTTTTAGGAAGATAAAAATAATAGCAACAAATCAAGTAACAGCCTAGTAAGCCAATGATCTGCTCATCAATTTGTAATGAGGTCACTACTATAGATCTTTCAGAATTTTACTTATCTACTTGTTTTCCTTTTATATTATCTGGTTCCGGAACATTGTATTTTTGCTATAGGCACTACTAAGAGAGGTTTAAGAAGAAAAGAAATGATAGATTTATTATATTTGTTCTACTCTTTGGTATTCTGTTCTTCTACTACTTTTCCTGAAAAAGGACACTGATTATTCAAACAGTATAGATAGTCCAACATACTGATTCTGACTTTATGCTTAATGGAAACTCTGAAACATAATTTCAAGGGTTAGAGAACAGTAGGATGTTGTTACGCTCCTGGAATGAACCCACCACCACTAGTAGGCCAGGATTCTAAGAGGACTTATTCAGTAACTTATTCACTACAACCTGAAACAGTTACTGACCAAAGGGAAATTTAGACACAACCTATTCTTTGGAGAAAAACTCTGCAGTATTTAGTTCTAGTTCTCTAGAACCAAGTATTCTTTAGATTAAAAGGCCACTGAAAGAGTAATTCTAACTTATTTTGATCTACTTATAAGAAATTAAAATACAGGAGGTATAAACCCAAGCATTCAATCTTGAACTGATCAGCACAGTAGCAGTTAGGATGCTTCATTTTGTTTTTTTTTCAAAATTTAGCTCCAGAAATTAAATGGTAGTCAAGAAATGGTAGTCAAGTAGAGAAAGGGAAAACTAATTATTGTATTGGAAAAAGAGGAAGATATTAAGTAAAAGTATTTGGAATTATAATCAGTCAAGGAATTCAGTGTGACTTCCAGGATTGGCGTAGAGGTGAAAGGCTGGGAATTTATATTTCTTACCAGTTTGACAACTAGCTCACTTCTGAAGGTGTGTTTTTAGTACCTGCATGTCAGGAATGACTTTGAACACTGAGCTAAGCTTGCAGAAGATAGCCACCTAAAAAAAAACCACAATGGAAACTGCTTCCATAGCTGGCATTTTAGTTTGCTAAGGCTGAAGCATGCCACAGAGTAAACAACCTGTCTTTCATACTGCTTTTGGAAATAGCCTAGGAACAGAGTTCAATCATGCTGTCCAGAACCTGAAATTCAGTCATGCCTGGATTTGGTGGTTTCATTCAGAAGTAACTCTGCTCACAAAACCAGAGCTTATATAGAAATAAATGTTGGAAATGAATGGACAATCAAGGCAAAATAGAAAGGGTGTGCAGGCAAGTTCATTTCACTGAGAAAATGAAGGGACATCTTGCTTAATGGTGTTTCTGTTTTCCCTTTACCTTAGGAGCCTTAACCTAGAAGCTCACTGCCCAATTCATTATATTTCCACTTTATTGTTATGGCCTGACATCTTTGACCATTAAAAACATTTATCATTATGAATTGTGAAGTGATGCAAATGAAGCAATGATCCATTTCCAATTTGATAACCAGAATGGCTGGAAGAAATAATGATGATCAAACTGCTGTTCAAATGCCTGAGTCTTTAATGATCAAAGGAGTATGTTATTCCCTTTAACTAAGCTATCAAGCTTTCTTTTTCAGGTAGTTAGGGATAAGCACTCAATAGTGTATTGGATTCACTTATAAATTGTAAAGCAGTCAAAACATGAAGTTGCTACTTAAACCCCACTGTTCATAACACACTGTATTCTCCCTGCTTTTCTTTGAGAAACAGGACAAAAGCACAAGGCATTTTTTCAGTGCTTTGTTACTTAAATTTATTTATAAAACTGAAATGTGGCCAGAGTTCATAAACATAAATAGGAGAAAAGCAGAGGAAGTACCTTCTTCAGAGAAAGGAATGTGTTCAAACGTGCATTCAAATTCTGACACACCTCCCTGAACTGAAACTATTGAGGAGAAACTGCTCATTTCCACATATACTGTATTTTTTTTTTAACATGAGCTTTCCCTCATCTTCACCTATTTCTGCTTTCTTCTTTCACCCTCTCAAACTGGGGACCAGATCCATTTATAAAACAACCAAAACTGTTATGTAACTATTTTAATTACCTTAAACACCCTGGATATATTGTAATGGACAATAAGAACAAACCATGATGTAAGCATTCCCTTTTCATATTTTTTATGTATGTACAAGTGTAGATTATTTTCCCTACACTCACTCACTTATTCAAATTAAGCCTTCTCAGAATCCCTGGTTCCTAATAATTCTTTTCCTTTCCAAGTTTTCTAGGTAGAACACTTCATTCAATCGTATCAGTTCATTTAATTTTTATTCTTTTTTTGACATGAGCAATAGTGGATTCTAAATGTATAAAGCTACATGAAGGCAAAAACATCACATTTCTGTCATTTGCACCTTTCATCTGCATTTCGTTTAAAGCTACAGAGCATTAGCATCTCCATTAATTTCCAATGAAGATAAAGATATTACTAAGAGAGCAGGATTTCTGGTAACTCAAGAGGACATTATTTACTCAATAAACAAACAGTTTCTACTTAGGGAAATATCTTGTAACATTTATCAGTATACTAGAGGCTTTTCCTCTCCCCATTTTTCTTTTAAGACCACGCTGCACCAATTACCACTTGTGACATATTTCCTTACAGCATGAAGCTCTACTGACATCCAAGTGACATGGTAAAGAGTGAACAAAGAAACTTCCAAAGTTCAGGATGCCTTACACTGGTATCTACACATTTGAGAGGGTACCATCCTGCAGGAAGGGTGTCACTAGCAATTGTACATGTCAAATGAGAAATGTAGTGACTGTAGTATATATAAAGAGAGGTATGTACATACTTTTGTGCTTGTTTTAAGTGTTATGCAATACAACAGGAAAGGATAGTATGTTTCTGTCAAGGAAACACCACAGCTCATCCTTTCTCTTCACAAAGCTCAAACATTATGTTCTATGTCAGTTGATAGCATGTACAGTCAGGCTAATTATAGGAACTTATTCCCAGAATAAGACTTCTAGAATGACCAAGGAATTCAAACATGATTGGCTAGACTGCAAAGGACCACATGGTCAGCATAGACAGTATTCCTGGTAAAATAAATCACAGTTTGATTCATGGGTCTCTGACATGGAACCACAACTGGGATAATCTAAAGGAAAGCTTTCTGAAATAAAACAGATTAAAGAAACTGGTGAAAACAGTTTTCCCTCTGGATACAGTACTCTATTCTGATGTCAAGGGCATCATATTCTAAGTTTAGACTAATCTTAACTTGGGAAAACAATGTATGAGAAAGACATCAAACTGAAAGATTAGAAAAATTACTTTAGAAAATGCTTATTCCACCTATTCAAATATCGTGATGCAGATACTGCAGTATTTGCTTACTTGAATATAAAGTTACTTTGAAGTTAGTGATTGTTCTCATATTTCACCCTCTTACCTCCTCAAAGAACACTCCACATTTTAATAACCATGCTCATAGCCATGAAACTCCAAAGATATTTTACCCAGTAAGAATTTCTTGTCAAGTCATGGGTGCTATTCAGGACAGATTACCATGAAATCATTGAAACATTGAGGCTAGTAAGTACCCAGGGGTGGTGACTCAACCCTGGGCAGCCTATTCCAATGCCTTACAACCCTTTCCATAATGAATTTTTTCTTAATATCCAAACTGGTCAAGCTGACAGGACTTCAACACCATGCTCTGCCTTGTAGGAGTGGAGGTGGCTGCCATCCCACCTGGCTCCACCCCACACCTCTGCAGCTGCACCTCCCAGCTGGGCTTGGTACTCCCTGAGGGTTTTCCAGCTCAGGAAACATCCCTCGTTCTGTTACAGGACAGCCGACAGCAGAGCAGTTCAACTTGGCAAGTGAAGTTATTAGCCAAGGATCTTCCTGACCCAGCAAATATTTAGGCATCTTCTGGTTTTTAATGTAAGATCCCATGATAATATAGTAATGCACGTGCAATGGGAATATAATTTGCTTAACTGAAAAAATTCCAAAATAATTTTCAAACTCAAATTATTGAGGCAACTTGAAAATAAAAAGGTCAACTTTTTAATTTAAGCTTCTGTATGTGATATGTCTTCGTAATTTCTGAGGGATAGAACTACCCCCTCTCCTCCCTAGAAATCTTCGATTATTACCTGTAATTTTTTGCATCAGTGAAGTAACAGACCTTTTCATAAAATAAATTATCTTCAGCAAATTGAATCGCAGTCACCCCTGCTTACTAGAAGACAGCAGTCACCATAACAATGGTCTCTAATCTTCTTATGCTTCCAGTGACTGCCTTAAAGGGTAAGAGAGCTGTGTGCTACATACAAGCAGGCAGACAGTAAAGCCACTACCTGAACCAGTATCCAGATAGATACTCAGGTTCTCTCAGTCATTAGAATCAAAGGCAATTTACTTGCTGGCAAAGAAGGTCTTCCAAATTTCACGGCAGAGACACAAAGTATTTGACTGTTGTCACTTTATGTTTTTTTTTCCTAATTATTTAAGTTAGTTTGTAAGCTCCTTAGATCAGGTTTTGTAGTTTTAATACCAAATGTCACACAAAATTATAGTCTGACATACAAATGTTAATATAACAACAATTGACCCTGTTGGCATCTCCAAATTCTGATCTATCAATGGCTGCCATGGTGAGTCAGTACTAACAGCATATTTGGCATAAGAAATACTTTACAATTTTTTCCACGGGTTGAAAAATATTGCTTTTCCCTTCCTCTTCTTTTTTACAGATCTAGGTTCCCTCAACCTATTTACATTTAATTTTGAAAAGGGTCTACAGGGATTTCTTCCAGAATTTTTGAACATCCTTATTCCCTTAGGTTGTTTCACCCGATTTTACATTGAAGTAAATCTGTACAAGTTGTTGTATATTGAGGTCTCATGCAGCCACACATCTCTATGGCAATACTTACAAACAGAAAGCAGATTCTTCTCAACAAGTAGAGGCGACAGTTTTAGCAAATGACTAATATTTAGCAAGCTAGAGTACTAACCTTGCTGGATTAAAACCAGGACAAATTAAGAGTAATGAAGCTGCCAGACAGAGTTTAGATGGTCTTACTGTCTGTAAGCTTTCTGCAGGTCTAATCCAATTCTTTAAATAGTCTATTATTCCCTTCATCCCAAAAAGACAGTAGGAATTCCTCATCAGGTTTAAAAATCAGCCTGAGGCTTTTCTCTGTGAGGAATAAAATATGACCAGACAGTGCTTCAATCAAAAGAAATTCTTCATAAGTCAGGCTACTAGATATGGCTGATATACCCCCTATATTTCAATAGAAGAAAAAATTTGTTATGAATATTTCAGGCAAAAATGTGCAATTATTCTTGGAGATGATTTTGCATAAGTTTTATATTTAAGAAAAAATAACTTTAGAGGACTGTAAGCATCAGAAAACGAGAGCTGTTTCAAGTGCGCAGTTTTTATAGAATAATGTATTTCTACTGCACTTTATGCTATATTTATTTTACTTTCTGGATGTGTAGAAAAGTTAATATTTTGTTTTTCATTAAATTCATTCTCTGTCAGTGACAAAGTGCTAGGAATGGAGAATGAATTTTTCATGAGAAAACACTGCTGAGGCTATGACAGGGTCAAACTCTTCCCCTTGAGCTCTGCCAATGTACCTTAATGTTTTCCTCGAAGCTCTACCCCTTGGAGTCAAGTTGTGGTGAAATATTCAAACTGTTCCTCACATGTTCTTCCCCAATGAATGTTGAGAAAGTTCTAGTTATATCTGCAGGAACATAATCAAACATCTTTAAATGCTATACAATAGCTATCAAACAATCATTTTTGTTGTTGATTTTTTACTAGTAGATAAATTCTGAAAGCCTCAGAAAAAGGTCCACCACCCCAATAAGTATTTAATTTTCTTAAAAGTGTCTAAATGAAAAAAATTATAAACATTTTATCTAAATTGGGAGAAATTTTTCAATGCCAAAGATCCACAGCAGAGACTTAGATATGTCAGAAACAAAGACTTTTTTTTCCCCCTCTAATATATATTTTTTAAATAGATTTGAAATCAAGTTTGCCTTCAAGCAGGAACTATTCAAGATTTCTATTACTTATTACAGACACTGCAATTCCTAAAGACTATCTGATGACTTCTAAGAGATGCATGAGGGACTTCAGACCAGTTCACAGCATTCAAATATGTTTCCCACTAGTTAATTCAGCACTGAGCCCAAGGACTCTGTTGGCCTCTGACCTGGGGCACCAGCTCCTTTCCATGTCAGCACAAAACATGTCACTGTGGCACAGGTAAAGGAAATTTTCTAGCTATGTTTCTGAACAATCTGTTCCTGTTCAAAGCTTAGAATGAGGTTTCTACTCTCATCTTGCTTAGTCTGCCAGCCTTTTTAAACTATTTTGTCCAAAATTTTGCATTCTTCTTTCTTCTAGTCCATGTGATTCTGAATTCCTATTCTCCTTTCTTCCTCAGCAAGCTGTCACTCACCTACACAGTGTTCACTGGGATTTTTGTAGACACTTGAGCCACAAGAAAGAACCACTGCCTATGTCTATTTCAAATTGGACTTCTCTCCAAAATGAAGTCTTGTCCAGTCTGTTCAACGTGTAGAAGTATGACCCACATATGAAACACAACTAAAGCAGTGTTTCCAATTATACTGTTTTTTCCCAGCATTATCCTGCTTCTCGCCTCCTATTACCAGATCTATCCCAAAGGTAGAAGCAGATATTATGAAGACATGACTGCTAGGCAGATACGAGGTAAGTGATCTGCTGTGTAACCAGTAGCACATGCTACACACCCTTGATACTTACCATCTTTCTTCTTACTGCCTCTGGTTTCATGTACTATGAAGAGGCTGTCTCCCTGCTACAGCTGACCAACTTTATCACCTTTCTAATTGTGCCTATTCATCATTTGTCCCATGCTGTCCTTCCTCCTTTTGGAAAGTACTCATCAGAAACATTCTCTACGTCACTTAATTAGCAAGCTTAATATTTCTCTTTAAAAATATTTACTCTGACATCTACCAGTTTGTTCTGCCTGAAGAAAATGCATTGATAATGTGGATGCCCCATTCCTGGAAGTATTCGAGGCCAGGTTGGATGAAACTCTGAGCAACCTGGTCTAGTGGAAGGTGTTCCTGCTTGCGGCAGGGGGGTTAGAACTAGATGATTTTTAAGGTCACTTCCAACCCAGGAGATTCTATGATTATATGATAGGCCACTGTGTGTTTGTATCATACCTAATACACAGACCAAATCCACACTTTCTCTGTTATCACAAGCAGTTACATTTGTAGTACAAACTGTTCATGCTAAAAACAAACCATTTTTTAAATGAGATATTTTGTAAAGGGGATATGTAAATGGGTCCTTTAGACATTTATGGAAAACAGATAAGGTATTTCATGGAAGAATATATTTGAGATTAATATTTTCAATATATTGTTATTATTGAAAGATTTCTTGTACCTGATAAAAATGATCGTCTGCCATTAGATGGAGCTCTACATAATCAAAATGTTCAGGTTTTGTTTGGTTTTTTTAAACCTTTTCAGTTTACGCTGCCACTCACTTTGCTCAATTAAGTACTGAGATGTAAGATGTGGCACTATTAAATTATTTCTTTCTGCCTGCTTGCTGATCTTCACAAGTACCTAGCCATGTAAACTGCATATCAAATGTAGCTTCAGCTTTTAAAAACTATGGCCAAGTAGCTTAAACCCTGCTACCATCTTTTGATTGTGGCATTTCCTTTATTCTTAATTATGCTATATACTAGAGATTTGCTGATAAGCAGCACATCTAATAATGAGTTTAGAAATTGAAACTCCGATACAAATCCTTTTTTTTTTTTTTTTTTTGCTAAGCTACTTTTATAGGTAGAAAAAAATATATAACTCAACGTAAAGTACAATTTCCAGTTATTCACCTTTTTAACACTCCAATGTTATATAATCAAGTTAGAAAACCAATCAGACTGGTAACCTCCTATTAAAGCTGTTCCTGTACATATTTGGTCTGGTTGAGATGGAGTACATTTTCCCCATATTAGCCCCCATAATGCTGTGCTGCTAGCTGGAAAGATGTTGATAACACACCGGTGTTTTGGCTATTGCTGAGCAGTGCTGGCACAGCATCAGTGCTGTCTCTCCAACATTCTGCCCGCCTTCAGTAGGCTGGCAAGATCTTGGGAGGGAGAACAACTAGGACAGCTGAGCCAAACTGACCAAGGGGAGATTCCACACCATATGACATCAGCTCAGATATAAAAGCAAAGAAAAGAAGGAAGAAATGAGGGCCTTTGTTGGTTACAACATTTGCCTTCCAGAGCAACCACTACACGTGCTGGAGCTCTGCTTCCTGGGAAGTGGCCAGACATCCCTTGCTGATGGGAAACAGAGAATAAAAGCTTTGTGTTTTTTTTTTCTTTTGGTTTTGCATGCACAATTTTTTGCTTCTGTTTTAGTAAACTGTCTTAACTCAACCTAAGAGCTATTTTCTGTCTTATTTTCTCTTCCCTGTCCAGCAGAGGAAGAGGAGTGATAGAGTGCCTTCATGGGCACATGGCATCAACCCACCACCCTAGATTTATTGTAAATCCACAGTATTTAAAGGGGAAGTAACTAAAAATCCAATTGTAAGTTGGGTTTTGTCAGTTTATCAAATATCAGTAACATCATCTTAAATATGCATTTTCTGTCTCCTTCCCACAGCAAGTGTTTTGCACATCTTGCTCATGATTTATCCCATAGAAAGCCCACACCACATTTAAATAGGTGGTTTATTGTCCTTTCTATTTCAAAATATTAAATATGAAATTTAAAAAACATTAGAAAAGCATTATTATTTGTGAGTAATGCTTCCTTATTTGCAATTTTTTTTTCCTGAAATTCTTGAAAGATAAGACAGGAGCAATGCATAAATCACAAGACTAAAGGTAAATACAAAATGAACAAAGACTCAGGAAAGACACTCAAATAAGTCACCTTGTTTACAAGATGATTTAGACCTATTATAATCCTGCTAAGGGCTTGTGACCCCTCACCTTTCCCCAAGTGAAAGCAGCCACAAGACTAGTTTGCTTGACTGCAGCCTACACTACATGTTTCACATTGTCTTCCCTGCTCTGGTGGCAGGTTCTAAAATTATCCCATCAAAGTCCATCCTCTGAGTACAATAATGATGAAAGAGTCAAGAAAATAATTTTCGTGACCATATCATTAACAGTGCACTACAAAGTGCACAAAAATGCAGTTTTTTTCCCCACTTGTGAAGCTGTTGGGAAGCACTTAACCATTCTGGCTCAGTACCATAATTTCAGTATCTACTTTCTCTCTTGTGCATTTTCTATTCTTTTGCTTCTAGCTTCAGCCCCAGAAAAAGCAAACTCCTTACAGATTTCCCAGAGCTAAGTGAAAAGCTTTCTTAGCTTAATAGCCTTCCAGCTAGTAAAGACAAGTTGTATTGTCTTGTTTGTCATACATATATTCAAATTTTGTAGTTATCAAGTAATGAGGTAAACCACAGAAATCATAGAGGAGGGGAAATAAAGGAGAGGGGGGGGAGAAAGAAATTGGAAAATTATTAATAGCTATCTTCCAGGTGCCAGAGCATTTTGTGGTTCAATTAACTTAAGCAGAACTTTTGAAAATTCAGCACTTTAAAAGGCAATAAAACATTTAGTGGTAATTGAAAACTTGTCTGCCTCTGTGTGAACAACATAGATGGATTCCTAATCAGTTCCTAAACTCAATCTTTTTAAAGTAGGACATACACTTTTTGCAAATTTATGTAAGGAAACAAAAAATTGTAGAAAGAAATGTAAGAACATATCAAATAATTTTGATTATATTTCTGTCTGTGCTGTGGACTGAGTGCACAACCCTTTGCAAAGTCTATAAACATAAATTTTTAAAGTTTTGGCATAAGAATATACGGCAGCTCCAGTTGCACGAAAGCTATGATGCTCAAGAATTCTGAATCCTTGACTCTCCTTTGTTCTTCACAAGATCTGATGCAGTCCAGGGATAAATGTCATAGAAAAGTCCTCATCCAGAAGAGGGCAAAAATGAAGGACAAAAGTATTGCACTTTTAGGAGACAATTCTCTGAGATCAATATTCAGCCAATGTGAACAAAGTTAGTCCTGAGCAAAGATGAAGCCAAAAAGAGAAACAGAAAAAATAAAGAGGATGATTTTTGGAAGTAAACTAATTGCAAAATTTGAATAAACTTCTGTCATTAATACACAAATGCTGCATAAAGAAAAGTGGTTTCCTTTCATCAGGGTGGGGTGGGTGTGTGCAAATGAAATCACTCAGTAAGCCTGTACAGCACAAGCTGCAGCAATTATAAATACCAACTGTAAATAAATAAGTGCTTTCCTGTTTGCTTCATGATAATTATAGGTATTCAACCTAATATACAAGTTGGCATCATTAAGAAATTTGTTAACCTATGGCAGGCACAGTCTGGATAATGGAAGGACAACATGAAATGTCAGAAGCCAGTGTGCTACATACTCCTGCAATTTAAATCACTGTGAGGTATCATGTTCACTGTTCTTACAAGGAATTTCATAGATGCAATTTTTTGTCTTCAGCTTGATTTGTAAAGAAATTCTGACATGAAAATTTGATTTTTTTTAAATATGCTCCACAACAGAAATAGATTTCCTCCTTGCCCTCCTTTTTGGTTCTCACCATCATCCTGTATGCTAGAGATTTGCTGATAAGCAGCACCTCTATTAAAAACAAGTCTTGGAGGAAAAAAAGTTAATCTGAATTCCATTTACAGATATTCAATTCAAAACTCAAATTAATATTTTGAGATAAAAAGGGAACATTTCAAATACTGATTCTTTACAGAAGAGGCTTTCAGACGCCATAGTATTTTCCATTAAGAGCATTTTTAAATCATGTATTTAATTCATAATGTTTTTGGGGTTTTTTTTTAATTACTGAACTTCTGAAGAGAAACAGTTAAATCGAGTAGTCAAAAATATTTTAAAGAATGAATTAACACTACATGTCTCCTTTCAGGTGTGAGAGAGGAACTGTTTTGGCTGATCCTGAAATGATCTTTTTTCTTTCCATTATTTTTCTGTTCTGCATTCAAATTGAAGGTATTTCATACTTCCTTTTCTACTATATTGTGCTTATCTGATTTTCCAAACTGCAGCAGGGGGAGCTACCCAGAGAATATTTATTTGAGCAAGCTATTAGGCAAAGGGAAGAAAACAGCAAAAAGCTGAAATAACACCAGACAAAACAGAATTATATTCTATTATTCCTGACCAGGGATTTTAAAGTTTCACATGAATACTTTTTTTTAAATGTAGCAATTATCTCTCTCAGACAACAATGGGAATGATACACCTAAACAAACTTTAAAATCTACCTCTGTTTTATGTAAACATTATAGCAGATGCCCTTTACTTCAGTCATCAGATTTCCTGGTCAGGAAGTGAGTGGTCCTACCACACTTCTCATGCAGATTTCCTGCACAATAGAGTTTTAACAAGCTTGACATACCTTCAATGCACTGAAATCACTGTGCACACATAGTAAAGTTGATTTGCACACTTACACAATCGGAAATTATTTTCAGAAAGAGTAGCAGACTATTATATAAGAAACCGGGGCATCCGGTAGTGTTGCTTATGAACTGCACCTTTAGCAGGATTTAAGTCATCCATAATGACTGTGGTATATGCATTCTACAGCACCAGTTAATTAGAACCAAAGTCATACTATTTGGTTGTATTCATTCTGAACCATAATACCAAGAGCAAATCAAGTTAAAGGAACTTTAACTGCTTGAAAGAAAGGATGGAGAGGTTAATAGTCCTGACACAAAATAAAGCTTCTATATGGTCAGGGTAGATGAAGAACATTAAAAGTACTAAATCCAGACAAAAGGGAATCTGAAAGCAAATTTTGAGCTGTGCACTTAATATAACAAAGCAGAAAAGGAAATGTGAGGTTTATGTGAGAGAACAAAAAAGGTGGAAATTTGTAAATTATATAAGGCTAAAGACCATATCTCCAAAAGCTGAGATTAGCATAACACCCTAGGTTGTAAATTCAATCTGAGAATAAAAACTCAGAAAGAATAAGCCATCAACAGACCAATAGGAATCTGCTAGGTAGAGAAAGTCACACAGATCCAACTGTAATTTACACAGGATAGATTACAATCTGTCATGATGGAGAATTCAAAATGATGCAAGAAAAACACCTAGACAGAAAATTTGTGAAGACCAGAAGTCAAAGTCCACACAAACAGCACATGGAACTACACATGCTGTGGCAATGCCAACAAAACCAATGCTTTTCGGTACAAAAGCAGACAACCCACTCACCTTGTGCTTGAAAAACATTACTCCCACCCCCATCACTTAGACATAAGAGCCCTAAGCCAGCATGTGTCATCAAACCTCTTCTCATTGATCTTCCAAGGAATATCTACCTCCTCCTCTAAATCTGTTTTCTCATCTTTATCTCAGTATTGCTGACACTCACACACAAAAATATATCTTATCTACTTCATGAATCTCAATCGTTTTATGGTAAATATACTGTGTTTAATTTTCTCTTGAATTGCATCTTTTCAGTAATTTCTACTAACACAATTCCCCACAAATGGGATTTTTTTTTTTGCATGGTTTATCTTGATAGTTGTTAAATGCACAACAACCAATGGCCTGTCAGCCAAATACACAAGATACTGTTTATTGTGTTTATGGTTAAAACTATGAAAAAAAAATCTATTCTGTAATAGGTCATTATCATGTTTGTCACCTTTATAAATAAAGTGAGATCTCAACTTCAGTGTATGCTCAAAAATATTGAGTGAAGTCATGGAAACCAATCAACTTGACAGAACAAGAAGAATTTCACGATTTGAAAAATACTGCACTACAGCTTAGTACTGAGCATGCCTTTTTTTTTTTCCCATTTAAAAAAAAAAACAAAAAAAACCCAACAACAACAAACCAAAACAAACTATGTTGTACAGATATCCAACAGAAAGGTAATTTAAAACTTTGGGAGCGGGGTACACATGGAAAAAGCTCTCCCCCTCCTGCAAGGGCACAACACATCATTGAATGGTCTCTGAACACGGTGAAAAGTCCTTTTCTGGGGCTCTCCACAAATACCTTATCTAGTTGACTCCACAAGAGATGAAGATCTTAAAGTGAAACATTTTGCTTAAAATGTCTTCATATAAAAAACATTGTTTTAAAAAATTCTAGCAGTCTGTGCTTTTTCAAGGTTGGTTTCTAAACCAAAACTGAAAACAATCAGCAAATTTTCTAGCTGATACTAAGAACTTAAGAAGAAACACATTATTGTTTTTTTTCTAGACTTGAAACAATTCAGTAACTGAGCTTCTGATAGTCTCAATGCGGACCACATGTCTATGGGTAAGTCCCTTGGCCACACAAAGCACAACTGGTTTAGCAGGGAAAATGCAAGACCCCTAGTATTAAACCCATTGTATGATACACAAATGTATGTCATATATGCAGTGTGATATATATGTGACATCAGCGGCATTTTGTACCTTACAGTGCAAACAATATTATGACCATTCAACCTATTCAAGATCAACCAAATGCAAAGAGAGCAGCAAACTTCTAATAACTTGCTTTACAGGCAATTGTCCTTAGATGTTTGCAGTGCATGGCCTATGATAAAACTCATTAATTCCATTCAGTAAAGACATGCTCTATGAAACAAGGACATACCAATGTCAGAAAATCCACAAGAAAAAGACTGTTAAAATGCAACTTCTAGCACACTTTTCTAAGTAAATAGCTAGCTGAAGATAAGTCTCTGAAGGGATGAACACTGTGACAAGACTCAGAGAAATGTGACATTTGAATGTCTTCTCAAAGTTCATTCTGACTATGCAAACCACTTCTATTTAAACAGTTTGTTCCAAAGTGAAACACACCACAGGCAAGGTGTCTAGCAAACAAGACCTTCCATTTTCTTTGCCTACTATTAATTAGACTGTAGTAGCAAATAAATTACAGTGAGTGCTTTCAAAATTCGGAGGACTTGCATTAGTCATGGAGTTCTGAAAGAAAGATATGAAAGAAAAAAAGAAAATCTCTCTCTTGAAAGATTCATGGGCTCTTTTTTTTCCACATGGAAATCTAGTTTAGAGCACAGTTCTACAAGCAGTTGCATTGCTCAGATGAATATAATAACCTGGAGTGGTTGGTAAAGAGAATTAAGAGCTTGAGGATTACACATTAGTACCAGTACCCTGGTTTTGGCTGGACTAGAGTCAATTTTCTTCCTGGGGGCTGGTACAGTGCTGTGTTCTGCAGTTAGCATGACGATAATGTTGATAACACACTGATATTTTAGTTGTTGGTGAAGAGTGCTCACTGTAAGTCCAGGACTTTTCAGTTTCCCAGGATGTGCCAGTGAGGTGGTGTGCAAGAAACTGGGAGGGAGCACAGACAGGAAAGATAACTCAGACTACCCAAATGGATATTCCATAACATAGAAATTCATGTTCAGTACATAAAATTAGGGAAATTGGCCAGGAGGTGCTAATCGCTGCTTGGGGACAAGCTGGGCATCAGTCAGTACGTGGTGAGCAAATCTGTTGTACTTCACTTTTCTTTTTGGGTTTTATTTCACTCTCTCTTTTTGTTGTCTTTCTTTTCATTATAAGTATTAATATTATTATATTTTATTATATTCCAATTATTAAAATGCTTCTTATCCCACAGGTTTTACCTTTTAGAAATTCTCCCTGTCTCACTGCAAGGTTGGGAGTCAGCAAGCAGGCAACAAATAAAGGTTTGATCAGTTGATGAGGGCCCATCCAATATGGCTGAATTAAAGACTAAAAGACACTCACACACACTGGGACTCAACTGAATCTATTAGAATTTATTTACTAGAAATGCAATGCTTTTTTGTCTGTTTTAGAAATATTATGATAGAATCATAGTAAGGTTTTGGTTGGAAGGAACCCTTAATGACCATCTAGTCCACTCCCCTGGAAACCCAGTAGCAAAAAATGTTTGGTACTGCGTTTGTCTAAAGAGAGAACACCATGGTCAATACAGAACCTTTAATCAGTATTGTGAAAAACAAACTCTCGAAAATATAAATTATTTACTCTGTTCTTTCGTTTCCTGAGTATTCTCTTTTTCAAAAGGTTGAAGGTGGATTTATATACATCATTTACCGTTCACAAAACTTGCTTCCAGTTTGTTAGGATAAACCACAAGCCACCAGAATACTGTATAATGAGCCCTTTCCAATGACCAACAGCTAAAAATTAGTTAAGTGAACCATTATTCAGTCTCATCATTCATTAACCTAAAACAGAATGTACTGATAAGCAGCATTTTTCCCCTTCTATTAATATGAATAGTGGCACAATATTTAACTCTTCTTTAGCCCAATAATGTATGTGTGTAATACAATCTATGGCATAAATCAGATTTTCCACACTAAATGCTTATGGTTTGATTTTGGGTTTTTTGAGCAAAAAAAAAAAAAAAAAAAGGTGGGAAAATTCTGGACAGCAGCTTTAATACCATAGGGGAAAAAACCAAACAAACAAAAACCACCAACTTAAATTAAGCTCTGAAATCCATAATTAAGGTACCTAAAAAACACTTGAGTTTCATAATAATGAGGAGTATTAAGTTGATACTAGTAGCTATTAAGAAGTTTCAAATGCCAGGCCAAGTATATACCTGTCCAAAAAGGGACTTTAGGCAACTATTTTTAAAATCTCTGTCACATTGCAATAGCATTAATTACCACCCACATGCACAAATATTCTTCATTAAACTAGAAAATGGATTAACCATATTTGCTCAACATTAGTCATGTGTGCAAAGGAAAATGAATACAAAACCCATGTTAGCATCTGAACACCTGGAAGAACACAAACTACATGGATGTATGGTCAACTATCAATACCCATCTTCACGAAAGATGTGAAAAGAAACAAACAAATAACAGTTTAAGGTGCTATCAACTACAATCCCATACACTCCACACACAGATTTGAGGGTGGGGGGAATATATTTTTTGCTCTACGATAAAATTTCAAAGAGGGAACAGACCTTACCAATTACCCGTTATGTCTAGATGAAACAAACACTATTCACATCGCCACCCTAAATTTCAAGTTTCAGAATAATAATATCTAAGAGGTATTTATTTTTATTAATGAGATCTTTCTAACAGGCAGGACGGACAGAAACTGAAGCCCAGGCTGGCAGACACCCAGTGATCCAGACAGGTGCCCAGTCACCAAACTGCTCAAGGGGCTGTCCTTTTACCTCAATATTTTGAGATATTGCTGGCACTAAAAATAGTCTTAAATGGTAGTAAGTGCAAAGTTCTTGAGATTGTTTTTTTTCATTATTGCATCACAACATTTTCATCTAAACAGAATTAAATTGTACTATACGATACTGCTTTTCCAGCTACATACTTGTCCTGTATCAAAAAAGTATTGTGTACGTCTTGATTTTAAGTCATTAATATCACTGGATAGCCTCCTCTCTATTTTCTTTTTCATTCAGGTCTAACCCTTCCTGCCTTATCTCCAAGTTTTATTATGAGTTCATCATATTCCCAGCACAGTCCTCCTCAGGTTGCCTGCATCTCTCTACTGCACTGCCAACAAGAGAATATAGTACTCCATAAGCCCTCACTCGCATCACTGCCAGATGAAGCCAAATAACCCCATAATTTGTCCATAAACAGCAACAGATTTGACTATCCTGTGACAGCAAAATATTTCTTGTTTATCTACAGAATTCTATCTCCCGTAACTCTGAATGTGCTTCTAAATGCTGCACTGCCTAATCAATTATATATTTTGTACCTGGGTGCATTTTTTCCTTTACTTGTAGCACTTTTGACTTATCTTCACAGAATTTTGTATGTTTTCTTTTTAGGTCATTTCTCCCCATAAATGTTGCAAACATGTTACATTCACTGTCTTCCCAGGCATTCCTCTCAAGATGATGTCATGTAGAAATATATTTATTACTACTTCACACACTTAATTCTTATTGAAAATACCAAATCAAAGCAATAAAAATCCCTTCTGCATCTTTAATTACCAGTAATATATTTTTCAGCACTATAGTCACTAGGCAAAAAGGATAGAGTTCAGGGTCTTGCTGTGCTAAACACTATGCAACAAACCAGTAGTCCTTGGAATTAAGCATTTTGAAATAAGGTATACACCAACAAATGGATACAGATTGACAACAACAACAAAAAATTAAAGTACATTTCATTTTTTTTGTATTTCGACACCACTAGCTTGAGATAACAGAATTCACACATACAGAACAGAAACCCAAGAGAATCCATTGTGTGAACTTGTGGCACATGTGTTGCCACACTGCATTGGCCTACATACACTCTTATTTTTGTAGAAAAATTTCTAAGGAAATCTGTCTTATATTTGTAAACGAAGATTCATGTAGGAGACTAAGACCAGGCAGTTATTTAACAGAAATGAAAACACATTCTGTGTGATGGAAACACAAGAAATACTTATTAGCACAAGTATGCTAACATAGATACACCTGAGTCTGTGAAGCATGACATCATACTAAAGGACAGATAGTGCATAATGTGCTATCTTCTAAGTGAGCAACACAGCTTTTGGCCTGGCCAGTTCAAACTTGCCATAGTAACACTGTTGTTCATAGCACCAGAAATATCTGAGAAAAGTTTGTGTACATGGTGATGATGATGCCTATATATACACCCAAGTAATATTTCAATTTCCAACACAGAAACTACTGCTGTAAGGAGGAGTACCATAAATCAACTTCAAAACAGTGAGAAATTATTCAGTGTACCTGAGTGTACATATTTCAGCTATGTACAAGATTGGCACAAAACAATAGGTTTCATAGATTCAAAAGAAAGAATCTACTTCATTCCCTTTTAGGCTTATATGATGGAAAAAAAAGCTTTTTTTTTTCCTTTTGTGGGGAAACCCCACCCCCACCCTCCCCCATTAGGAGTTCATTGCTATTCGACAATTGAAGCCTATGATCATAATGCTTAACGATATGGAATGAGGCTGGAAGTCACCACTGGAGATCACCAAAATTCAACTGCCCAGCTCAAGGGAGGGCCACACAGAGCAGGCTGTCCAGGACCACATCCAGGTGGTTTCTACTATCTCCATGGACACTGTACAACCTCTCTGGGAAACATGGTGGGGAATCAATCGCCTCCCAGTTAAAAGGTTTTTCTTTTGCAAAACTAGAAATTTCAGGTTTTCATATTTGTGTCTATTTCTTCTTGTTTGTCCACTGGGCACCACCTGCAAGAGTCTGAGTCACCCAAACAAACAAATAACAAAAAAACCCCCACAAAACCAAAACGTTGCCCTCATACTGATTTTGTATTCCCAATTCCATATTATACAATTGATTTCAGTAAATAAAAAGTTTACTATTTGACATTGTGTTTGGTGCTTATGAAACTAAACTCTTCTTGCCAAGGTCTTTCTGTATAAAAAGCTGGGTTATGTTTGGGTAATGGTGTTTTGGTTTTTGTTTGTTGGTTTTTGTTTGTGTTTTTTTGTTTGTTTTGGTTTTGGGGGTTTGTTGGTTGGTTTTTTTGTTTGTTTTTGTTTGTTTGTTTTTTTCTCATTTAAGCTTTATATGATAGAAACACTGGAGGAGAATTTAAAAAAAAAATTGTTTGTTTTTTCCCCATGTTACCAAGTACATCCATATGAAGCAATTTTAACACGTCTTTATAACTTGAGGATTTCTGTGATAGATCTCTATCATCTGAAATGAAAGAGGTAACATCTAGCATCTGTGTCACTTTAGGCTGTGTGGCACCGACCCCTTCTCACCCAGCAATATGTGAATGCTCCAGATACACTGGGTAGGCACACAGAAATTACACCCTGCACAATTAACCATTTTAGATACTAAAATACATAACTGAGATCCCGTTCCTTCATCCAGCATCTCTAATAATCACTCACGCTTCGAGACATGAT
Source organism: Dendrocincla tyrannina (assembly GCA_035047865.1). Lineage (NCBI taxonomy): Eukaryota > Metazoa > Chordata > Aves > Passeriformes > Dendrocolaptidae > Dendrocincla > Dendrocincla tyrannina. Next base: position 21,101,744 of record JAWWMP010000165.1, read on the forward strand.
CCCAGCATGACACCTAGTGGCAGTAGCGTTTTTAACCCTGTCAGTGCCTTTTCAGAAGGTTACTTAGTCTTTTCAAGATTCACAGCTATTTTTAAGTTTGTTCTAACTTACCTCCAACATCTTGAATTTACAAAAAAAGTAAAAGCCTGGGTATTATCAAAATCATTGAACTGCCTTGTTTGCTTCCCTCTTAGACAGAATTGAGACATATCAGAAGCCTCTCTAAAATACTAATAACTGGTGACAATCAAAGATCCAGATTTATTTCTTCATATTTTTTTAATTCTACTTCTGAACACACTCTCAATAACAGAAATTGCTCAACTAAATAGTCTTAATGAGGCTGTAATACTCTCTTCATGCTGAGGTTTAATAGTACATACAGATTTTCTAAATACTTCTTTGCGTCCATAACTTAAAATGAGATCAATGAAAATTTTTTGGCAACTAATTCCCACTGTCTCTCTAAGTCAGAAGGTCCTGACATGCAGCCTGAAATACAGCACACTGATATACGTACGTAAACTATAATGCATATAGATGGGTGTTACAGGTGTTACCTCTAGCATATATGTTAGAGAGATTAATAATAACGGCCAGATTATGCTCACACACTTTCAAGGTTCCAACCTTTTAAACAACAATAATATTGCCTTGTGTGGTCCAATATCTGTTCTGTTCTGCAACTGGTGTTTTCATATTCATCTTAAGTCCTGTCATTGAAAAATAATTTATCGAATTAATATGATGGTGATCATCTCTAAGATCAATACAAACTCAGAATGACCACAAATAATAAGAAGAGAAAGAAAGTTTGTACCCAAGAATGTCAGGCTATTATTATTTGACATGAAGTATTATTGTGTTGTCTATTATACTGGATTTGCCCAGCAAAGTTTTGGTAATGAGGGGGCTAAGGGAGTGGCTTCTGTGAGAAGCTGCCAGAAGCTTCCCCCATGTCTGACAGAGCCAACTGCAGCTGGCTCCAGGACCACTGCTGGCCAAGGCACAGTCCACCAAGAATGCTGGTGGCACCACTGTGATATATTTAAAGAAGAAGGGCTGGCAAAAACAGCAGCAAAGAGAGAAGTGACGCCGTGTGAGACAAAGAGCTCTGCAGACACCCAGGGCAGTGAATAAGGAGGGACAGGTGTTCCAGGTGCTGGAGCAGATTCCCCTGCAGCCCCTGGTGCATCACACTGTGCCCCTGCAGACCCTGGAGGTCCACAGTGAAGTGGGTGGATGCCCAAAGAAGGCTGTGAGAAGCCTGTGCTGGAGCGGGCTCCTGGCAGGACTTGTGGCCTGTGGGGGGCCCATGTTGCAGCAGCCTGTTCCTGAAGGACTACACCCTGTAGAAGGGAACATGAAAATCTGCAGCCTGTGGGAAGGACTTATGTTGGAGAAGTTCATGGAGGACTGTCTCTTGAGTGGGAGACAGACTGCAGCAGGGGAAGAATGTGAGGAGTCATCCCTTTGAGGAGGAAAGAGAAGCAGAGAATGTGTGCTAAACTGATCACAGTCCCCATTGCCTGTCTCCCTGCACTGCTGATGTGGAGGAGGCAGAGAATCTGAGAAAAAAGTTAGGCCTAGGAACGAAGGATGGGTGGGGGGAAGGTGTTTTAGAATTTGATTTTATTTCTCATTACCCCACTCTGATTTTGATTGGCAATAAATTCAATTCATTTCCCCAAGTCAAGTCTGTTCTGCCTGTGATGATAATTTGGCAGTGATCTCTCCCTGTTCTTATCTCAACCCATGAGCCTTTCATCATATTTTCCTTGTATAGCTGAAGATGGGAGTGATAGGACAGCTTTGAGGGCACCTAGTGTCCAGCCAGGTTCAATGGCCCACACCTGTAATAGAAGCAATATTGTTTCTATCAGCTATTTTCTACAAGCAAAAGGTTATTGTAGAGACAAAATAAATTTAAAAAACCCATCACCAAAAAAAAAAAAAAAATCACAGCAGCACTAAAGTAAGACTCATTAATTTCATTAAATTTCCAGGTAAGAACAGGATCTCATCACTCTCTCTACAGCAGGCCAGGACATAATACAGAAAAACAATTTCAAACAACACATTTTCAAATTCGGGGAAATGCATTTTTAGATTGCAGTTATGTCCTTGAGGCTTAATGCTCCTTATTAATATATGCAAATATGTTTACAGAGTAGAAAGAAAAAAACCCTAAAAATATTTATTAAAAAAACAGCACTTACCAACCCCCAAAAGACTAAATCCACAAAATAAACCAAGTGGTCCTTTTTTTCTTGTTTTTGGGGGGAAGGGAGTAATGTGTGTACGTGAAGGGGCAGGGAGGGAAGTGTTTGTTGGGTTTTTTTAATTCAAATATTAGAATTACAAATCCCTTAAAAATGTCTGCACACAATTGTGCACATCAGCCTTTTTAATCCTAATTTGTGACATTCAGAAGAACCTGCTTCATCAGACTTATTGCATTCTGGAGTTTATGTGGCTTCATTGCCTAGGTAGTGAGGGACACCTTTCTACAGTCTCTGAGAAAGGCTTAAAAAAAGCAAGAACATAGTTGATTTGCTTATGGTCTTTTCATGTACAAAATCAGAAAATACTTGATATTATAAAGACTTTTTCAGTCTGACAAAGAAAGGCATAAAACCCCTCAACAGCTGGAAGCAGTAGTCAGTAAAATTCTAACCTTAAAAAAATGCACCCATAAATTGATGTTAACAGCAAGTGAAACTACACTGAGATGGATTACTGGGGAAAAAACAGATCCTTCACAATGAGTCTTTAGAGAAAGATTGGCTGTCTTTCTAAATAAGTTGCTACAAATGTTGGGCATACAAATTGCAATCACTAAGAAATTCGATGAACTGCAGAGGTTAAATATTAAAAAAGGGGTTTTTTAATCATGAGAGAAATTATATTCTAGAACAGACTTCCAGCAGGAGGACTGATGGCTCCCCTTCTTTATTTGATGCAGATATGAAAATTACTTTCAAGAAGGCTTGTAATCCAAGAGCAAGACCTGACCTTCCTGACTCCAAAGATCCCCTTCTTGTCATGTACCTTCTTGCCATTTATTAATTTCCTTTTCTTGAGAAATTACAAAACTCTGTAATTATTAGGAAATAATAATTTTGCTATTGTTATGGATATTGAAAAAATATCTTGAGGCTCAAACAAGTATCAAAACCCCAAGTGTGAAATCCTCTTCACAGGTAGCATCTGCTTTGAAAATACACGGACTGCTAAAAAAAAAAAAAAATCAGCAGGATCTGAGAGAAAAGAAACATAAGGCATTACACAACAGCAATGAAAATCTTTTGCATCAGGTCACACATAAATATGAGAACAGCTATATGTACCCTTTGCCCTATCTCTGAATGATGACCAAATACTGAAAAAAAACCACACACCAAAAACTTGGATGATTCTTCCCCTGCATGCTCATTGTCTCCAGCAGAGAAAAGGAAAGTTAGAAGAAGAAGCCAAACCTTTTCATTTTTGATCCAACCTTTAAAGAACAAAATCTGCATGGTACACAATGGGTTGTTTGTTTGTTTGTTTTTTACAAAAGAACAAGTGTGTATCTGTAGGAAAAGTCTATGTAGAATATTTTAATTCTGGTAAGACAAAAATGTTGAAATGGGATAATTAATAAAACAGTAATCTTCAAGAAATTGGCTATTAACATCATTTAAGACTATTTTTAGTTCAATACTTGAGCTGGTTAAGTCTCTAATAAGCTCACCTAATTTCCCTAATTGTCTACTTTTAAATTATAATTTTAGCAAACTGCTGAGCTGTCAAAGAGATACCTATTCAGATCAAATCATTTTACTGCAAGTTAATGCCAAATGATTTTACCATCTGGACATTTACCTCTATCAAATGAGTCACCATCACCAAAATACTTCATTGGTGTCACATGAAGAATTTCTTGAGGAGAAAAAGAAATAAAAGTCATTTTTGAACAAGTCTCTAAGCAAGATACGAGCAGTAAATTCCATTTTCAGAAGGCACTGTTCATCTCATTTAAGTGAAACTTAAAAACATAGGCACACAGTTTAAGTATGATAAGCTTAACGAGTTACCACTTTTGAACTGTGTCACAATAAATAATAAAACTCATGTTCTTAAAACAGACCAACAGACTTCTGTTCAATCCACCTGGACTCACAACAGACTTTGTGAAGATTCCACTAGCCTCCCTTACCATTAGTTAGAACTTAGCAGCTTCAAAGCTCAGCCAGTTAAATACTGCCTGAGAAACTGCCAGGAAAACATTTTAACTTTTTCACATACATAACACCCCAAACAAATTACTGGATTATTTAAGCTAAAATGACTGACTCGCAGTTCAGTGGATAAGAAGCCCTCCCCATGTTCTGCTGACTGTGATTTTGGGGTGCAGCACTTATCAGAATTTCAGAACAGATCGGGTTGGGCTCTAACAGCACCTGCTCCAGCTATGGTAGAGTGAACCTATACCAAAACAACTGGCTTCACCCAGCACTGGCAAAACTTCTTCAATTAATAACATCAAATGTATTTTAGGTGCCAAAGAATATGATCTTTCCTTTTCAACTGAAGAACTGAATAAAAGGAAAATCAATTTTGTTTACTTTTATGTACTTCACAGATACCATCTAGAGGCAAGTGTAAAAAATGTTGAAGAGATTAATTACTTCAGTATACTTAATATGGGCATAACGATGTTCAGTTTTCATGCTTCCCAGCAGAAACTAAACATGGGCTGCAGAAAGAAATTTTTCCAATATTAGTAACTCCCTAGCTTGGAGTTGTCTGTAAATTTTGAAAAATACCAAACATTGTTGGGCCTCAAGACACAATAGGTAGGTGTGTCACCAGTCTGACAAAATAGGTTAGCTCCTAGATATGCTCCTAACTTACATCTAGCTGAATGACCATACACAGGAGGAGACTTGCCATTGTTTATTTCTCCCACTTACCCAGGGCAGAGTGGGACTGAAGGAGAAGGAGTTATTGGAGGAAAGCTTGTTTCAATCAAATTTCACTGTAACCACTGTTGTTACCTTAGTTAGAGCTTCAGTAGACAGAAACTGCTGATGTAATTTAGGAGTGACCTTTCAGATCATGGCGGAGGACACTTTCAGCACAGCGACAAACAAAGATTGAATTATTATAGCCCTGGTAAAACTGGCCTCCAGATAAAAGGGTCATCACCAAATCCCACTGAGGTGACTTTGTACAAGTACATGTTATCACACAGTAAAAGTAGGTCTGGATAATTTGGATGTGACATTGTAAAAGTCACCCATTAAACTTCTGCAAGTTCTACAATACATGGGTGTTACCAGTAACAGCCAAGCTTTGCAAATAGTGTTAAAAGCCAGACCGGTATCTTCTGTATTTGTAGACAGCAACAATGAAATTACCATGTTTTTAAAGCATTATCATTGCTCATGTAAAGCACTGAGACAACATCAAAGGCAAGAGCTTAATAGAAGTAGTTAATAATAACATATAAACATTATTGAAGTCAGCCTTCTGATCCATGTAATATAGTAGTCATTGATAAATAGGATTGCAGTAATTAGCTTAATGTATTAGCATCTTTAATGAAATTGTTTTTCTGACTTGCCAAAACAGATATACATTAAAGACTCCAAAGGTGAATTCTGTTTCACTATGGTCATCTGCTCAGAGCAGGAGGTTTATTAAGTTGGAATAGCATATGCTGTGAAGATGTGGTAGTGTAAAACTTGTGTTAAAAAGTTCAGATGTGACACTGACAAAGTGGTGAATTAGAGTGAGTGTGAATTTGAGAATCTTTGTCTAGTTGTAAAGTTTAATCATAAATTTCAAGATTATCGTCCTCTTTGGTTTTACTATCTATTGAAAACAGAGAATATTATATATTTTAAATCCAGAACTGGGATGACCTCAGAGCTGTAAAGAGATTAAAAACTCAGAGCTCATGAACAAGATACTGAAATCAATGGGGTATCACACCCTTAGCACTCCTTACTCAAAAGCTGACCTGAGGCCATGGTGAGTCTTTCTCTCCATGCTTCTAGTCCAGATAGACAACTGGATGATGAGGCCCCAGAGTCAGGACTGTCAAAGGACTTGCTGCAAAGGTAGGATCAAGGATTCCTTCTCACAGGCTAGTTCTTAGATCTGTGCGTGCTCCCACCAGTGCAACAGTTCCCAGATCAGAAAAGCTTTGTTAATAAGAAATGAGAAAACACACATTAGAGGATCTCCTTTATAGTTTTCTCACCATTAATGTCCTAGTGTCCCAGAAATTCTAGTGTTGATTTAGAAGCTTAAAGGCCTTGAAAGGCCAGACATGGATTTCCAGGCTAAAGAGTCCTGATATCTCAGAAGACTAAAGAATTTCTTTGTTTGGGGTTGAGTACTCCCCCAAAACCAGAAATACTAGTCTGGCATATTCCAGAGTCAGAATCAGTCCAGGCAGCAGGGCTGTCTGCCCCTTTTGACCCTGCTGTTTACCAGGTGGAAAGCAAAAAGCAAACCAATAAGCTTCCATAGCATAATTTTAATCATAAATTCAACAAAATCATTCCTATGATAGGTAAGTGGAATTCCCAACTCAACTGAATAAGAACAAAAATAATGTGGACAGGATACCTTAGAGGGGAAGCTAAAGGAGTATCAATTTCCTGTCACTGCCTCAGGGACAAAACGCTCTGGAGGTAAGTTGCAGGAATACTCATGGCTGGAACAGGGTCTGGAAGTCATGTAGGACTATGAATGGGGACCTGAAAGCTACAGGGTCAAGTCTAGAAGCAAAAGCCAACCTTAGAGCCTGTACAGAAATTACTTTGACAGAAAGTGACCTAATTGTACTAGAAAGAAAAGGAAAGCAAAGATCCAAGAAGATAAATATCTTGAAATTTTGAAGACACAAAGGGAGTCTATTGTGAAAACATTTAATTGTTATGTTCCTATGCTTAAATAAAGGACATATAAGAGAAAAGATTAAATAGTGAATGCGCCAAATTGCCTGGGAATGTCAGCCAGGACTATACTTTGAGTTTAATTTTAGCCTACCTGCACCATGCCCCACCAAGTGCCAACGCTTTCTGTGCTTAAAATCAGTCTGAAAGAACTATTTAACATCAGTGTTCAAAACAATAAGATCCAAATTAAAATTCAGGTAATAATTTCATCCAAAAAGATCTGGTTCACACCACCATTCAATATTATACTATTGAATTTATTCTTTCACTGTTTTCTTTTCTGACAAGTATCTGCATGTCTGGATTCCAGTCAGAACTGTGTGGGTTTTCATAAAGGATTCATCACTATAGTAACCAAGCACAAGTCACCAAGTGTAAGGGGTTTTCTGTCTCCCTCTCTTTTGGTGGTGTTTTTTTTCGTTGTTTTTTTTGTTGTTGTTGTTTTGTTTTGTTTGTTTGTTGGTTTTTTGTTTTTTTTTCTGTGTGTGTGTGTGGTTTTGTGATTTTTTTATTTTTTTTTACCTTTTAAACTGACAGTGAAGTGGGACATAATGAGTTAGTTGAGATTCTCAGAAGCTTCCATAGAATTCCAGTGACAGTTGGGTTTATAAGCCCTCCAGAACTTATCCAGCAATCCCTGCATAAATAGAATTATGTAGAAGTCTCTGCAGTGCTTTAAGCCCATGACTACAATAGGAGTAAATGTTGTTCCTAATAATTTTATTCATAGGGAGCACAGGATAGGTGAAAGGTTGTATTCATGGGTTTTCTAGCCTCCTCATATTGCAGATGAAAATGTGGATGATTTTGAGATAAGTCACAAAACACAGCAAGAAACACTGATCACTATTCAAACAGACAGTAAAAAGTCTGAGTCAAACAATTTTAATAAAATCTAAGGATAAACATTGCCTGTCCTTTGCAAACAATTTGAGAAAACGTTTTAAGTAAAATAGCAGAATTTTTTTCCCCTCACAAAAATATTCCTAAATGCAATGTGCCTCAAAACATATACCTAACCAAGCCACTGAAAGCAGCTTTCAAAAATTATAAAAATTATATTAAAAAATTATATTGACATAAAAATCATATTTGTGTGTGCATGTATGTCTATAAATAAATTTGTATTAAAAGACTCATGAAGATCTCAGGCTGCTCTGCAAGTATCAACTGAAAGCAATTGCCTATGTTTATTTTAATGTTACCATAGAAAACTTCTATTTAGTGTTTTCATATGTCTGTCAAATTAGTGTTGTTCCTTATTTTGATTCTGTTGCTTTTAAAAAAAAAAAAAAAACTATGGACATGGAAAGCCCATAAACTTTGTGTAAAATATACAATATAATGAACAGAGCTCTCGTGTCAGTTGCTAATCTCCTAATAATATCCATTGCACTGAAGCATTGGAGCAAGTATCAGAAATGTGCAGCAATAAGATACAGATTTTTGACTGTGGTATGCAGGTGTAGGAACATTTGACATAATGTAGTCCAAGATTTGAATGACCAAAACTGTGCTTAACAAACAAACCCCCCAAGTCTGAATCATTCAAATCAATTTTCAAAATGAAAAACAGCATAGATGAAATGGGTGCCTGATGATCAAATTTCAGTCAACAACCATCATCAGCTAACATTATACACACACAGGTAGGGAAATGACATTTGAACAATCATAATGAGTAAGTTTCATCTTGAATGAGGATTAAATTTAACCTACTCATATAGTCATTAAACACAACTGTTTAAAATGCAAATGTCACAAACCGCTTAATCCCATTATACAATTTCCACCATTTACAAATCAGGCTGTTTTCCTCCTGCAACCTTATCAGCACAGAAAAGTAACAGGCTAGGAAGACTTGTACATTTATTTGTGCAGGTAGGTAAAACCAAGACAAAATGACTGCATTAGTAGAAAGTATCAGAGAGAGAGCAGTTCAGGTTCAGCTAACCTAGTCCAGTACTTTATGAAGAACAAAACATTTTAGGAATCTCATTACTATTAGCTAATTCATAATAAAATTACTTTGCCAGATCTGGTTGCTTCAAGTAAGCAGATTTTTTTATCTTGAAAAAATCATCATACGCAACACCAGATCCTGCTTACAGGAATGAGATCTCAAGTGGAATGACAAGATTCAGTAAAAACAGGACATACAGGGGTCTAATGAAGTGACAGCATGGCAATACAGCTACAGTGCCGTTTGTTCACAGCTTACAGGTTTGCATTAAGGAGTTGCTGTAGACATGCAGAAATAGCAGCAGTCTCCTACATTCAGCTCAAGTACTTTTGTCTCAGTTCTCATGAATTTTTACAGAAGCTAGCAACATAAACTATTACAAAATACTAGTTATGATCAGTTTCATCTCATGAATTATGTAATAAATAAATGGAAAATCAGTGAAAACTGCACTGTTATTGATTACTAAAGTTGATGATGGATTGAGCATTCTGCCTAATTCAACTTCTGCCTGTCACTAATTTGCCTTTACACTGAGCTCATTAGTTTGCATTTAATGAAAGTTTAACTTGTATTTGGCTATGGCATATTTTCTAAAAGTGACAGAAATGACATGAAAAAGACAAGAAAATACACCTTTCATGACAGTTTATTTTAGCAGTTCATCATGTAAAAGAGTACCCATTTCTAATTTGAATTTAGCTGGCCTCAACTTTCTAGGCTAATTATGTCCTTTTATCTCCATATAAAAGGAGAAAGCAGTTGCTTCCTTTCCCAGCTTGATTAGAAAGTCCTACAGTATTTTGTAACAAGACCTTTCTAACCAAAGGGTAGTTTGGGATTAGTTTTTCCCCTCCCGGTAAAAATTTCTGACTATCAACATACTGATTCTACTAACCAGAAAGAGAGATACTAAAGATTCAAATATAGCAAAATTACAAAAAAAAAAACCGAAGGATGATGAAGGACTCAAAATACACCCAGATATCACATAGAAAATACTTTTTCTGCTGGCCAAGAACATAAACCACTAAGCAAATAAGCTCTTTTTGGAATGAGCTAGATGTAGGGGAAACTTAGCATCTGTAGGTTACATGATATGGGCTCAGTCCTGAAAAATGCCCCTTAAGACAGTGTTTGGAAAGTAAAAAATAAGCAGCACGTGAATAAGAAATTTCAGACCACATGAGAACATGAATACAGAATAACCACTGCTTCCCTAGGAAGAAAACTGTATACTTGTTGAAATGCCTTGCAAGGAACTGCTGAAAGAAGCAGAGTTAAGAGTCTGCATTTAGTTCCCCAAAGGCAGCAATTGGCTAAGATGACATTGGCTCATTAAAATGGATTCTCTATTTTATGCATAGAGGAACTGCAGAAAGAGTAGATTGGGGTATTAGACTAATGGGACAGAACAGCTATAGCTATGAAAAAACTGTACAGCTGAATTATCATCCCAAGGACCAACCCATAAAGATGAAGTGTTTGGTCACACTAAAAAGTCTGTATTCAGTCATATGAGTTTACCACCTTGTATTTGTACAATATATGTCACCACTATTTGTGGAATTAAAAACAAACAAGCAGCTTCTTCTCCTTAGTAGTGTCTTGGGAAAAGGAGCATCTTTACTCAGCATTAGGATATATAACAAGAAGAAATTAATGAAAATATCAACTGCATTAATAGCCATAATGTGCTTGTAAATGAGAATTGCACAAGAAAATCTTTCTCTCAAATACGGAAAATGTCAGATTAAAACCTACTACTCCCTGAACAAGAACACCTAACTAATGAGGATAGATCTAATTTATGTCCACATTGACAGCTGTCTTAAAAGCAGATTCATAGATTCTCAATAATATTTTTTTAAAAATCAGTTTCCATAGCAACTGCCACCTCCTAGTCCTGTCCCTAAGGCACAAAACAGCTAATAAAATAATAATAATAGCAACAATAACAACAATACTATCTACTTCTACAATGTCTACCAAGAGAAAAGGTTAGATATCTTCTGGGAAACAAGGAAGATTCTTACAGTGGAGATTCAATCTGTTGCAAGCATATTATGATGTATTTTTTATTATTTATTTTGTTTTGTGAAATGGAAAACAGAAATACACAACTTTCTAGAAATTAAATTAGAGTGAACTGTCCTTTCATTCAAACCATTTTCTGCTATGGTGGTAATGAATTTCAGAAAGGAAAGCAGAGAAACATATAAAAGAGGAAAACAAAACACAGTAAAAACAATCAAATAAGCTATAATATTAACTAGTTGGTCAGGTTCTGTCCATTATGAATTGATTTAGGCAGTCTTCCTGACAGGTGTTGAAAGAACTGTGAAAACCTGTTAACTTTTCAGCTAAGTGATGCCCACTATCAAGATCATTGACATCTATTATTTCTTTGGCAGCAGTGATAAAGGAGTGCAGTATTTTCTGGCTTTGAAAAAATTCCAGGAGAGTTGTAAAAACGGATTCTTTGCCACAATTGCTTCAACACAGCATGAGAGTTTAACCAAGGAGTACATATGGTAGAATGAAGCCTAGCAGAAATACTGCAGTATGGTACCATAATAGTACCTCATACTCATATATCCTCTCTCTGTTCCCTCACAGATTATGCATGACATGTATATGCTTCATGATGACTGTAAAACTGCTGAAAACCTATGCAATTCCTCACTCTCAGTAGATAGATTAAATGGAGATTCACAGAGGTCTTATAATGTACCTAGTAGGCAGATATTAAGTTATTTCAGCCTGACAAAAAATACTTTCAAGTGCTTTCTCAGGACAGCATACAGACCAGCAAGATTCTAGTAATGAGAATAGGTACTTTTATACAAAGATTTGAATATCAAAATTCAGTAAACAATCTCCACACACACCTTCTGTACTTTCTAATACAACCTAGCATAAGACAATGAGTTCAAGTATCTGATAAGAAATATACTTTGCCTTGAAGTGGCAGACTTAGACATTTAGGGTCACCACATCTTAAGCGTGTAAAAGGAGACTATTAAGTGTGGAAGTGATCTTAGTACTACACTATACTGGTGCTTTTACCAACGCTGCTCATATTCAATCCAATTGATCCAAAAGCAAGCTAAGAACTATCTTCATGTCTCTGTAGACAGACATATATATGGAAAACACAGAGTCATATGGAGGTTTTCTCTCCTTACTAGCAAAGCATAACTGAAAAAACTAAGTCTTGAAACAAATTTCTTAGGAATAAGGAAACGAATGGTCAATTAACCTAAGAGGTGAAGGAAGCGAATCCCACAATTTCCTGTCCCCAGAACCTACGGACTTAACTATTATGCAGTGAATATGCTTTCTAGGAAGAGTTTGTAGGTTTTTTTGAGGGTTTCTTCCATGTTTGTGATCAGTGAATCCATTAATTTCCAGGCTATGTGTAAATACATAATCTGTATTTACAACTATTTAAAACCCTAGCTTTGCATTTGAATATCGTTAACTTTTTGACAACTCCTTTGAGACTTGTATGTATCTTTGAGTGTAACCCAGCTCTGAAAACATAATGGAATCATTCAGTAATGTATCCAAATATTAAGTTAATCACCAGATTTGGTAAGATGACATTAGCAGGAAAAAATTTGTTGTTGCTTCATTTTTCCTCATTATGGAATACGAACTGTCAGTTAATCAACACGCTGTCATGGCAAGGGCTTGTGTAACCACCCTCATGGAAAAGGCTAGTTATACTATAATATCATAGTCCTCAGGAAACTAAACCTACTGTCTTGTCCATATAATTATTGAACAAAATTTAATAGCCTATAGCAAAGTAAAAATAAGAGACCAACTAATCACTGAATGAGTAAGGTTGGAAGAGATGACAGAGGGTCATCTGGTCCAACCTCCCTGCTCACGGTCATCCAAGAGCACATCACCCAGAACTGCATGCAAGCAGTCCTTGAGTATCTCCAGTAAGAGAAACTCCACAATCGCTCCGGGCAATCTGTACTGCAGTGCTCAGTCACTCACACAGTAAAGAAGTTCTTCCTCGTATTCAGCTGGAACTTTCTGTGCGTCGGCTTCCATCCATTGCCTCTTGTCCAGTTACTTGGCAACCTTCCCTCAGATACTTACAGATATTGCTGAGGTCCCCTCTCAGTTGTCCCTTCTCATGGTTGAACAGGCCCAGCTGCCTCAGCCCTTCTTCTTAAGAGAGATGCTCCAGTTCCTTAATCATCTTTGTAGCTCTCCACTGGACTTGCTGCAGGAACTCCATGTCTGTCTTGTACTGAGGAGCTCAGAACTGGACACAGCACTCCAGGTGTGGCCTCACTAGGGTGGAGTAGAGGGGCAGGATCCTCTGCTAGCAATGCTCTTCCTAATGAACCGCAGGATACCTTTGGCCTTCTTGGTCAATTCTGCCAATCCTAATCCCTTCCTAAATTAAACTATATAATTTCTTTGAAATTCTACATAGTCAAAACAGTACAGCATGTGATACAAAACCCTAACTAACTTTCCACATATTCTAATCAGTTCAGATAACAATAACACTAAAATATAGCATTGTAAATTCTCTATTTAATCAGGTGCAGAGAAGAAAATTAGAAGAGTTAAGAGAGCAGTGGTGAAGGGTGGCAGTGAGGCAGATGCAGTCTGAGGGAGTAAACTGCAAACCCAAAACAGTGCCCCTCTATGTGATTCCCTGCTCACTGTGTCCACTTAGAAATTCAGAGGATTAAATTTGCATGTGCAGGCAAGGAAGTAACTATAAACGGGCACCACAGTGCCCTTACACTAAGGAAGCACACTTTTCTTACGAAAGTGTGATCATGTCTAAAGCAGACTACTTCAGGTGGCAGACTGACTGCATCAGTATGTTACTTTCTTTGAGGGTACAGTTGTGTTTTATTTCAACAGGATGCAACTGTGGGTTTCTGACACTCAGTGCCATGTCAGGAGGCTAAGTGTAGGCTAGACATCTCAAGCACAACTACTTCCACAGAGCAGTAGGCAACTGTGCTGAGGTTCTGTATATCCTATTTCTTCCCTATCTCTGACAACAACACATATGCCTGTTTACACACAGAGACACACAATATACATAAGCTTTAGTTGGTATTGGGGTTTCTTTTGATACTGCAGCTGTTCTCTCTGAGACTGCACTGGTTCCCCATGTTATGGCTATGCAAACTTAGCAATGTCATCTGTGCAGTCTGAGTAAATTTTGAAGTTAGTAATACTTTCTTTTTCTTCCATCTCTCCTCCCAAATTACTGCGCAGGAAAGAGGAGACAGAGATTACAAGAAACAGGTTGTTTAAAGACTGACTTTCCAGATATTCTCCAGCCTTGCTATACAAGAGCACTAACAGTGTCTGGATGCATGCCTGTTCCTTCTCTACCACTGACATACTATAAAAACTTGGGTAAGTCATTTACATTCTTGTGACTTATATCCAAAACTCGATACTAAAGTTTAATGTTAATGTTAATTATATTAAGATTATTATATCGATATTATATATGTAATTATATCTATATCTATTATATAGATATTAATGTTAATATTAAATGCTAATCCCCAATTCTTATTAATATTAGTGCTTACGTTAATACTAATGCTTACACTTTTCTAATAAACATTCACTGATCTAAGGTGAAGATATTTTAGTTAATAATGATTAAGGCACAACAAAATTTTGCTCTAAAATAGAGACAATTTCCAACAAACTATAATATGTCCCCCTTTTGTTCGCTTTCTTGTGTTTGAACAACAGTTTATTTCCTTAATAAAATAAACGTCACAGTGTTGTTGGTTTTATATATATATATATATAGTTCAGGTACAGTAAGAGAACAATAAAATTAGTAACAGGTAGTAGTGCCATTTTACTACATTTAACACTGAAAGTGTAACCCATTCCAAGATCACTGTTCTTATTTCTTCTTGAATAGATTAATTATCTCAGTTGTCCCATCACCTATAGCAGAAGTTTATTGCTTTTAAAGCAAGAAAGGCAGAAAAAATGTCCATGCAGTTCATGAGAGAGGCTGGATTTTATTTTAAAGCTCCTGCACAAGGAAATCCAAGTGAGAGGGCAGACTGGTGGCTGTTCTGTGTGCCATTTCAGCTAGAAAAGATGCATGGCAACTATGCACCGCTACAGACCCGTGTGGTGCATGTTATCCTAATTGAACCAAGCATCTATCCAAGCTCGCTGTGGCAGGCTGCCTAGCTGTGTGTGAGGCTTGCTCCTGGCAGGAGACAAAGTGCTCTCACTCTCTGGCTCACCAGGCTGTGAGGGCACTGCTGCCGCTGAGTGAGCCAGGGGAAAGTGGGGAGAGCACTGAGGAGAGGGGGAGGAAGAGCAAAATTCCAGCTGCACTTGCTCACATAAGAGCTCCCTGTTAAACAGCCTTGGAAACAGCCACAGCACCAAGTTCAGAGGAAGCCTGCACGGTGCCAAGTTGGCACCTGCTGGGGAGGAAAGGAAGCTGCCGGGGAAAAATAACTAGAAAGAAAAAAGAGTGGTGAAAACTCACTAGAAAGATGTTAAATATTAAAAATAAGTATAGAAAATGGATATGAAATGCTGCTTTTTCCCTAAAATTACAGTTTGGTTGGAAAACCTAGGTTAAATAAAAAAGTTGTGAAAAATATAGTCAATACTGTCTCAGATATTTGTCTTGCTGAAGTAGGCAAGTTGGGCAAAGCACAATTTGGTGGACTACTATGCAAGGCAGATGGAAGGTTAAATGCAATTTTGAGAAGCCATGCAAAGATGAACATGGTATTCTCCACTTCATAGAAGAAATTAATTTCACTGGGAAATTTATCTTTTGGTATAGGTATAAAACAGAATTAAAAATCTTTCTATTTATTAAAATGTTTAAAAGGTCTTCCCTAGTGACCTAAACCAATTTAAGCACTGCAACTGCAATCTGCCTACTGAAAATTCAACAGTGATTACATAAGTGTAGAGGACTTCTGGTCCTGCAGTCTCAGAGGTAACTAACATTAGGAGAATTCAATCACAATGGTTTTTACACTGGTAGCCAAAAGCTTTCTATTTATAATCACTAAAATTAAATACTCACATACCTCCACATACTCACATACATTAAAATAAAAAGGTGCTTTAACAAGTATTTCTTCCAATAGTTACTTGAGCTAATTAAACACTACACAAATAATATAAACACCACATCACAATTATCAAAATTAACCACCTGTGACAAAACTACTCTAGGACAGAATAAGAGCAGAGGTTATACTAATGGGGTCTGCAGAAAATTCTGGTGTCAAGCTGGTCAATTCTGGTCTAAAACTTGACAACCCCTAACAAAGGGATTCTTAAGAACTTCTGAAGCTGTATTCTAAGTATTTGGCAATCACTATAATTTAGCCATTAGATCATTTGGACATTTTGTTAATTTGTTCTGCAGGGGATTTTAGCCAACCTTGAAGCCAAAGAGAAACTTCTGATCTGTGATGGATACAGACACAAAATACTGTTTTTAAGTAGAAAATAAAATATGTTCTTCTCTTGGTCATTTTATTCTTCCCCACAATGTCCTTTCAATTACTTTGCTGGAGTTTTGTAAATATTCTTTCTGCTTTGTGGCTTATTTTCTTGTTACTGCTATGAACAAAATTCCTAATATAGATTAACATAAACAGGTATCAACCTGGGATAATGGAAAATATCTCTGAGGAGTTATTTAAAAATGGTATGAATCCTGTTATTACTCACTTTGAAACAAGAACATAACAGGCATTAAATGTCCCTGCAACAGAGACACTTATGGTGACTGTGTATTCCCTCCTGACCCTGTAGCACCCACCAGCTAAGACAACTGCATTTAGCTGCAAGTGATGAAGAGCAGGTAGCATGATACCCAGCATGACTGGTATCAGCCAGCAGCAAGCAAAGTGACTCTAGAGCAAGCAGTGTGAATACATTATGTATATTCAGTGCAACATTTTAAGTGAAATATAAATTAGAACTCTTCATAAAACTCGTTGTTGGGTTTGTTGGTTTTTTTTTTTTCATTTGATGTCCATACCAAGGACAGGAAAATAAGGGACAGATGTGTCAAGCTATTTTTATAAAATTAAACAAGAAAGAAATTAATTTTTTTATAATGGAAAAACATATTTTTTTCATCCCAAAACAAAATACAAGGTGGAAGCATGAGTAGCCTTTTCTCCCCTCCCCAATCAAGTAAAACACCTCACAAAAAAATTCACTTCAAAAGAAGAAAGCAAAAGGTCAGTATTTAAACTGCCTGCTGAATTTGATCCAAGTTCACTGTTCTGCTCATAAAAACATTTTTCATCAAATTTCATATATTTCCCCCAACATTAAAACCATTTAATTTCTAGACTTGGGTTGGAATGAATTGGTCTCTCCCTCTTGTTGGAGTCACAGCTCTGCATCATTAAATCAATTACATCCTATTAAGCCTGTGTTCTGCAGACATTCTTGTACAGTACATGTGATAAGAAACAGCAAAAAGGAGACCAAGATTTAGATAAGATTTGCTTATATAAGCTCAGACACTGTCACTAATTGTAACTTTAGAAATACCAAAATGTTGTTTATAGGTTTTCTTGGTAGAAGATAGCAATATAACCTTAAAACCTCAAAATACACATAAAAAACCAACCAACCAACCAAACAAAAATACTAAGAAGACAACAGGTGTTAGGGAAGTTGAAGAAATAATATCATAAGTTATGGGGAAGAAGAAAGAAAATTGTAATATTAAATATGAGAAAATAAAATCATATAAGACAATATATTGAATAAATAGCTATTTACTTAAATAGCTTGTTTTCATTAAAATGTTTGGTAAATAATGCTCCTGCTGTAGCTTGTGTGCAAATAATTTGATACAAATGAGTAACTGAAATGTGGCTTTTATTTATCTCAGACCATTCACTTAGGAGAACCATTTCTCATCGCTTATAAGCAAGACAACTGTTCCTCACCACCCACAACACTTCCTTGCCCTCTGTTGTGAAGTTTTTATCTCTAAAATTTTGCACTATAGCTGAGATAATTTATAGGAAATTTTAATGGAATTAATTACAAGCTTTTGGAAGGGTACAGTATCAAATAACCTTCCTAATCATCATGTTAAAAACATGAAATTAGATTTATATTTGCAATAATTGACATGCACATGTCAATGCACATTTACATGCGCACCTGTTAATTTTTAGGAAACTAGATTGAAGTGTGCGCTACTTAATTCTGGAGTAACTGATTCTAAAATTTTAAAAATTCTTCTGTATCTTTAAGAAATGGAAACTGCTGTACCCTGTGCAGGTGCAACCCTACCCATCCACTTTATCCACACCACTTCCAGATGTGCTTTCCTATTCACTGATTCACTTGGAAAGTAATTTTTTTTTCCCAGTTATTTTTTTCTAACTCATTAGTTCCCTGACCTAATTCACTCTGCAGCCAAAACAAGCAATTGAACTTGCATAAAAGGACAGTAAAGAGTAGAAAGAAGGAGGGGCTGGGGACTAGGAAAAGGATCAGGGATGCAGACATAAGCATCAAGTAACTTGCTGGTAACTGTTGCTTGAGTATGCAGACATCGATTAACTAAATTATGAGTTGTTTTGAGCATTCGACTTCATTTTCTTGTCACTGGAGAGACGTTGTATCAGTGAAACAGGAACATCAAGGAAAATATCACCTCATGAATCATGAGCATAATCTACTTTATAAAATAACTTTTGCCTAAGTGACAAAAAAAAAAAAGAATCCACATGACTTTTTATGCAAAAAGAGGCTATATCTCAGCAGAAGTCTAGGGAGTATAAATAGTGAAATGGCTGCTGCTAAGATAGAGGAACTAGTGGGAGAGGAGAAAGCATAAGAGGAATTCGGTATTGTTCTCATTGCCCAAGCTATCCAGTAATTTCCTAGCAACACTGTAAACCACTAGTTTGAAATGGCAGGAGGAAAGAGTCCCTTAGTTTTGTAAAAGGAAAGGAGGTGGGAAGAAAGGGACACTCCCTTCATTCAGGATTCCTTCATTCAGAATTGCTTTGTAGGAAATGCACAATTCAAATTACTTGCATTTGAAGGTCAAACTTCCTGCCATGCACAAGCACAGTGAAACTGATTGTTCACAAAAGCCTTTCGTTGCTTTAAACTATTAAAAAAGGCAAAATTAATATATCTACTAAATTAAACCTGACATGGTTTAAAAAATGGGAGGCAATCTGTTTTCAATTCTGCAATCATTCATTGCTTCTATTTTATTAAGCCAAAAGACAGAACAAGCTTAAAATGCATTAACTTAGTTAAACAAAGTCTGATTTTATGATGCAAATGTCAGTCTTCACAGTTCAGTAATTTTTTTTAAATGTTATACGACTTGTCTACATTACCTCAGCTGACAGGTTTTTTTATAGCTTTTTTTAGTATGTATCAAGGTCCCTGATTCTACCACCCACAGCCATGCTGATCCAAACATTATCTGAAATTATGCTTGTTTGTTTCACAAGCAGCTCCTATTCTGCAGGATGACACATGGTAACCTTCATATTCAGAGCAGCTCTCAGAAGACATCCTGCATAGCCCTCATTGAGAGCATTTTCCTCACATTTTAGGAGATACATACGTACATAGCAGGTACAACCAAGTACATACATTTTAAGTCATTATATGTCAACAGCTCCATATATTTGTTTCCTGTCTGGAAACTAAGGTACCATGAATTACACCACCTTCCTCCTTCTCTTTATTAGCTGGGGTTCAAAGAAAAAAAAAAAACAAACCCTTTTACATAGTCTATTTTTTCACCAGCTCAAAACAACCAAGATAATGAATTAATCAGTGTTAAGTATAAAAAATACATCTTTTAAGTACTAGGAGGATATATGTAAACAATGAAGAAATTAATTATTCAAAGGCAGTGAATCATATAAACCAAATACTGTGTTTTAGAGACACTGTCACAGGAACTAAGAGTCATAAAAACTTCAGGCAGAAATACAAATCCAGGTATTCGTAAGGGAAATGAAACAACAGCCCAATTAAAATGCTGATAATCCCTGTGGGAATGTATTTAAAGCAGCTAATTAAGAGAATTCTTCCACTTCCCATCACACCAGGCTTAAACCTTTAACATAGAGACACCTTATTCAGTAAAAGAAGAATTCAATTAATTCAATTCATTTTTCTTTTGCTGCAAGAAAAGCAGAGGGATTTAACTTTGCTGTAACACAAGTAATAAAAAAGGAGACTATACTAAATAACGTTAGCATGAAAGAAGACTCAAAATGCTTTAGTTATGCCATAGTCCAGCATAAGTAACCAGTGAATAGACAATTTTAAATCACACCACATAAACAGGCAATTTCTTTAAAGACTCAGTTTATAAAAACGAGGAACGTCTGATGTCCGTCTTGGATATCTGTCAAGAACAATTGACTCTCAGGCACATGAAGCAAAAGTAACATATTGTGTTGAAACTATGCATTGAAGTATAAGGTAAATGGCCAATACTGATATGTGCAGTTGTGAAATGGAAAAACAAGAGGACAATAGGAGAAGACACAAATTCCCTGTATTGTGCTTCTGGGGAAGGATTCACTTTTTCCTCTCTCACACTGGTCATCACAAGTCTTGTCCAAATCCCCTGAATAAAGTACTACTAACATACAAAAATAGTCAGGATACTCTACATATTAGACTAAGCTGTACATGATTGCCACATGTGCATAGCTTTTCCACCAGAAATTGAAGGAACTGTTTTGGTAGAATTCAGAGACTGGTTTGAAGAGAAACCTTTCAGATTGCAGTTCCCTCCTCATCTATTTATTCATTCTGTGTTTGTAGATTTAGAAAATTATCCATAATAATAACCTCTATCAATACTCTGTGGAGTGGAGCTATCAGTCACTACATGCAACTAAAGATGGAGTACAGATGGGCAATAACTTTATGATGATGGGGAATAAATATTAAATAAATTCTGTAATAGCATCATTAAATAACCTTACTAACCTTAAAAGTATTTTAAACCTGAGCACTGAAATAAAATAAAAATTATATGACTGCCAAGAAAGCAGAAACTTCCATTACTTCTTCCCATTTGGATGGCCTTTTCTTCTATGCAGGGAGCACAGTTACCATCAACACTTCTTATGAGACAATTCACTGCAAAACCATTAATAACCAGGGATGGTTGTTACCGTATGGATGGGTAGATCTACTCCCACCGTAACTTCTAAGCCTTCAACTCTTTCTTTTATTTCCCTCCTGCACTGAGCATGGACTAATATAGATCTTAACACCAGCACAGCTCTGCAGCAATGCCAGAGGAGGAGGCACAGGCAGGAGCTGGACATACACTGCATCTGTGCAGCAGCCCTCACACAGGGGATCCCCGCCAGCATAACTACATGGCAGCTGCCACTGCCAATTATGTCTGTTTCCCATAAGGGTGTAAACTCAAACCTGTAGCAAAATTCTTCTCTTGAATGAAATTAATCCCTGGTTTACCACATCTTTACATTTTAAACACATCTCCTAAACAATTTCTCCAATTCCATTTTTTATTTTTTTTCTAAATTTACAGCCACCCAATCATAAACACAAATGAAACTAAAGTGTTATATTTAATGTGAAAGTTTCTCACCTCAAAACATCAGCTGCCGGGGAACACCGTCTCAGGGACTGCCAAGACAACCAGGATGGACAGTTTCACGAGTGGATAGAGCTGGCTATCAAGTAATCAACACCAGAAAACAGATAACTACCT
>JAWWMP010000165.1:21123540-21169788 GCA_035047865.1 Dendrocincla tyrannina
TTTGTAGTATAGATAGTGATTTATTGTATTAGATATATAGTTACTCCCCTGTACCTGTATGTTTTATTTTGATTGGTAGTGGCTACCCGGTAACCTGTCCCTATTGGTTATGTATTCCCTATTTTTCCATTGGCTGGTTTGTGATGTAACCCAGCATCATCACATAAAGCTGGCCACCCCCCCTTTTCCCATAATTGTATTTCCCCCTCCTCTCTGTCCCTCCCCTCCTTTCCCTTACTTGCCGTGTCCCGCCCCAAACTCCTCCCACTTTCCAAGCTTCTCCCTGAACCTATATGAGTCCTATGCTCCACGAATAAACCAGTTCCAGCTTTCACCCTACCATTGGCTGAGGACCGTATCCTTTCTCCCCCCTGCGGGACGTGGCAATCAGCTAAGATTTCCAAATAATACAGCTATAATACAGGTTTATTACTTTTGAAGGTACAAAGTTATACAAAAATTATGTAATTAGCATGGTGCAAGCATTACTTGTTTTCAACTCTTACTTCTCTTACTTTCTTTGGATAGTAATGCTCTAAATTATCCAGAAAGTCTAACAAAACAAGAGAGCAACAACAACAAAAAAACACAAACAGGTGAAAAGTAATAATTCCTATTCTGAGAAAATACAGCATTTCAAATTACATTTTCATTTTCCATCAGGATCACCATTTACGCACAGACATGATCTTTAAGGATGCCAGAAATGTCAGGACAAAGATTTTTGGATCAAAATAAAGATTTTCACATTCTCAAGCAACACCACCCAAGAAAACCTGATTTCAGACAGTATGGAATCTGCCTGAGTCTCTGTAGTGCCCTCTGATTTCTCTCTGCTTTTTAGCTGTTTGTCCTAAAATATGAAGCAGTGGTTCATCCTAAGGTTTAATTGGCACGCATCGTTCTGGCACATATTTCTTCAAGGCATCATAGCAGTTTAGAGGAAACAAATCAGTGAACCAACCCAACTGATTCAAATTCAATTAAATTTAAATGTTGTGATTCAGGTCTACTGTACTCATAATTGCTTTCACTTTTTCTCAATGGGGGAGGAGGAGAAAAGGAAGTTTACTAAGTTATTTCTAACATATAAGGAAACAGAAGACATCAAATCACTGACTAAAGCTTTCATCTAGAAAAGCAATTCAACAACTTAATATTTTCATTCAATATTTGTGGAACCATAGATATTATAGTGGGACTCTTTTGTAGCATCTGATACTCAAGTATGTTGTGATCAAAGCTGCATCCCTCCTGAAACATATCTTGTCATCAAAACACATATTTTTGTCAAAATGTGTGATCAGGCTTACAAAGGCAAGTGGTTAAACTGAATATCATTTAGACACTCAAATTATGTAAAGCTCTGTCTACATTTTTGGACATTGAAGAACGCGATAATTTTAGTGTTTCTTAGATGGATTTTTTTATCTAATGCATACAACTGTTTTTTTTTGGGGGGGGGAGTAGAGTAGAGGCTAGCTGCAGCTGTTCACCTCACTAGTGTCACTGGAAAGCAACCCCATCTTTAACATAGAAAAACTGATCAAGTATATTTAAATGCCAAGCAATTATCTATAATATTGTCATCAACCTTGAAATTTTGAAGCCATGCTTTTTAATTTTTCCAAACTACTCTAAACAGACAAAATAGCCTGAATTTCTTATCAGGAAAGAAACAAATTAAAAAGTGCATACAAAATTTTATTCTATATAATTCTATTATATATTCTATATATATCTAGCAGCTAAAAATGTCATCAAAGTGCACGCTTTTTTAGAGTGATACACTACTAAAAAAGCATTAGGAAGGATAAAACAATGAATGTTGGAGTGAAGCAAAAAGCACAGACTGTTTTTAGAGCTAAATCTAATACTAAGCAGTCTCGTATGTTTAAAGTAGTTTTCTTTCTGCCATGGCTAACTGAAATTACTGGTCTTCTTACACTGGTGTTTAAATAACAAATACAGCATTGTAGCAGGAGAAGATAATGTGGAAGCCCAAAGTGAACTGAATGTCTGTTTCCCTTAAAACATTTTACTCTACATATTTGTCACTCAGACCTAACAGACACAGCAAAGAATTTCCAGACGTTTGCACAGGAAAAACACACTGTGATTTTGAAAAACTTCAAACATCCCCTCTGCGATGTGCCCACTGCACATACTCCACCAGCTTTCTGCTTTGACTGCTTTTTATCCTCTTATCTTAACATACAGTACTACTCTTTAGGGCCCCTTTTTAAACTGTTAATGACATGTACTGACTGCCTGTAGTACAGGTAGTGGGAGACACTGAGGTCAGCCACTTCTTGTTATGCCAGTACTTAATGTGTACTAAACAGAGTTTGACTGGAACTGAAAATTTCAGATCACTGCCATTGAGCTTGCAAATATATTGATTGCAGACAAAATGAGCTCTTGTGACTTAGGAGCCTGTTAAGAAAAAAAAAAAACAAACTCTTGTGAGCTCGTTTGCTGTATAGTCTCAGTTCTTCCTGATATACTGCTTCTTCCCTTAAATGGCATCTTGCATAAACAAAGTTTTATATTCATATTTGTGCCACAGAACTAGAGGTCAGCTGAAACATAGCTCCACCATCAATATCTGAAGCATAAGCTAGAGACTGTCATGTGGCAATGTTTCACTGTACTATCTCATAGAAAATATAAAAGAAACAACAGAAATATTTCTTAAAGATTTTTATCTCCCAACAAAGCTCATGCCCAGCCAATGAAAAGTAAGTGTTGGAAGAAAACAATGTGACAGCGACTGACTGCATAACAAATATGCCAGTGCACTTGAGACACTGCTGTGAAAATCTTTATGACATTTATAAGGAAGGCTTTTAAATACACAGCAAAAAACCTTTAGCTGCTGTTTTTCTGCCAATTTATTAGATGTGCTCATTAGTAGCAAGCTATGATAATTTAAGACATCAAAAACAGCTCACAAACATATTTCCCACAATCCACTAAATATTCTGCATTAACATCTACTCATGAAGGTAACTTCACAATCAAAATAGCTATTCTGTCAAAAAGGATGGTTTACAGTTGATCAAGACTACCATAAGAGTTGTCTACCTAAAGATTACAATCAGTTTTCAAACATGTGCCAGATTGAATGATATAAGCACAGAATTATGACTCAACTTTGTCTGAAAAGGTTGACAGAGGAGGAAGAAAGATACTCAAGAGCATGTAAAAACACAGAAAATAAAGCAAGGCATAAATGAAGAACAAGAAGATTCATTTGTAGGAGACATAAGCATCTTAAAATAGTTTAAATGCTTTGGGCATAAAACCTGAGCTGAACTTGTTTAGCCAGGCTAAAGGGAAACTGAGCAGAAATTTAACACCAGCCTACAACTATTTCAATTGAAGTTAGAATTGGTGTCAGTCAGAGATGCTTCTCTCCACACTTCGTGATGCTACAACTATAACCTGTGGTCATTGCTCACATTGTCTGATTAGACATTGGGGAAAAGTTAATCAGGAGGGTGGGGCAGCCGAGGGACAGCTGCTGAAACGTCCACCCTCAGAGATTTTGACCATGGCAATAACACTGGTTCAGACTAGATTTAGAGAGATGACAAAATTTATAACATCTATAAAACACAAGCACAGGAATAGCAGAAAACAAATGAACAAATATAGCTTATGTATATATGTGCAATGATATTAAGATATAAATTTAAAATTAGAAAACATAATTTCCAGATGTAGGTAAGATATATGAGTGACTTGAAAAATTATAGAAAGGTTTATGATAAGTCTGTTTAATATATACTTGCTGTCTTAAGCAAAACTGTTAGAAATTTTAAAATTAATAAATTCAGTGTTTTTGAGCTAGTCTCTGGTTTTAGTACTTGATTTACTGACACCTAGGAAAAAAAATATTTTGAAAACACTAAAATGCTTCTTGGATTCTCTGCTTCATCACATGTATGCAAGTAAATAACTCTCTAATCCCATTTTCATAAATACCTTTTTTTTCCTGACACTAAAATGTAAGACCAAAGCAAAATTTCCAAAGAATATCTACAGCATGAATTGAAGAAAGCTATGGAATATTACAACAACCATATTCCTGTTCATCAATAAAGAAATTAAAGGGAGGAAATGACAGTGAAAGTGTTCTAATTTTAAAGGTCACCAGGAAATATTTGCTGTTACAATAATAAGAATGACCTAACACTGGTATTGACCTAAGACAGTCGATTTCATTGCATTTATTGACCCATCACACACAGTAGCCCAGACCTTTGCTCTGCAATCAGATCTAACGGACTGATTCTACCTGTCACTTAGTGTTCAGAACTTGTTTGCTGTTGACTTACTGAAGTTTATTCTTAAAATTAAGCTTTTCTTGCTAAGTATCCTTCATGAGACATCCCCAATCCCAGAATACATACCAATTAAACAGGACTCTGAAAGACCACTAAGACAAACTTTATTTTGCAGAGATGCTTGAAAGCTATTTAAAGAGAATAGCTTTATCTTGGCCACCATTAAGAGGTATATAAATGAAATAACTGAAAATTAGTGCTATGGACTAACTTAATTTTAATTACTGTTAACTCCTAGCTACAAACTTTTCAGAAGAAACAAAAGCAGACTTCAAGACTGTAAACTTAAATTCTATAAACTGCACCAATAAAAACTTGCATTTTCATACTGTGCAAATTATAGTTTGGATACTAAAAACACATCTGTTTTTTATGAAATATCATTAAAATTTCTTTATTTTACTCTGTCTGTGCCTGTTAATGTATTCAATTTTTAAACTAGTTCTTTCAGAGGGATGTTCATATTTGCATAATGGCTTCTAACCTATAAAGTATGTACTTTAGCCCACACAGAAATACCAACACTGTTTTAATGTAGTTTCAGTACAAGTGACAAAGTACCCACAGAGCAACTGATTCAACAGTATGTACCAGAGCTCTACTAGCACCCCAATACCTCGATCTCCTTTTTCTGCCTAACACTCAGCCCCAGCCTTGCTGTGTGCAGGGCTAAGGTATGACCTTGGCTCATTCCTGCTGTTATTTCAGGATGTGAGGAAGTATGTGAGCTAAGACCATGAAAAACTTGGAAAATTCAAAGCAAAAATGATAGATTGGCCTGTTTCAAGAAAAAATAAAAGTTGGTTTTTTCACATCACTGGGGACTGCTGACCAGCAGAGACTTACCAGCTGTCCCATCAGGGTTAGTAAATTTAATAATGCTACCTATTTATTGTTCCTATTAACAAATACATATTTGCTGACATTTTATATATCCTGCCCCTTTCCCAGTGGTAAAAAGGATGTGAACAAGACTGACATGAACAGGAAGGTGGTTACATCAGAATACATGGACATTTTAAAGGTCACATGGGTTGTGCCTGTATGAGCTGCAATTGTTTGTTGCCCTCCACAGGACATACATGAGTGCCAGTCTCAGTACAAAATAGCTTTACAAATTATTCTAGTAGGCATCCAAACAAAGACGCTAGTGAGAGAATATGAAAAACATATATTATATTAGGGAAATTATTTAAACTTAATTATTTAAACTATTCAATATTTAAACAATGAACTTCTTGAGTTCTAAGGAGGACATTTCTTACTGTGTATTTTCTCACTTATACTGTGATTAACAAGATTTGAGTATTTGACCTCTGAAAGATGACTGACGTCCTCATTCTCAGTATTTATGCAACGAATAAAGTGCATGTACACTAAATCAAAAAAACTATTTAGAGGGAAATTTAAATACAATTAAGGCATAAAAGCTAGCATAGTCCTAGTATGAGTAGCTTTATACTGGAAATAATTAATATCTAATTCCAGATATATCTTGTAATTCATGTTTCATGCAGCAGTATTTGGAATGATTTGGTACAAAGAGAAAAGAAATAGGTCAGAGGCAAGGAGGACAGAGGTCTGGTTGAGTGGTCCAGGTCTTCGCACATTTGCAAGCAACAGCCAAGGACAACTATTCCAGAAGGATTTTAGAAGCGCCAGGTGCTTAAACTTTCTCTCAAGCAAACTGCCTTGCAGGGCCCATCTTCCTCCTCTTTGGGAAGTAGAGTACTCAGAAAAAGTCATCATCCAATAGACCAGAGACAAATAAATTATGTTTTAAGTATCTGTTCCACAAAATAATAACATTCTCCATTTTGTACTCCTTCTACCTAAGCCTAGATGTCTATTCACAGGTATCCCACACCACCCTTTAATAATGATTGTTAGTAACTATCAACACCTTTTTTGTCAAGACTGCATATACTAACACTATTAGTTTAATGCTTTTGAAAACTCACGAACAGGGAGAATTTCTCTTCACTGAGTTGAGCTGAGACATAGAACAGAACTGTAATCACAATCTGCTCTTAGAATGACATCCCACCATTGCATTGGCAGTCTTATTTAGCTCTGGCACTTCAGCAGTTCTTTCATATAATAAAAATTATTTAGCATAGACTCTAATTCAGAAATCTAAGAAGAATCCAGGAATCCCAATTAGACCTTAAAAAAATGTGAGTAAAGCGTAATTAAGTCATTCTACTCCACAGATCACCTCATGATGTAACAAATATGGATCTATCAGAAGTAACTCAACACTTTACAAGCACACAACAAAGTCAACATTCTCTGAGTGCTTATTGCTTTTTAAGAACATGCTGAGAGCAGTTTAGTTCTTTAAATTCATACAGTAAGTCTGTACAGCTGCTGCTTCTCAGCTGCAGTAATCATTGGCAACTTCTTTTGTAAGACTTTCAAAACCAAAAACTTTCTTTGTACTCTGCTTGTTTAATTTAATGCCAGAATTCTCAATTTACAGATGCTAATTTTGTCTTTGACTTCTCTCAGCAAAAGTATGCCTTAGACAGGAGGGAGAAAAATAAAAATTGTCTGGCTTCTGGTAATGGAATAGTTTTGCATGTAAGCTGCCTTCCACCTTAAATATTCTTGGACTGATTAACCAATTATTAAGCAGAAGTTCAGGTGCTGCATCCTTGAAATTATATGTAATAAACCATTCATCTAGAGAAATTAAAGGCTACAAATAATGGTTATATCTAGGGGTAATGGTTATATCTAGAAAATGGAGAAGCTAAATTCCCCAAAAGTACTTAATCTATGAGAAGTATTGTTGCTGAATATAGCTAGGAACAGAAAATAGAAAAATATTCTGCTGTTTGAAATAGGCACATTCTTGCCTACCAAATATGAAACCTTCTCTACCCTAAGCTCAAAATGAATTTTTAATGTAAATATCATTCATTGAATTGATTAATCATCTATAAACCTAAGCATGTCTTTATCCAAGATTATTTAAACTGCAAAAACAACTATGCCAGACCAAAAAATAAAATGCTGAAAAGAAGGAATGGATATTTTGAAAGGATAGGGTGCATTTAATGGACATTCAGAAAAGGCAGGGCAACTTGGATAATCATTCCAGTCTTGCAGTTTTGCAATAAGGGCTCTCAACTTCAGATTCCCTTTAATTTTCATTGCTATTCTTCTTCTACACTTTCCTTATTTAAAAATTCATAAACTCAGCCCATACAATTCTTCTGTGCAAAAGTACCTATATATTACAAAATGTTAAGTTAAAAGTTGTTTGCTTTTATATCTAATTACCAATATTAATCCCTGAAATTAGAATCTATCTTTAAAATTCAAAAATAACAATTCAAAAAATAACATTAAGATCATATTTAATGGCTAAAGTTAGAAATACACACATAAAGTACAAAAATACTGATACCTGTCACAGCAGGATTATACTAACCTTCCTTAACAATTTATGAACATTCTAACTCTCTGTGAAAACAGAGATATTTACCATTCTTACTGAAATTTAGAATTTGCATGTGGGTGACATCAGGGAGCCTTTTTCTCTTGCAGTACAAGCAATACATTATCGAAAACCAAATTCATAGTCTACCCATTCAAACCAATCACTTCTGTCAGTAACAGTAGTGGTGTATACTCAATTATCTGGCTGATAGAACAAAGAATCAGTACTGAACTTTAAATTGCAAACACCACTGACAATGGGAATTTGAAAGGATAAAATGAGCATTTATTTGTGTGAAATGGAAGGGACAGAAAACAGTAATTTCTGCCTGATAAAGGACCAAGCTGTGAAATGACACCAACTGTTGCATGCAAACTCCACAAAGAAAACTAGCAAAAGGAGGCTGATGTCCCATTCCACCCCCACAGCCCTTCCAAGCCATTCTGTGGCATCATCTGACTCTAGTTTCCCTCATGAAGCCTGATTTTGAACTTCACCTATGGGCCAGCCTCCTGTCCTACGATGTTGTCTGATGCCCCAAGGCTGGGGCTGCCACCAGCAAGTCCCCAGCCCTGCTCCCTGGCAGATACCTTGCTCCCTGGACAGGTGCCCTGCAGGGGAGACCCCACAAACCACAGCAATTTCCTCATAAGATGAACCCAGGTGATTTAACTGATACTCAGATACACCAGATATCTCACAGCTAAATCTTGCATTAAGAATATTAATATTAAACAAGTTCCTCAAACATTTAACTCAAACATAGGCTTTCTGAA
This sequence comes from Dendrocincla tyrannina, assembly GCA_035047865.1. Taxonomy (NCBI): domain Eukaryota; kingdom Metazoa; phylum Chordata; class Aves; order Passeriformes; family Dendrocolaptidae; genus Dendrocincla; species Dendrocincla tyrannina. The sequence goes on from JAWWMP010000165.1 coordinate 21,132,117, forward strand.
GAAGTTTTCCTCAAGTGGAAAAGATTTTCCTCAGCTTTTTCTCACCAAACACCCTCAAAACATGAGGTGCATTCATCACATATTACTCTACTGAAAACAAAGTAAACAGAAAAAAAAAAAAACAACAAAACAGAAGCCCATTAGTCTTAAGTAGTTTGTGAGGTTGTTTGTGTTTCACATTAATAAATTTAATTAGTGCTGTGGGTGGCAGAGCTCTATTACACTCCACTTTCTTCCTTTTTAAAAACTGCCCAACTGCAATATTAACCATATAACCTTCAAGCAGTGCTCTGCTCTTCTATTCAGAAAACACAGACATATGGTCCAAGGTGGCCATTGGAAAAAAAAAAAAAAGGTAAAGCCATAGAGAATGTAAGTAAAGTATGTAATTGCAACATACAAAAAGTCTGCAGTCAACTGTAGTATCCATTAGATATCTTGGGAGTGCTATGCTGCTTGTTACAGTTTTAAATTTAAAGAGTTACTGAAACTTGAGAGCAGTTGCAGAGAAATAAAAACAGCCTCTTTTGGCACAGTGCTTTGCATTTTATTATTTGCTTTTCCTAAGCAGTTGTATTCACTGTAGAAGCATTAACCAAGCATATTCTACCCACAAAGGAAAAAGAAAAATCTCTCTACAGTAGGTGCTGCTTACACTTATATCGACACCCTATGTGGCACCTTTTATTCCTCCCATGAAAGCATTTCATACAGAACCTCCCTATATGATTTATATTGTTAATGATTCTAATTATAGATACAAAACTTAGTTCTCTATTATAGACCACAAGGAACAGAGCTCTTTTTCTCTGAAATTTTATGCAGAACACATCTGGAGGGTTTTTTTAACCAGATGTAGCATGGGCCTAAACTTGCTCTCAAAAGTCACCGCATGTGCCTTGTGCTGGCTCATACATAAAAGCCAACCTAGAGGTATATTCATTCTCCTCTCAGATTGTACCATATGAATGTGCAATTTAAACATCCTTAGAAAAGGTGCAGTATTTTTGAAGGGAAAAGATAATTCTATAAACTTGAGCAATAGGTGCATTCATGTGCATCTCTTATACTACAAAAAAATAATCTAAGTAGAAAGTGAACCTACTACTCAAAATCCTACTGACAAAACCTTGGCCAGTCAAAGAATAGAAACTCTATAAGTGAAGGTGAAAAGCTCTACAGGACTTCAGCTAGCAAAGGCTTTAACAGGAATGATCAATTGACTGTTGCAAAGAAAACCGCGGAACACATCTTCATAAAATATCCCTCTTGCAAGATACAGATCTTGATTTATATTTTATGATCTTTGGATTAAACAGTAATGCCATTCAGTTCTAATCAGTTCTAATTTCCATCTTAAAACTTTTGTGTGCCAAAGCACACATTTCTTGACTGCTACATGAAAACAAAGCTTGGTCTTCCTGAATTCACAGTGCTAGGATTGTCTGCCTTTGCTTGATCAGAATTGATTTTGACATTAAGTCTTCCTTTCTCCTTTCCCTACTGACATATGCATAAGTACATGAAAATAAATTAGAGAAAGTCTTAAGCAAGACAAAAGGCCCTGCAACATCAGTCATTAGTAAATTGATTCCTCCAGTTATTGATTCCTGCCTGGGGTGCGTGATGGGGTGAGGAAAGTTTCTTCCAAAACAAACCATTCTATGATTCTATGATGATGATAAATATTTTCTCTAACAGTTGATAATGTAGGGATTTCCAATAAAGTCTCATGATCTGGGCAGTGCTGGAGCTAGCTCCACAGAATATAGCATTTTTAAATAACTAACAGATTGGTCAGCCCAGGAATTTAAAATTGAAAGACACAAAAAACTGTGTGCTCTAAATGTTACTTAGTTTGTAGGGGCTTAGTTACACCTTAAATACAACACAGACATTTCATGGGCAGTGAAAGTTATCAAGACAGTAACACTTAACATCTCATTAAATTTATTCACTTTATCTTAACAGCCATGATTTTATACATCCCAGATTTCACAGTTTCAGAGATTTTTGTTTACTTGACTATCTTGAGAAACTATTATTCCATGTCCTGGATAATTGACCACTAGTGATAGTGGTCAATTTAAGCCAACAGGGTCTTGCTCTACTAAATGCAGCAATCTCCAGCAGTGACTGCACACTTGCCTGAGGAAAAAACAAGTCCAGTGAATGCATAGATCATATTTCCAGTCAATGTGCTCTCAACTTTGAACTACTTTCACCTCAGACAGTTCCTGAAGTGAATATGCTGCCAAAAAATAAGTAGCCTTCATTTAACTGTCTTCCATGAACTCATACAATCTACTACTCAATTTCATTATATTATTATAAGATCACAAACCAGATGAAACTAACCACTAAGGAGACCAATGGCTAATTGTGCAGCAACCATGCAAAGTGTTTGCCTTGGAATAAAAATGCAAATGCTGGAAATTGATCTACTCCTAATAATTTTTCAGATTTTAAAGATGACTCTTTTCATGCAAGTCAAGTGAGCTTTTCTGAACTGGCCTTGGGCCCCTGTCTTCCAGAAAGAAAATAGCAGCATTATTTTTTTGCCATTACTGACCATGAGTTATGTGAAGTAGAAAACACACAAGTGTCCAGAGATAAACAAACTCTGACTCAACTCTTTGCAGATCTGGGTAGTAAGAGTCACCAGAGCTTATATGCCAGACAACCTATTAACGTTTTGCAAACTTTTTTTCTGCATACTAATAAACTAAACTGCTAAATCCACAATATTTGAAAGCTACAAGTGAGGGCAGTACAAAACAAGGAGAAAAGTTACACATTTTGATATTTAAATATAGTTTGAAAACTTTTTTTTTTTTGAGATAGATCTTTTTAAATAAATACATCCTTCTCACAAATAAGGACTCTCCCAGGAGACAGCACACAAGTCTTATCTTCCATATGGAGTAAAGAACATATTCTGTAGGTGTACACTGTATTCTTGATTTACCTGGATTCTGCAGTCCTTCCTTCTGCTTTCCAGTCCCATTCCATACAGAAGAATGGCAGATTTATTATATAAGCTTAAAATACTTACTCAACCTCAAAGGCGGGATCCAGTGTGAAACAAAGCACTCCTGACCAACTACAGAATCCACTAGTCTATCTGATACTAAGAGGTTGGTGGCAATAATGTACATTGTGCTGCTGAAGACCTATGCCTTTTCAACATAATCCAGTTTGCCTTAAGGTGAATTCAGAAAAGGTACAATAAATTTGTGAATAGGTTTTCTAAAAAAAAAAAAATGAATAATAAAAATCTTCAATGTGATACAGTGATTTAAAAATATAGGGTTTTTTTCAGTCTGTGCAAATAACAAACATTTACAATAAGACAAAAGACATGTAAACCCACTGTTTTTCAGTATACTATCTGGACATAGCATATACTGCTCAATAAAGTAATAGCCAAGGTAAATGTAATGCTCCAGCTGAGTGAATTAAGAAGTTAAAAAAAATTCAATCATGGGGATGAAGGGGAAAAAAATCTATTCAATGTCCTTGTTTCTAATCTGCTAATGGTTAGGTCATGGTTGACTTTACTTTTAAGGTTCAGTGTTTTTCATTCATGAGATCAATATAAAAGACAATATAAAAGAGGAGTTTTTTTTCTCATGCAGTGCTTTAGTTGTGTATATTCACCTTGCCATTTCACAGCATGTAGAAATGCTGACCCTGTTGACTTTTTGCACGTAATATTAAAGTTCAAAACATTTTCTTTATTATATTTTAAATTAAATACCAAATTTATCAGAGTGGGTTTCCTACAGCTATGGGATCTCTGTACACTTTTATTGTAAGCTATTCATCAGCACTTTTATAATTAGAAAAAATGTTCCAAGAAACTAATAAGGGTAAAGATACATTACTGCATATCTTGAGCTGACATTTCTTAATGATGCTCTGTTGTGTAAAGAGAAAAAGATAAGGAGAGAGATCAACATAACAATACAAGAATGATTCTCAAAGACAGCAATGGTCATGCAAAACTGTTCTCATTTGTTAATTTGTTCTCATTTATTAATTTTTTTCTTTAGCTTTTCCTCTATTGACAAACCCATCAGAACCAAGTTTTTAGAAATTGGTTTTGGCACCAAGTTTTAAGCTTCAGGGTGCACTAGGCAAGCCACACTGACTCACCACAATAAAGTAAAAACAGAAAAAATTGTAAAAGAGCTAGACTAAGACAGCGAAGAAAGAATAAATATAGGAGTTTTAATTCATTTTAATAATTTCTAAACTAGACATATAGCTTGGTCTTTATCACACTATAGTCTAGAAATTTCTATACAAAGCTGAACTGTTCCAGACAAATCCAAAAGAAAAATACAACTTCTGGAAATAATGTAATTTATTGCCAGAGAGGCATTATTGGAACAAAAGAAATGAAAGATCAAAATAAGAGAATTGTATTTATAAGTATTGTCACAGGTTTTATACATAGGTCTGGAATCTGCTGAGTTGAAAGGGACCTATAAGGATCATCAAGTCCAACCTTTAGTCCTCCTCAGGACCATCCCCAAGAGTCACATCATGTGCCTGAGAGTATCATCCAAACATTTCTTGAACTCTGCTAGGCTTGGTGCTGTGACCACTTCCCTGGGGCGCCTGTTCCAGCACCCATCCACTCTCTGGGTGAAGAAATAAACTGCATGACTTGTACAGAAATAAAACAGGATAAAACCGCTTCAATAAATACCCTTAAAAATTTTACACCTGGGAAAGGTAAATAGCATTACTAATCCTAACAGTAGCTAAACTCTTCACAGTATCAGATCCTAGCAAGTTGCAAAGTTGTATGTGGTAAGGAGTTGGAGATTGGAATAACAATGAACAATGTCAAGAACTCTGTGTTTCTTAACAGCTACCATTAGGCTGTGATAAAGTGGATAGCTAATAAATACCTGAATTCTGAAAACTTTTCTAGAAGGCGTGCAATATTAGGAGGAAGATAACATAAAAACCTAAAATTGCACCTTGAGCTTTCAACAGAGGTCTCACTTATGCAGATACTTGAAATGGAAGTATAACAGATATATAATGATGGCAATTCAGTATTTACATGTTTATCTGGATTTGATAGTATTTCAAACTATTTTCAAAAATTTATGACACAAAGTCTTTCCTCTAACCTGGCCTGAGAATTGGAAAACAATCTCATTCAAATCATAACTACAGTTATTGTTCACTCTAAATAAAATTAGACTGACTTACCTAAACTTTTCTTGAAAATTCTCTTTTGTCTGGACTCCAGAACTTCAGACTTTCAAGGTCCTCTCCGTGTCTCTATTTCAAACTAATGACCAGCATTCACACAGTAGTCAAATTCATGACTGGTGCATCCACTTTCACTGACTAATTTAAAAAAAAAAACTATTTTGTTTGTTTTTTTTTTTTGGTTTGGAGGGGATTTTATTGGGTTTTTTTTGGTTTGTTTTGTTTTATTTTTTGCTCAACAGCTTGTTCTTCATTCCCTGCCTCATTCCATTTGCACGATTTTCAGACTGCTTCTTTCTTGCAATAACTGTTCCAACCCTTTAGCTGGTGGCTTAAGAGCTCAACATATCTTGTAATTGAAATAGCTCTGTTGCAAGAAATCTTTTTAGAATTAAAACCAAAGATGCAACAGGTTATAAATTTATTAAAGGCAGGGTTAAATTAAATGGTTTATATTAAATGCTGTTACACTGGCATATATTAGTCTGTTACAAAAACATGTTTGAGATCTTGTGGCATGTTTTTTTATTTGGCTTTTCAGAGCTAAGTGTGCACAAGTATGATTCCTTTCACTCACTGATACATCCATGATCAGCAGTTGGTATGACAGTCATTTTTGCATAACTGATTTTCTCATGGTTTGTACCAAAATTTCCTGCAGTTATTTTCCTAGTTTAATATAAAGATAGGCATAAGTGTGTGTGTGTGTATATATATATATATCATATGCTTATTTAGGAAGCAAGCAGACTATGTCTTCCTTTGCTCTGTCATAGACTCACTTTTTATCCTATGAGCATTTCTACCTGCATGCTTTGCTACTCCTCAGTTATATTTTTTCCTTTCTGTATGAATTTCACACTATAAGCATTTTTTCCCCCAGATAAACTATACACAAACCTTTTTTTTCACTGTACAACAGAAATTCAATTACTTTTACTAGGCCTGAAAGGTAATTTTGCTAAGGACTTCTAGGAAGGAACAACAAACCACCTCTGTGCCTTCTGGTGTTGGTATACCATCTTTATGAGTAACTAAAGGAATGAAATCTACCTGTACCCTAAGATGAAAATACCACAAATGACAGACCAAGAGGGTCTCACTGCCCTGAGCTGGAGGACCATAACTCTAAAACTTATCAACTCCCAGCCGAGCCTGAAATAGTGCAGGACCAGCTGCTCCAGCTGGATCCCTACAAAAACACAGGATCTGATGAGATTCTTCCAAGAATCCTCAAGGAGCTAGCTGATGTCATTGCAAAGCCTCTCTCAATTTTCGAGTGGTCTTGGGAATTTGGAGAGGTCCCAGCTGACTGGAAACTGGTGAACATTGGCCTGATTTTCAAGAAGGGCAAGAAGGATGACCCTGGAAAATACAGGCCTGTCAGTCTCACTTCAGTGCCCGGTAAAATCATGGAAAAGATTATTCTGTGAAGCATTGAAAAAGACCTGGAGGATAATGCAGTCATTGGTCACAGCCAGCACAGCTTCATGAGGGTAAAGTCTTGCTTTTCAAACCTGATTTCCTTCTACAACAGGGTAATTCACTAGTTGATTAAGGGAAACAAGTAGATGTAATCTTTTTGGACTTCAGCAAAGTTTTTGATATTGTCTCTCACTGTATACTTCTGGACAAAATGTCCATCACACAGCTGAATGCTACATGATGGATAAGCAACTAGCTCACAGATCAGACACAAACAGTTATACTGAATGGGGTAAACATCAGATTGGCATCCAGTCACTAGTGGGGTTCTGCATTCTCATACCAGTTTTCTTCAACATCTTCATTAATGAACTGGACACTGGACTTGAAGGAATACTAAGTTTGCCAATGACACTATATTGGGATGAGCTGTCAGGGACCTCAACAAATTAAAAGATATGAAATTATCAACAGTATGAAGTTTAATAAGGGCAGGTGCTGAATTCTGCACCTGGGTTGGGACAAACCTGGTTGTGTGTATAGGCTAGGGAAAGAGAGGCGGGAGAGCCACACTCTGGAAAGGGACCTGGGGATCCTGGCCAATGGCAAGTTGAATATGAGTCAGCAGTGTCCTTGCAGCCATGAGGGCCAACTGTGTCTTGAAGGACATCAGGCAAAGCATCACCAGCCAGTTGAGAGAGGTGATTTTCCCACTCTGCTCTGCACTGGGGCAGCCTTACCTCCAGTCCTGTGTGCAGTTTTGGGGACCACAATATAAAAAAAAAGACATTAAGCCATGAGACAGTGTCCAAAGGAGGACCACAAAGATGCTGAAGGGTCTGGAGGGAAAGCCTTAAGAGCAGTGGATGAGGACACCTGGTTTGTTCAGCCTGGAGAAGAGGAGACTGAGGGGTCTCTCTGACTGACCTCATTGTAGTTACAACTTCCATGTGAGGGGAAATGGAGGCACAGGCACAGATCTCTTCACTCCTGTGACCAGTGACAGGACTCAAGGAAACTGCATGAAACTGAGTCAGGGGAGGTTTAGGTTGGATATCAGGAAAAAGTTTTTCACCTAAAGAGTGGTTGGGCACTGGAACAGGCTCCACATGGAAGTGATCACAGCACCAAACCTGAGTTCAAGAAATGTTTGAATGCTCTCAGGAACATGGTGTCATTCTTGGGTATAGTCCTGTGCAGGGCTAAGACTTGGACTTGATAATCCTGATAGGTTTCTTCCAACTCAGCACTTTCTACATTTCTAGGATTTTAAGACAGTAAAATAATAATACAATGAAACAAGAATAGAACATCTGAGAAACCAGTTAGGACCAGCAACAAGTTGTGGTCCAGACTGAAGTCCAGCATTTGGATAATCCTATAATGACTGCTTGATGAGTTTGTATTTCTGAAAAACAGTACCATAGCATCCTCTCAGTAAACCAAAACCAACTGAGGACACAAAGTACTTCAGAACTGTTATTAGAATCAATTACAATAATAATTTATAATAGCCAGATAATGACAAATTCTTAAAATCTTTAAGTTCTTTAAATTCTTCCATTTCTGGGGAGTTTAAAGATTCACCCAGTGAATCTTTCAGCTTTGTTGTCATTTTACTTAGGTAAATACCTGAGTTAATTTGTTCTTAGTAGCAGATATTATTCAGAGAACAACAAAAAAAACAGGGACAGAGACACCTACCCCAGGAACTTCTCATTTGTGCCAAACAAGAAATAATCAACAGTATTTTCACTCAACTTTCATTTTAACACATACTCCCCCTCTCACAAATGCAGAGTTAATTACAGCCACATACTTTTGGATAAACTGACAGCTGCCCAATTCAAATCTGCCTTGCCTTAGAGTCAAGCAAGGAGGAAGCAGCAAAATGACAAGTTATCCATGCTCTGGTAGCAGCCTGCTGCCCATTGAAATCACACAAAATGTGCTTTAGGGAAGGTCAGACGGACTTCAGGTATTCAGACCCATTACATTTCACATCAGCAATAGCTCAGTCACAAGGGTCATCCTTCCTTTCCACTAGAGCAATCTCAGTGGTGTGTGTTGAAAAAGGGATAGAATTCCAACACCAAGTTATAAGCCTAAGACTCACTATTTATGGCCCTATCACTGTAGTCTGCTTTCTCACTTTGGACAAGTCAGTGTACTTTGGTCAAGCACAGATTTATCTGTACAGTCAATGAAATATTTGTGGCAGCTATTTCTCTTCCCACACATGGCAATCTAATTCCCGCTTCAAAAAAAAGTCCTGGATTTTTGTAAATTACTCAAGATATTTAATAACACAAATTAGACTAGACCAAAACGCCATTCAACAATCAGATCACTTTTTAATGACAGTCACATAAGCCCTCCTTTGATCCATTGGAAAAAAACAATGAAACACATTGTGCATGATGTCAAAAGTACACAAAGAAACAAACAAACAAACAAAGAAAACCACCCCAAACAAACCACCACCTACAAAGAAGATACATTCATATTGGAATGATGAACATACTCTGTCACTTTTAATACCCATACTTTTTTTTGCTATAGGTAACATATTTTGTAAAATGTGTCTGCTGTTAATCATGTGAATGTTATTTGCTAACACACCTCTCCTCCACCTCTTTTAATAGCAGAGGCTACAGTGTTTCATTTTTCATTTGCTTGTGTGTCTCAAGGGCAACCAAATACAACACAAAAGCACAGCACAGTCCATGGATATCTATTGTGATATATGGTTATTTATCCTAATAAAATTACTACAGCACAGAATACAATCAACGAGGTTGAAGGTAATTGAGCTGATATGTCGTTATGTACTAATTTTAAAAAGGTATTTGAAATGGTGAATAGCTCAAGAGATTCATATTTGAATCTTCTATGAGAAACTCATAACTGCAGATCTTCAAGGGGTTTGGTTTTGAAGTTGTTGCACTTGGGAGAGATGGGGAGTGTCTCGGCCCAATTTTTAAAGACAGGCAGAATTTTCAGATAAGCTTAGTTTTCTCGCCACAGTAGCACAAACTTCTACTGCTTCCAATATGAACTCTTTCTGGAGTTTTGGCTAATGGCTTAACCTTTTTGATTCAGTCGTCTTTTCTGTAAAAGAGGACAAAACTGAAAATAATCTTGTTATGAATGAGTAATCAGCACATGAATATAAATATGTATATGTGAATATGAAAAGTAATTACAGAATTACCATGTACTATGACACTGAGAAATATTCCTAGTTGAATAACACCTATATATATTGCGACTTTTGTGATTTTAAAAACTATCAGTGGGGAACGAGTTGTCAGAGAGTTACATGGAACTTGGTAACACTAGAATAGCTTTGTTTTCTTCAGTCTTCTCCTCCTTTCTAGAATATTCAGTATTACATTCCACTCTTCCAAAAGGATTTTTTTAGTGCTTAGTCAGAAGAGCTACTGCCAGGATGAGTAGCTTGTGTCTAATATTGATCAGCAGGGACAAGGAAATGCTAAGTCTTGCACTTGGCATGTTCTGTTACAGATTTGAAACATCCATGAAGGCCAAAACATTAGTTAAGTATCTCTTTTTTTAAAATAACACTATGAATGGCAGTCAAACTTGAAATGAGAAACTTATGTTCTTGCTTCATAGAAATCTGTCACATAAAAGACATCCCACTATTATATTCAAAATCCTGGCCTGACAACCTACAGAAAAGGTAGTCACACTTTTAACTTCTCTGTCATGATTAATTTTGATAAAACTTTATCATAGTCTGTGTGAATCCTGTTAGTTCTATCCCTGGTCAAATCCTCACAGCTTTCCAATAACTCTAATGTGTGTTTGTAAACCTAAACAGAAAATAAAGTTTTATTAACTTATTAATTTATTTTACAGTGTCAGTGCTACAACCACTGTCTTCAAGTTTTTTACCAAATATTTGCCTAGAGAGGTTCACTATTTTGTTATCCTAACTTTGATTTCTTCTTTCTGTGAGGAAATCCAATAAACAAATGATTTAGAAATGAAAGAGAATTAAGAAGAATATGTGTCCCAAACCCAAACCACAATGCAGACTGTTGAAACAACTAAATGTGTTTGTTCTTTGGCTTTAACAAAAGCAACTACACTTGTAATTTCCCAATAATTTGATATTTAAACATGTTCAGATATAGTCAATCAAACAAGAGTTTATCCTCAAGGAGAGCTCTGCTCTGCCAAGGAAATAAAGCAAATCAAAGCTTTCAAAGGCAGAAGCATTTTTGAGGGTGCAGAGCAAGGACAGCTTGCACCCTCATGCCACCCCACATGCAAGCAGAGTTGTGGGAGGTTGACATTGCAGAAAAATCCTCAGATTTTATTTAACTAAAAACTAAAGCCATCAGATTCTATTTGCAATCTGAAAGCATCTTGTTAAAAAGCATGACACGTCTGAGGCTTTATGAAAACGTTTTCTTGTATTTGCAGTGAGAAGAAGTCAAGTTATCTCAGATTCTCCTCTACTGAATGAACCAAGTCATTAAACTGGCATTTGCATTGAAAGGCTTTTCACAGGGCTTTCTGTCAGGCCTTTCAAACAGAGATGAAATGAATGAGGGCCAGCTTACAAATGATGCATTGTTGAATGTATGTGGGAGCAAACAGCCACCATTGTGAGTGCAGGTGGGAAAGAAAAATGAATAGACAAGGAAGCTCATGGAGGCGAAGAATCTCATTATTAACGGACTGTGTGCATGTCTTTAATGAAGTTTACCCAATAAAAGATGGATTTTCCCCTGATCCTCCTCTTTAAAAATTAATTACCTTCAAAAATATACAATGGTGAAACATCTCAGATTATACACACTTCTCTTTCATTATTATACTAATTTAGTTCTAAAAATACTCTTCCTACAAGTATCTCACAGGATTTGAGTATTTTAAAACTCAACCTCTTAATAAGTACCCTCACAGTCCTTCACTGAAATGAGAAAACTAAGGCATCTTACCAATAGAATGCAAGAACAACTTAATATGTAGCTTTTTTTTTTTAACTCCTGTCCTTTAGCTAAGGAATTGAACATTAGTCTTCTTTTTACCTTTTCTAAAGTACAACGCAACAACACGGCCTAATGCCAAAAGTTTAAACAAACAAGAACAAAACCAGAAGACACAGATGCTTCAATGACACTGCATGGAAAATATTATCATCCTGTCACAACCTTTTTCTCTGTAAATAGTCTCAGATAGTCTTCTGCCATATTTTTCACAGCTGCTTCATCAGTTTTCTCTCCTGTTGTGTTTTGGCAGTTTCTTTCCATATTTTCCTGACTGAAAAGGCACTTCAAGTCTTATTTAAAAACATTTCTTTGCCATTCTGTTGTCTTCCTCGTGCTTTTATTTCACAATGGAAAATGCTTAGCCACTATTTTTGCAATGCAGTTTCTGGATCATCTACCATTACAGTCTCTCAACATTTAATTTTGCAAGTTGTTTCTATTTACAGTCGAAATTCTACTTTAATTCTAGTCTAATTTTCAAATCACAAACTGTATCTCCCTTTCCTAAGAATATCATTACCTTCACTTAATTCTTTAAAACTCCTTATTTTATTCCATGTCACCAGAGATCTTAACTGCTATATAGTTTTCCTCCAGGTCAATAACATGAAACAGTGCAGGTTCAGGAACTGATTCCCAATGGACTTTAGTAGAAAAACATCTGTAATACCAAGACACCTGAGCGACTGCCATCATAGCACTGAGTCTACCATCAATACTACATCAGCACACTGACGCAGTAAGTCTTGCATGGAGGACTGAACATTTTACAGAACTTTTACTTTCACTAGAAGAACCAATTAGTCCTTGAACTCAAATGCCTAACCAGTAATTCAAATCAGAAAAGGAGCACAGGGTGTGAATTTCAAACTCACCCACTTAGGGTCTCTGAAGAGCCAGGATTCAGATATAGCACTGCATGCCTTGCACACCTCTTAACTTTGTGTTAATTACAAATTTCATTTACTGCTGATCATCATGCATTACAGAGAGATTATTTGAACTGAGAAGTTCTAAGTTAAAGAACTACCAGATACACTTGGAATGTAATTAAAAATACAAAGCCAACCTGATTATGCTTTTTCAAAAAAATATTTTACTGATTTGAAATAATTGCATTACTTTTTACCCTTAAGACAAAGTGTTATGTTGGACATTCTTTGTTCTTTTTAATTATTGATACAATGCTATTATCCTTCTGGAATTTCCCTAACGCTCCAAGATTTAGGATAGCTCTGTGTTGCAGATGACTTGTCCAGATAAGTTTTAAAATATCTACCAGAGGTTCAATCCAAATATCTTTATTAGTAAAAGTTTAAAAATATTTTGCTTTAATTAATACTACTAGGAAACTGGAAAAGAACTGTCAGTTAGCTGTTGCAAATTGGTACTTCTGCAAAACAAAAATAAATTATACTAATCTTTCTGGAATGTTGGTAATACCACTGTCTCCATGTTGTTATGCTTTCTTCAGAACTTCTTATATTTCCTTTTGTCTCTAAAGCACACGTTTGTTTATAAAAATATGTAAAGTATTTTATTAATACACACTTTAAACACATTATCACAGAATCAACATCCTTCTGTTACTCTGAGAATCCCCATTATGTCATTTTGTATTATCATCTGTGGCTCCTAAAACAAAATAGTAATTTAAGATCATTTTTTTATGTTTAATTTTCTCTATAAATTTTGTTTTGACCCACAGAACATGCCTTTTAAGATCATAATTATAATATAATCTGAAAACAGTTCCTAAGCAGCAGGTAGTTTTCTCCCCAAATCCAAATCCTCTCTCCTACTTCAGAAATCTCATCTGTTTTCAACTCTACCTAGCTGCACTGAGAACCTGGCATGATTTCTATTAGTTTGGAGCTTTCTTTTTGCACATTAGTCATAATCCTATTATATCATATACTTTTTAGTTCTATCATGTTTTATTCTGTCTGTTTTATGTGCACTACACACTACAGTGTATGTAAGGTTTTTTGAATTTGTAGTCTACACAAGTGCTAAAGTTGTTTGGATTAGTGGGGGGCAGGGAATACATGCACCACCTGCAGCATTACATCTCCAGCAGATGCCATCCAAGTTGAAACCATCTCTGCTAAAGCATTTTTCTCCCATCATTTTATAGATGGCTATGAACTGAATTTTCTATTTTCTTGTGTGATTTGGCAATTAATAGGAGAATGATAACTATTGCGTTTACATTTTATATCATGGGCATGCAAGTATTCTAGATCATTTGCTCCTAGTTACCAGGAATTTGAAAATAAGTGATATCATTTTATGTGAGTGCAACTTCATTTTTTTTCACCCACTTAGTCATTCTTAATAAGGTCATAAATATTTATTCTAACATTTCAATTCCGGGGACCAAAATAGCCATATTTCAGTTACCACTTTATCAAGTTTAAATTTGGAAATGAGCAATTCCAATTAATCTTAAAAATAATAATAAGAATACTTGAGGTCCTAACAAAGAGTTTGGCTGCTACATGATTTCATATTCTGGCAGCCTGATGACTGTCTTCTCCATTTTGACTCTGTACTCTAGCCCATTACATACCTCCTAAGCATTTCAGTCATGAGTTTAAAGAGATTCTGGTGTATTTAGAAAACTCATTCTTTGAACACCATCTCTCTCTACGCTGGGCAAAAATCACAGGTTGTATAGCACCATCCTTCCACTGAACATGAACTAAAATACATTGGCACCCTGTGTGCACTTGCTTAGTCAGTGGTTTACATTAAGTATCATCCTCTGTTCATTGAACAGAAAAGAGATCCAGCATATTTGGGACAATTTTCTCCTGGTTTCTCTGGGGTCTCTTAAGTGGTCCATTTGCCCACAAATATTTGTGGTTGATTTTTTAAAATTTTTTACCACTATTCATTAAATCTCACCTACAAGTGAGAGGCGGCCTCTGCTCTTTAAGAAGGCTGTGTTTCACATCTATCAGACAATTTCTCCTGCTCTCACTGTCTCAGAAATGATTTATTTACTTAAATGTAAAAATTGAAGTGAGGATTATCTGTCTCCTGGATATACATACTGGCACAATAGGTCTGAAATTGGAAGACTGTATACAATACTACTATACAGTATATCAATTGTTAGAGTAACCTGTATTTCTGAAAAAAGCACCTGCCACCACTACCCCTTTCCCCATAAAACAAGAAACATGGCACAAATTGCAAACACTAGTTATGATCTTTATTTATGCTACAGCTGAGCACAAACCTGTACCTCTCAACAAACAAGCCTCTCAAATTTCTCTTCCAAACATCCTTCAACCTGCTTCCCTGCAAATCCTGCTGGCTAGCTTCATTCATCCAGAAGCTGCGTCCAAAAAACAACCACTTCAGTACACCTAGTTTCAGCCAACACTGCTGGCACCAAGATGCTAACAGTACTGTACTTTTCAAGGTCAGTAAGTCTTCAACAAGGTCTAACTTCAAAGAGTGAATGTTTAACACTTTGTAAACCAGATGCACTGTTTCAATATCAAAATCAGTATCTGAAAATAATTCACCAGAAAAAAAAAATCATAAAGCTAAATTTCAAAAAAACACACCACTTCTAAACTCTTCAGTTCCAAGCTCATAAATAGTCCTGTTTTATTTGCTATTGAAATATTATGTAGCTCAGACAGACATGACTCATATATTGTATTATGCTTTTTCAGCTCATGTAAACGCACATCCCCTACATCTGTAACCTGTGGTCAGGAATTCGCTACACATTATTTGTTTGATAGAACTTTTCATTTAAGCTGTAGTATTTCATTACTATGCTCAGCACAGAATGTAAAAAAATCCCCAAATTATCTTAAAGTCTTTAATATACATAAGATCTTTAAAGTATGCCTCCCACCTCAGAATAACAGGGAGCAGATCAGAAAAAGAGAGACTGAATTATTAAATTGAATGTTGAGTGTTCTGTCAGACTAACAAGCAGCTAAACTAAACCATAAAGATCCAACAGCACAAGAGTGTGTGGAGTTCCTCTTTACATGAGTTAATAACAAGTATATGGGAATGACAGTTCAGAACCCTTAAACTTTACAGTAGGTGACAGAAAATAGAAAGGACTTTGTTACCAAGTCTGCCATCTGTTTTTACAGCATCATATGTCATTTACATAAGAAGTAGATAAGAGATTTAAATCAGAACTTTATTAGACTGCATGTTAGTGATATACCAGGCACTCAATCATACCGGCGATACCAGTCACTCACTGAGATGAAGTATCTGATATTCGATTACTGTAGCAAGGCAGCAGTCAAACAGAAGCTCTTCATCAGCCTACTGGCCAAAAGTTATCACGCACACCTAGGTGTAGCCATAGTTTAGAATGCCTGCCTCTCTAAATAAATACAGGAGTGGGATGCAAGTTGTCTTTAAAAATGGGTTCATGATTACCTTAGATCAGCAAATCATAGGTAGGTTAATACTTAGCTGCAAGCTATACACTAGCAGTGCAAAGATATGCAAGTTCAGTTTGCTGCAAAACATTAAATTATCTGTAACCAGATTAGGAAATTAGTTTGATTACTTTATGCAGCTACATAAACTAAAAAAAAACAAACAAACATCACCACTCCTCACATACATAAAAAAAAGCAACAGTAGAAAAATTAGAAGCAAAGGAAAAAGCAAGGGCCCCCTTCAGCTGCACGTCAGTCTTAACTCAAGTGTGCAGGCACTGTAGATCGTTGCATTAAGCTGACATGAAACCTGTCAAGTAGCAATCAACCTGTGGCTTCTACCCTACCAATTCCTGTGCATCTTTCAGACTCTGGAACAAATCCACCCGAGAGTTAACAAAGCAAAACAAAATGTTTTACGTGCCACGTCTGCTCCCTAATCTTGTTCAGCTAGTGGACACAGAGCTCCCCTTACTTGCTGGCAGAGGGACTCACAAGGATACATTCATTTTCCACTCACTGATTCTCCTTCCCTTTCCTTTTACCATGTGAACACAAAAGAGACAGCACTGAAAAGCCATCAAGCCATCCTAATGGTCCCTATGGGGAATATAGGAATATACTGAGTTTGCCATAAATAAGCTATAAATGTTTAATAAAAAAACCAAAAACAAACCACAAACACACCATAACATCAACACAAAACCACCCCACTTCTTTTACGACCTTCCCTCCTAAACATTTTTATTATATATTTGTCCTTTGAAAGGAATAGTTTTAGTGTTATAAACACTATGGTTCATTATAGTTTCTATGACCTCCGTATAATTAACCACAATTATATTTCCACTATACAGGATCAATGATTATTTGCGGTAAAGAAGCCTATCAGGCCACCTAAGTAACTGAAAAACAGTAATTTCTCTGTATAAAACTTTTCCATCACATTTTTGTCATTTGTTTCAGAATTGGTCTTTGTCAGTACACAAGGATCATTCCAGGTAATATAACAAGCTACTTCAGAGGATGAAAACAGATGAAAGCACAGAGTAAGCTGAGTTCTAAACACGAATCATCAGCATTATGAAGTAGCTTGACTTTTAGAAAAAAAAATTACCCATCCCTTTATTTTGTATTTTCTCTATTTTGAACCAGAGCCACATTCATAAGAATATACAATATACTTCTGTATACCTGATTGAAAAACTTGAAAATATATTAATAGTGAAACTAATAATTGAAAAAAATCACCTTTTTAAACATTAGCTATTTGCTTTGAATTCTTATTTTCCAGTGAGTCAATGCAGCTGATTCTCTGTTCTTCAACTTAATTTCACTACGAGTACACCACTTGATATCACTGGGACCAATCAATTGCAAATTCAGTCAGAGCAATTTTGTCAAGAATGAAGTTATCTGCAACATTACATTGTTATGTTACAAGTGGTAAGTCTCTTATTAATGGAAATGGCCACTTTACTTAGCACTCACAAAGAGCAGTAATGCTGAGACTAACTTGCATGTACTGAAAGATGGCAAAGCACTCAATGATTTTGACCTGTTTAGATTCCTAAGTCTTTTTATATTTAAACACACAGCTTAAGTTGAGCAATTTGTGGCACATTCTGAAAAAAACAAAACATCACCAGTATACTCAAATGATTCCTCTTCTGCTTAAATTACCATCTTTAAAAAAGCAGTTCCCTGCTGTAAGGAAAGAGATGTAGATTAGAATATTTAACACTTTTCTATGATTCTTTGCAGCATTTACTGTTGAATAAGCAGAAGAGGCAATGTAGAGAAGGACCTGGAAATTACTACATTACACCATTTTCACCGAGTGGAAGACAAAGTAATTTCATCATATAGGGTCATTTGCTTCATTAGCACTACTGTTTTTCTGGTTTTATTCCATCTGGAATACAGAAATTCCTGTTCCTTTTCTATTCTGCAATATATTACCAGTGTCTACATTACACTGTTATATATATGCAGGTGGCTCTCATTGGCACCAGTAGACACAAGCTTTCATCCAAGGGAAACGCCGACTTTGATGAACAGCAAATAAACTACATTCTTGGTTCTTAATTTAGCAGACAGATGTGGCTTCCATCAGCATCCAGGAACATCAACCTTGCAATATGTAAGCAGAATAAATTTCAGAAAAAAGAAAACATACAAGTTTGTGCTTCATTTAAGTGCAGGAACAAGCACAAAAGCAAAGCAATCACTAGGACTGCTGCTACCAGCTTCAGTAAGATTCTCAACTGATACAAACTGCAGTAATTTCAGCTAAGTCAAAGCAATTACTTGCTCAACGCAGTAGTGGAAGCTTACTGCAGCTGTTAGTTTGACCATTTACTAAGCCTGTTAAACTTAGTTAATAGTACTTTAAAAAAAAAAATCCAAAGTATAATTAAAAGAATGGCTTTGCAATTTTTTGTAAGTTACACCAGCATTGGCAAAAATTCAGAACCACCAACATGACTGAGAAAGATAGATTAATCAAAATGAAAAAGTAGCATATCAGGAGTTGCAGGTATGCAGATGTAGTGTAGTCAGGTAAGTTACAGGGTGACTGATGTGGTCAAGGCTGAAGTTAGAAAGTTTTAGAAATTAATCCTTTATCTGAAAGCAGTTTTACATTAAATTTTGAATCCCCACTAAGTATCTGTGAAAAAAAGCTTTTAACCGTATCTATCCAATTACTGTGTCACAGGTACATAGCCTAAACACAGAACACAGCCTGACACATAAAACTGTTCCTTTAAAGCTCTCAGTACAAGACCAACATGTGATATGCCCATCTATTGACGTTGGATAGGATAGGCACTGAACTACAAAAGAGCACAGTACTTTGGGCAAGAGAGATTAAGCAGGTCACCAAGGTGGGAGGTACATTATAGCAAAGACTGTGAAAGAAAATGTTAATCTAGGTTTGAAACATTTGCTATCTTTATGTGCTTGATGCCTGGGAGAGTAACATAATTTGCCAATTCTAATTTTGCCCTGCAAAAGCTAGTCTGTAAAAAGCACATCAAAATTCCATCTCTTCTTTACTTCCCAAGGTGAAGGCTAGCATTTAACAGCAGAAGACAAGACTTCAGTGTCACATCTTTATTATAACTGCAACTGCACAATGTTTTTTAAACATGGGGTTTAAATGCATCTAAAAAAAAATGGCCTCTTTATGTGCTGTTCAAGCTATTTACTAAATCTTGCTTAAGCTCTCATAGAGATACCAATCAAGACTTGCAAAGGTAAACTGAAAATTTTACTAGTCTGCTTATATTTTGCATATCAACAAACAGTAGCCTATACTCAAATTGTATACATACCTACACACGTACCAGCAGTATGACATCACAACATGCTCACAGATTACACTGTCAAACATAATAGTAAGGGCACAAAATCCATTGCATGCAAGAGCCTTGTCCGTGCGCAGATCCCAAGGATTATTTATGACTGCATAGGCCAAAGGCAGAAGGAGATAAAGTAGACTATTAAATCAGGTCAAAAGCAACAGCACTCATTCAGTTACAGGGACACACATACACGACCACCTTTTCCTCTCCCCATTCCTTGATGATTCTTTTTTACGAAAGCATAGTCTGGGAGAACACAATGTGTTCACTTCATGGTATATGCACCAATCATATTTTATTTTTTTAAAGTTGGGCTAATCTTTACAAATTTTTCCAATAAATCAACAGTTGCATTACAGAAGGTGCCTGTATCTGACATGCCTCAAAACAAAACAGAACTACACCTGCACCTGATATACATCTCTGTCCACCTCTTTCTGGAAGAACAGCACCAGATATACTTAGAAGTGATGGGCAGATGTACTCCACTGCTATGTACAGATTGTAGGATCTAATCCATTACTGCAGATTCATTCTCTAGACTGTGACAACAAGGACCATTTAGATGTTCATAATGAAATTCCGAGAATCTTGTCTTCACAGCTGGGACATCAGAACTTTGTTGGGTTTTTTTTTGCTTTTCTCTTCTTCCCCAGATAAATTTTGTGATCATAAAAATGAGGATCTGAACATAGATTCAGCTAAGAATGAACGATAATAAAGGCAAATGCCTTAATCTCTTCACAATTGTTGTAACAGGCAAAAAAGATCTGCTATCCAACCTTGTTAGAATTGGTATTTTATTGCCATAGTGTAGTGCCAGCAAGAAGATTCTATCCATAGAAGTTCCCCTTCTTCATACTTCCATTCCCCTTATTTTTGGTCCTCCTGAACAGAAGAACCAGCAAGTCCTGCCCATCCCAACTCTAGCATACAAAATTTTTAAATGCAAACTGTAGTGTATACCTGATCCTTGTTTTGTTCTCTGTGCTCCATGCTTAGTAGCAGTAGCAAAAAAAGGTCCATATGAATTCAGATGAAGAATGATGCCTACCGTTTTCCCTCCTTATATTCAGAAATTATTCCCCGTTTTCCCAAGGAAAATGAGGGAAGGCTATAATAACAGCCTCTAGAATTAAAACAATATATGTATTACTTTTGGTACTACTATCATAAGCCTGCAGATTTCTCACTGATTCTTAGAAAGTGAGAAAGATGCTAAACTTATAGCAAGCGAGTTTAGCATTGCAGGAAAAAGGAGCACACTTTTTTTCATCAAGACAAAAGATTTTCTTTCTGGAATGGAGGTTTTCTGCCTTGCTTTAAATATTTTTTTTTAGTTTTTCCCCAACATTGTTACCTATCCCACAAAAAAATGCAGAAGAAATCCATTCTGCAAAGCTCCACCACAGAAACTTCTCCCTCTCCTTCTCTCGTAAACACTCAGGTCATTGATTTGGCCTCTTCTATTTTAAAGTCTCTAGTAGACACTGACACAGTAGTGGGTTTCTACTTTGTAAATCATCCAGGAAAAAAAAAAGTAGTAAGATTTTTTAAATTACCAGTTAAATTAACACCTCCTTAAGAACCAGCCTGTCAAACAGGCTGGCAAAAAGAGAGGAAAAAATAAAATAATAAATAAATAAATAAATAAAAGGAAACAAGAGAAAAATCTTTTATGCAATTGAACACTTTGAGTAAATTAATTGCCATGTCCTATGACATAGGGCTAAAACACTAACTTCTACCTTTAAAGGTTGGCCTAAATATATTCATCAGAATAGCAAATGCCTAAGTCCTTTTCTGGTTTGACTGTCATATACAGGACCTGTCTTTCTCCCATCCAAACTTTCACTGGGCACTTTTGTACTTAATGCAAAATAGAGAAACTGGACCTTGGATCCTATGCAAACTATTGAGATAATTGAGGAAAGACAGTCAAGTTATAACCTGGAAGCAGCGTCAACAGTTATATTTTGTCCTGCACTATTTATGCAAGGGATAGCAGCAAAACAAGCATTTTTCTGTCCTCGCTGGAGGAACACAAGTCATGAGAAGTTCATGACCAACTCATTAGGGTCCATAATATACTTCAAAGATTACTGCATCAAGCATTATAATCCATTCTTCACATTAATTCAAAGTCCAAGAGAAGGTTTTAATAAAAAATAATAAATATATTAAAAATGGATGGTTTTAACCATCACAGTCTTCACTAATGCATTTGTTCAAAAAAAGCTTCTATTGGTTTCACTGCTGTTCTAAAGTCAAGTGAGCCAGCTGGACTCTGTTCTGACTCATGCAGCTTCATATCTAATTAAGTTTCATTTATAGAATCAAACTCCTCCAGTGGTTATAACCTTGCTGAAGAAAGAGGGTCAGTGAATTTCAAAAAAAACTTTTTTACTGGTACGTGTGATAAAGAAAAATACCTACTTTTACTGTCACTTTTCAAAGCAAATATGCAATGCAAGGTCATTAAACATAGTAATTCTGTGATGTGAATTATTCCTTAATAATTATATAGTTTGTATATAGCTCTTTCCCAGATATTTATTTTGGCACCATAGTTGGCCCTTGCTTTATATATTCAACACCTGTTATACTGATAAAGGAAGCCATTAATGGAAGGTAAAGGTGCATTCATTTTCTGAAATGCTGCGAAAAGGTCCAATTCACCAGAAATAGAAAGGCAAAAATTTGCATATATTTGCACCATAATCTATTTGTACAAATCAGCTTTCACTTATATTTTGCGGAGTCAGTATCAAAAAACTAGTTTTAAATTCCAACTGGAAACTTTCATTGTCCATTTGTGACACAAGCAAACTATAAATATATTTCTAGTGAAAAAAGTCCAGAGATCTCAAGTTTGTAGAAATATTACAGTTTTTTAAAAAATTAAAAACAAGCAAGCAAAAAAACCCAAACCAAACAAAAAAAACAACCAACCAAACAAAAACAAACCCCAACACTCCATCCTCAAAAAAACCCCAAAAACCCAAAACAGAAGAAAAACAGATTCACCACAGCATTTAACTCAGAGCCTATCATAAAATCTTTTGCCCTCAAGATCATTAACTAAAGTCTACTATAAGAGAATTTGAATACGTTTCAACAGTATTAAATAAAAAGGTAAGAGTAATTGCTAAATGTTGATCCTTGCAATGCCTTGCTGATGAAGTTTTACATAAGTAACACATTTCTTTTTTTTTTCAGTTTCACCATCTTCAAAATTCAGTGCCTACACTAAAGCACAACTGTTGTGAAGACAAATTAATCTATAAAGAACTTCAGAGATCCCATGTTCACACACCACTTGACACATCTTTCTAGGTTAATCTTACCATCCTTTCCTAAGGATAAAGAAGTGTCCAATTAGAAAAGAAATCTAGAGATATTTGAAAGAATTTTGATAAAGGATGGGGGGGGTTATTATTTTTAGTTCCTTCCAGAACTAAATTATATTTGATGAAGATCAAATATAATTTGGGGCAACAAGGAGAACTTCATATCTCAAAATCATATACTTAACATATTAAGAGCATAATCCTTTTACATCCCAGGCTATACATAGATATTAAAGTCATCTGCTAATCAATCACAGATTAATGACAACACACAAATCTGACTGAGCTGAAAGACCAGTCAATTAGAGTCATACATTCTTTATCACCTTTATGCAATCATTTCCAAGTAACACAAACACTCATTACGATATGGAAAAGTTTAATATAAAAGTTTCATCTTATGATTGACATAGGCACAAGTAAAAAAAACTACATCCAAATATATTAATAAATTCTTTTTGTTAAGTTTTAGATGAGTCATGGCACAATATATCTCCATGCAAGCAGTATGAACTGAATCAGGAATCTGCAGTTCACCATCTGGGTTTTATGGATTTATATTTTAATTAATATTATTACTGCCATTACACATAATTTCCTCTAAAGGTAACATGTCCCTCTTTGGTCTTATTAAATTCATACTGTTTGATGCAGACTAATTAGACCAAGTACACACTTTAATACTTCAAATAAGCAGCTACATTTTATGTTTTAGTGATAAGAAATATCCAGAGGCACTAAAAATGTTCTTACAATTGCAACAGAGCTGTTTGCATGAGTGCCAATTTACCTTGCTTCTCTCATGTCTCTGAAGAAGTCTCCTTTTTGTTTCATCATTTTTCTGATTTACTTGTATTACAGCGTTCTCATTCTCTACAAGGTAGGATATTAGAAAAATACCTTTTTTTTAAAAAAAAAGTGTATTTATGGATACTATTAGGCACTTTTTGAATTAAATATAATGTTGAACAAACTTTGTCTTATTTACTAGGACAGCAAATATTAGAAAGTATACCACAGTACACATATGTTAGTAAGAAATATGTACACTGGGAAATGTCAGTAATAGATTAGCTACAGAAATGAAAGATGATGATCTAACTAGATGATAGTGACAACGAAGATCTGTATTTAATGACACATCTGCTTTGAAGATAATTTAGCAATGTACTGACACAGTTCAAACTTTGAGAAATTGCTTCTGAGATAGAACCACTGTCATCAAGGATAGCCCAAAAATACTCTTGGCACACAGGGCTCTTGGGAAAGGACTGTGCACAGCCCAGACTGCTGCAAGAGCTGAATAGGCTCCTTCTAAGCATACAGAAATGAAGTAGGTTGAAGAGTCCAGCAGCTGCAGCCTGGGAATTTGGCTTAGCCAGATCAGAAGCCAGAAGTAAAGATGATTATGATTTGAGAAGGGACCTGGGCATTGCCAACCTTAGAACACACAAGGCTCCATTGTGCATATGTTTCAAGGGACGTGTATGCTGACAAGGTGGGAAGCATTACTCAAAGGCACGGCCAGAACAGGGTCCTTCAAAAGCACCAGCCATGGCACTGTCTGAGTGAGGCCAGATTCCTTACTAGCTCATTACATTACAATAGTCAGAAAACACTGGCACTCACAGTTTTAGTCTTTAGTCCAGTATAACGAAGTTTATTCCTACTTAACCAAGTGAACAAAGTAGCTGACAAGGTGAGGCTAAAGCAATTCCTTCAAAGTCATTACAGGTCAATACAGAGAATTACCAATGGTGGGTATATTTCAAGAAGGGATGAACTGTTGAACTTGCAATCCTGTAGTGTTGAAAGTCAAGTTTTACCCAGACATTCTGCATTGGCCACTGTTGGAGATTCTGCATTTTAGAAACTACAGCATAATATTGTCCATATTTCACATCATTTTGGATGGTAACAAGTCAGTTATCCATATGACAGCAGCAGTGACCACTTACACAAGCTACTCTAGCAATAGTATTTCCCTAATGAAAGGATCTTAAATTATTTCTGATATCCAGAGTCAACACTCCAAATGAGGAATCTCACAATACTCTGTCTGATCTGTTTACACCACCAAGCAGGACTGAAGAATAAATGAGGAACTTTAACATCTGTGTCACAAACACTTCAAAAAACTATTTTTGCCAGCACCAGCAGAGAATTGATGCTTCTGAAGCAGAGAAACCTGTGGCACTTAAAGTAAAGTCATACTCAGCAAGACATAATTAATATTCAACTGCCTGGAGCACAAGCATAAGTAAACTAAAATGGCACAACCAGCAAGACTAGATAAGTACCCTGTGACAATGTCACACCACTAATCACAGAACCAGCAGCCAGCATTTCTGACCAAGTTAAACATAAATAAAATTATAGGGGCAAACAGACAATTATTATGGAGTTGCACAAATGAGACAAAGACATATGCAAGGTAAAAAAGTATGTGAAACAGACAGGAAAGATGTTTTGCTGGACTATTTTGGATTCACCAGACAAATGGGAAAGATGCTTAGTGAAGCTAGCCAGTGAAACCATACTCTTATTTTGTGAAGAGAAAGATAGCATGCCAGTAACAAACAAGGAAGGATGTGAAGACAGACATTACATTAGTTTCCATTCAACCTTCCCTCTTTCAGAAGACCACCTAGGCAAGATCACTTCCACCTTCAAGTAAGACTGTCAAGTACTCGCAGCTATCAGTGCCAACAAAGTGGCATCACCTCTACTTGACTGTATGCTTATAGCTGAATTAGGGCAGATTGATATAGACTAAATACTTGAGTATGTAGTGATAATGATCAAGAGGTAGCCATTGGTAATGCATCTTGTTAATGACAGTAAGTAAAATGGTGCTGAAACTAATCTATTGGTTTTCCTAACCATTCCCATTGCAGCACTGTGACATATATATTCTCAACACCAGAACTGTTTTACACAAAATTCCTGACCTGATCAAGTTTGAATTTCTTCATGAAGAAACACAAACAGCAACAAAAAAGCATCAAACTGAATAAGGAAAAAAAAAAAAAAAAAAGGAGTGAGCAAAGAGAGTTAAGAGATCACTTATTCTGGATGGAAAGACATTCGTCTTTATTTGTGGCCCAAAATGAAACTGCATAAAGGAAAAATACACACTGTACTGCCTGACAGATGTTAAAAGTCCATGGTCAGACTGTGGCAGATCCAGATTCAAAGTGCTGCTTTGTCTCAATCAGACCACAGATTGCCTGGATTCTCTCAGAAATCCCAAGTCAATACAGTATCCAATACACTATGAAAACACAGACTTTGTATTCTCAAAGCTGCTGACAAAGTAAAAAAAGAAAATAAACAACTCCCTTAAAACATTTTACTTAACCAAAAGATTTTATAGGAGAAGTTCATGCAATTTCTAAATGAATGCTGAAGGATTAGATACTCTCCACTAAAGAAAAAGGTAACTGAATCATAATGGTTGCTCAATACTGATGAGTAGAGAGAAAAAGTTCCAGACCACTTACACTATGAGAGTTTCTAAACTGTGGCTCCTCATCCAAAGCCTGTGTAGTATATTTAGCATGCTTGATACTTAGTGCATATTCTACAAATAGTTATATACTGAGAGATAATTAGTTTACTTTGATTTTTTTTTTTTTTAAATTTAGAAGTTAGAGTTTAATCTCTCATGGCAAGTCCACGAATTAAGTAACTTAAATGTTACAAACCCTTTCTAACCCTTCCCACACACAGTAAGTTTCCAAACAGTTCAAAAGAGAATCAATACTGCAAAGGACTAAAGTGAGAATTACTAAAGAAAGCAGAACAAGTTTTTGCACTGAAATGTGCAAAAAGAAGGTTTTTAGCTTTTGGGGTTTTTTGTTGGTTTGTTTTTAGGGTTTTTTGTGGGGTTTTTGTTTGTTGAGGTTTTTTTGGGGGGGGGGGGTTGGGGTTTTTTTTGGTTTTTTTTTTTTTTTTTTTTTTTTTTTTTTTTTTTTTTTTTTTTTTTTTTGTTTGTTTGTTTGTTTTGAGGGGTTTTTTTGCTATTAACTGAATCTTATTAGCTGATCTGGCCTAATCTTGCTGAGCAGTAGGACCTGACAAAGCAATGAAGTAGATTGTCAAACTACCTGTCACTCCAGTGGGGACTTGACCTGAATCCCAACACAAGGATAACTAAGGCAGTGAAGCTGCATCCACATACAAGAACAATTTATGACTCTAAACTGATTAACCCCCACTAAACAGACTGGAAGAACAAGGATTGTTTTTTGGCTGGTGTTTTTTGTTTGTTTTTGTTTTTTTTTTTTTTTTTTTTTTTTTGTTCCTCCTATGAATTTTTCAAAGACACATTTGGCCGATTTTTAAGAAATATTTTTCTAAGGCAAAACCATTGCTAACACAGTGAACACAGCAAGCTACTGGGCCTGCCAACATCCATGCACATCTCTCATCAGGTATAGTTCGGAGGGAAACCAATAAGTAGACATTGGTGAAGAACCCCCCTGTGTGCCTCAATGAATATTCATTACATCCTCTAATTTATTATCATGTTTACAGCCAAAACTGAAGAGCAAATTACATTCTATGTAAGGTCCCAAGGGGATTTTCATTTCCACAGCTTGGACTGGTACCAAAATAAAGCACATTAGAGAGAAATCTCAACAAGAGCCCTTAATATTTAATTGACTACTAACAGCAGAGCTGCTCATGACAAAGTCGCAGGGCAGAGGAGGGAAGGATTGTTCAGAATTTTGCTCCACAAAATTCTTCTCGTTAAGCAAACTGTATTCAAACTGACAAACAGGTGGCTTTCTAAACAAAAACAAGCAAAAACCACAATAAACTCCCTCCCACAACAAAAATACTAAAACACACACAACAAAAAATGAATGAAAAACCACTCAACATTAAGTAGAAATAAGCAAGTAAAATTGAACCCAGGAGATAAGAGACAGCACAAAGGAGAAATTAAATTATTAGAGGAGCAGAACAGAATTTGAAACTGCCCATGCATGGAAAGAAAGTATATGGAGAAAACCCAAAATAATCAGTGCTCGGCAAATGTAAACAATGACATGAACATGAACATGACAACTCTGAAATTTCCATTTCCTAGCACACAAACATCTTCAAACTGATAGTACAACAGAATATAATTGAAACACAGGGAAAAGCAAGTGTCCAGCAGCCACCAGAACTCTTACACCATTAGCACAGATGGCATAAACTTGTAATATTTCTCTAGTGATTCCAGTAGGGTGGCTGCAGCAGCCCAGTCACTACTAAGGGAATGGCAGATAAGAATACTCACACTGGTCTCGATTAATTTTGAAAACTGAAAGCAGATACAGTAAGGTCACTTAAACAATCATTTTGTTCTCTTTCTGCTCATGGAAGCCTGTGAGGAAATCTCCTGTTACAATTCCTCTAACACTTGGTAAAGTTGATAGTGATGCAAATACAATTGCACTTTCAGGTTGTAATTACAGCTCTGACAAAGCCTCTGAGCACTGACCAAGGATCATCACCTCCTGGACAACCCCCTTTTCCACAGAAAAATTCTTTGCTTTTGTCCTTATTCCATTACTCCCGCACTGATATTTTAAGTACCTTAATAATTCTGACTTCCTGATCCTGCAAAAACAGACCCAGGCATCTGGTTTCATATCTGCTTAATTCAATATTCCAATCAATGTTTCAATTCAAAAGACTTCTGAGATTTAATACCAGTTTCCATCAACAGTTTCTTATCTCTTTTCATTTACTTTGTACTTCTCTGTGGAAAGAATGAGATTGGAGCTGTGGCTCTTTATCTGCTTCTCCATGTTCTTCTCTCCCTCCATAACACCTTTTACAGGAGAAAGATTCTCCCCATTAGGGCAGGCATATGGCTAAAAAGACTAAGGTTTCCTCCTGCAATATCACCTATTTTAGTCTATCTTGGAAATTTCCTCTATTTGAAAGCCTTCACAAACCCAATCTTGTTTCTCAGGGGATTACAGAGACCTCATAGAGTTACTGACTGGAAACAGCAGAAGACATTCTAAATTGAGTCACTCTAATTTAAGTGAAAATATCTTCTAGCATGGCACAAATCAGAATTCACATCATGTTTACATCTTACCTTTTTAATATTTTCTCTAGGATTACATTTGAAACTGCATTTAGTTTAGGTACTAACTGGTACAGCTGCCAGAGGAACTAACAAAGATAGCTACAAAATAAATACACACAGGTCATTAAAAATTAAGCAATGTAGGTCCTTGCCTTTTTTGTCATACATTTTCCTGATCATAAAATAAAACCATAAATTGTATAAAACAGCATTAACCATTAGGACATTTGCTATATTAACCTTTGTATTGAATGTCCCAGAGCATCACTATGCTATTTTGTATTTGAAGTATCATACCAGAAGGAATTTAATCTCACAAATGTATTTAAATTCTGACCTACGACCAGTAAAACAACAGAATAAATCCCAAAACAATAAGTTGGCATTTATAATCTAAATTTTGCTTTTAAAAATAATTACTTTTAAAAGAAAAACAAACAAACAAAACCCCCACATAAATTAAAAAAAAAAAATCACTTGAAGGAATTCAGTTTTAGGTTTACAAAAAACACAGGGTGGAATCAGGAGTGAAAGTCTTATCAACTCTCATTACTGAGGTACTGACAGAGACAACTTTATCAGATCCCGAAAAGGCTGGCTTTAAATTTTCATATTACTGTGGCTTTGCATTGAACCCTAGCCTTTATTATCAATTTAGGGGCCATAAGGGCCTTTTACTGAGGGCACTTTTATAGCAAATAGTTTCTTAATTGGACCTGTCCTTTTCCACCCAAGCCACACCTGTGAAAGAGTGAGTCTTTGACCAGAGGAAGCAATACAGACTGAAGTCTGAAGGGCTGTTAACTCAGAAGCAGCAACAACAGAAAACACTCAGTTTCACAGGCTAAGAAAGGTGCTTTTCTTCAGAAGAGCTTGGGGGGCACGGGAGTGAGAAATTTTGCCAAGCAGGGAATCTTTAGCTGTAACAGACAAGAGGAAACAGACAAAAGTAGTTCATTCCTAGGCAGAGGAGATTAAACCCCACCAGGTTCCCTGGGGTTTAGAAGCACCATGCAATAGATCTGCCCACATTCATTCCCCGTCAGAAAACTTCTTTGCTCTACAGACTTTGAAAAGCACGTGGTATGGAGCCAATTAAAAGATACTGGAGACTCAAACCTGCAAATCCCCTAAATCATGAGCTGTGGAACCGGTGCTCACCTGAGATATTCTCCTGGAAAGAAACAGGTGGCAGCGGACAAACAGCATCCAGCCTGGGTATTAGCATTCAGCTTGTGCCTCCCACATACAGCCAAAAAATATGAATAATGAAGGAAAATGAGAAAGTTCAAGACAGGGGATTAGACCATTCATCTTCAACCTTGTAATTATCTTTCCTTATGACTAATAATTTTTGGGAAGGGGAAAGAACAGGTGAACAAGTACACCCAGGTCCTCACACAGCCTCACGTAAACATTAACTAACAAATATTGGAGAATGTTTTTTTGTGTAAATCCAAAGTTGTGATGAAGGTAAGCTGGTCTTGGTAGAAAAGGTATCAGATGTGGTTATTGGATCTGATTAGAAATGATTATTAAAGTTACAAAAATCATGACTGTTTTTAGAAATGAATTGGTTTCCCATTTAAAACAAATACTATTATGTCAAATTCTCAGATTATAATTGATCAGCAGTAAGATAATACATAGCAAAACAACCTTTCAGAGTGAGATTCTCATTTGTCATTCATTTTAGGTAGTTATAGCACACACAAGGAATGTTTGTGTATAAGATGTTGCTCTTGGATGAACAATATATTCTTGGGAGAGCTAGACAAATCTAGGTCAAGGTTAAGAGCTGGAAAAGTGCTTGAAAACAGATATGGAATAGAGGTCCTTTCTAGCTTCACACATGGCTGTGATTGAAGACAGCCTGATGTAGCCTGACTTCTGATACAGAGGGGGACACACTGTGACTAGAATTTGATATTAAATCACAGATAGCTGTACAGGGAAGGCTCACAGTGTTCAACCCCAGCTGAGTACATGTGGAGGACAAACTGTGATTAATGTCCAAAGTCAAAACTGACAGCAGCTATTACAGAGTGGATTACACAGAAATCTAATGTAATATTACCAGACATCACCCTCAATCAAGTCTCTCTCCTGAACAGAGTGATCAAGACTAATCCCATTACCATGCTAGTATATTAGTAGACCCATAAGCTTGCCATTCCCTCACCCCATTTAAATGTACAAAGTCGATGGTTCCTGGCCACTTGGAACAGCAAAAGGACAGGGATGGATTGCAGACTTTCCTGAACATTGCTGAAGGTTCTAAACATTAATTCTCTTGGAAAAATCTTAACTAACAATATATCCCCTCAACACATACAGCTGAGAAACCATGAAGACATCTCCACAGATGGCAGCAATGGACTCCCTGAGCTAGCATATCCTTTTGCATCAACATGAAAACTGCACTATAAACGCTATTTTTATACCACACATGCTTAAGCAAGCAAAATGATTACAGCCACATCACTCAGTTTACTAAATACAAAGGTGAATTTATGCAAACAAGCATTACCAAAGAGATTTTGTTCCAAACGATCTTATTCCAAACTTCCAAAAGGAAGTCTTAATATTTTGTCTAATCATATGCCAAAATGCACCCCAAAATATATGTGAAAAACCCAAGAAAAATGTTCTGTAGCTAATATTGTTTAATGAGAACTTGAACCAAATGTACCTGGTTTCTAAAGGCAAAACATCCATAGCTCACAGGCACTTTTGCTGGTTTTTTGTCTCTTTTGATTTGTTGTTAACCATAAGATTACCATTTAAGTATACTACAGAAGGAACATTTGTTAAGATCAAATTTTTTTCCTTGTTTTTCTTCAGTTGCTTAGGCCACAATTAGAAGCAAATAGACTTAGAGACTGGAATGCTAATCTTTTTTTTTCAACTTTTCAGATTTGTTTTGGCTTTTGAAATCACCCAGTGAGTATTAGCAAATTAATTTTACAATTATTTTTGTGACGTATATTTGAAAGAAGGGAGGAGGTTAACACCAAACAGTTAATAGGTGTCATACATTTATATTCACATCTTTAAGAAACTAATTGCAAGACATCAGTTGACCTGCACATAAAGAACAATTTAGAATACATACCACTTAACTTTATTAGGTTAGATAATTTAGTTTTTCAAGGTGCTTTAAATAATCAATAGGTACTGCCACAAATATGATTCACCATACCCTAAAATCAGGTGTGCAAAAGATCTTGATAAAATAGTTATTTGACTGAAGCAATCTTTTCCCTACCTTGACGCTACAGAAACAGGAGGAGGGATGGTACTACAGTTTAGTCCAGATGCTAAACTTTGAGCTCGACACATTTGGATGGCACAAATCACATCCCATAGAGTAGTGATTTCAGTACTGATTGGCATTTTCCATCTTCAGAGCTTCTGCATCACAACTACCATGTTATATATGTGTAATATTATTATACAGGGTTAAAGTAGTTCAGTCATATAAACAAAGTACAGTTGAAGTGAAACTAAGTGAAGTAAACAGCTTAAGGAACTAATACCTATTTCAAAGATTTATTCCTAGCTGCATTAAGAAAAAACAGTGAGGGGCGTTAACACATTCTCTCCCATAAGTACTTTATAAAACCCCTTGTGATGCAGTACCAGCTGTGCTGAATACACACTTAAATCAGTCCTTTACAGAGTAGTTACTACATAACATTATCACCAGGCACAAGAACCATTTTGTCATAGCAATTTATCAGCTTCCAGCAGACCCCTCCTTCCCAAGGCAGCAAAGCCCAGAGCCCAAACTGCTGCCAAGTGCACAAGCACCTGCCTCAGCTGAGCTCTCCAGGGCAGGCTCAGCCCTCGCTCAGGCTGAGCGTCAGTTTGCCAAATGGATCCTGACAGCTTGCCAGAGAGGAGGGCTCTTACATGCTCTCTTACATGCCATCTCTTTTCCCGCATCTGCAAAACCTGCAGCTAGCCTAATGTCTCCAGCTGCTCCTACCTCTACTCCTCTCGCCAGCACTCAAGCACCCAGAGGGCTGCTTCCACATCTGAACAACACATTTAATCAGCAAAAACTCAGTTCAAGTTGCTGCAAACAGAAAGGCATTCAAAACTCATTGACTTCCAACAGATATTGGGTCTTCATTATGAAATGGAAAAAGAGCTAGGAGTTACAAGAGTCTGCTACGCATATTCTCACACTGTCACATTTCCCTGCAGTAAGAATGCTTCAAAACTTATACCACATTTACCATTATTTTTAAAGCCTGCAGTAATTGGATATCCTTAAAAGACTAAAAAAGACTAGATATCCTTCAAACAGAATCCTCCAAGTATGCTATATGCTATCCAAAACTAAGTTGTTCTCCTCAGTTTCCCTTATTCTTTTACAGGGCAGTTTCTACTGTTTTCACACTATTACAGCTCAGAGTTTCCTAGCTATTCACTATGTTTCCCCAGAAGAGAAAGCAAGATTTTCTTTTTTTCATATTACAGTTTTCATAGGCATTCCCATATTTTCTCACCAACACTACTACATGGTAGAAGATACTGTTCCACAGATGAAGAGGAGTGAGCACAGTAAGGATCTGCTATTAACAATTCATGAAATTGGTACAGCTTTACAATTTTAAATCTTTAAAGTTTTAACAATGAACAGCAAGAAACATATCAGAGAAGTATTTTGTACTGCGAGCATTCAGACTATTAGCAGTGTTGACCCACTGTCACTTCCCACGTCACATGACAATGCACTTGCTGCTGACACATGTGGCTAAGACTCGGACCTCCACAGCCAGAACCCCAGTTGTTTTCTCTGCCTTTGGCACTGTGAAAGGGAATTTCTATCAGGTTGCATTGATAAGGCCAAAAGGCTTGCTTGGAAAGACTTTTCTCAGTTGCTCAAGTATGGATGGGTGTAAATATTTATGAGGGCAGAAAAGCATATCAAAACCTAGTGGAGCTGTGAGGCAAGCTTAAACCATAGCATTTACAACCCATTAACATAGGTTGCACTATGTTTCTCAACACAGTAAGTACAGAAAGGTACAAGGATTGGTATAATTTCACTTTGGTGCAACAAGAGTGTCAGAAAAAGTTAACGACTTACATAAGCATGCACATCCTTATTGGAAGGTTTTAAGTACATGTAACTAGAGACATTGCTCCAAGGCATTTCATTTTGTTTCAGTAGGGTTGAAAATGTTGCTGCAACTGAAAATGGTGCTGCAACTATCTTCATATTCTTTACATAAAAATCCACCAGTTTGTCCTTGAAAGCTATACAAAACCTGTCCCAATATAATGAGAACTGTGTTTGAGGGAGATTTTGTTATTTCATGGTATCTTAAATACCTTGCTAAGGAAGACTGCTAGCAATCCCATCTTCCACAAGAAACTTCCCAAACTTGGCAAAATATTTAAATGGGGACACAAACAGATACACCCATACACTAAATATGATCAATTTCAAGAAGAAAACTTGAAAATATTTAGGGCATACAAGTACTCAAAGATTATATTTTTTAAAAAATCATATATGGGCACTATATGGAAAAATTCAAGATGAAAGGATCAAGTCATTCAAGATCAAAGTTCAATCATAAATTGACTGTTTAAAATAAAAAGGGGTATCACATATAAGAAAGAGCCTTTTTGAAGTAATTCCAAAAAAGCAAGCAAATACTTTCAGATCAAATTAATTTTTTATCAACATGAGATAAAACATAGTTTAGCCCTTAAAAATTTAAGATCTTATAGAGTTTCTAACAAGGGTTAAAAAAATCTGAATGCTTCATATAAAAAGAGAACACTAAAACTAGATGCTGTGAAAAGTTGTTATTTTAAAGTAACTATTTAACAAAACCAGCTAAAAACTTTATATACTAAAATGGATATTCAATAGCAGCATATCATTTTGTCATGTTTGCTCTACTTTACAAAGCAGAAAGTGCATGCACTTAATGGCTACTTTGAAGACGTTAGTTCAGTGCAGTCACAGGCATACCATGTTTAGTACCATCTTACCAAAAAGGGCAAGAAGGAGGACCCAGAAAACTACCAGCCACTCAGCCTCACTTCCATCCCTGGAAAGGTGGTGAAACTGATGCCTAAAATCCTGGACGACAGGCACTCAGAGAAAACATTAATGGAGAAAGATAGATAATACCTTTATTGGGAGTTTGGAGGATCTGGGCCTCCGCTGGGCCTACAAAAGCACATTGATTCAACAAGGATCTTGATCTACATTCAAGAATCCCCCAAAGAACCCTGCTTCCAGTAATGTTATAGTTTTTATACTCTTCCTAACAACTAACATATTAGATATCTATAATCAATCATAACTTCCTTTTCTCTCAGTGGTCCACACATCAGGGTCTTAGGCTACGACCCCTGGACCACCCCCAAGGGTTTCAGGGCTCTTCTATTGTTTTCTCTTTAAATTGTCTTGCAGCTATCTCCGAAAAATATCATGACCTTCAGAAAGCCTGAGAATATGTGAGAAAATCACTTTAGTAACTTCTAACATCACTTAATATGTAAGCAAGAAAACCTGTACTTCTAAAAAGCCACAAAATACACCAAGCCTTTAGGCATCAGAACAGGTCACCTTCACCAAGCACATAGAAGAAGATCATCAGGAGGAGTCAGCATGGATTCACTATGGGAAAACCATGCTTGTCCAATCTAAAAACCTTCCACGATGGTATGGCAGGATGGGTCAACAAGGGGAGAGGAGTGGATGTTGTCTACCTTGACTTCAGCAAGGTTTTTGACACTGTCTCTCATAACATCCCTGTAGGTAAGCTCAGGAAATGGGGGTGTTAAACGAATGGACAGTGAGATGGATCAAGAACTGGCTGAACAACAGAGCTCAGAGGGTTGTGATCAACTGAGTAGAATCCAGTTAGAAGCTTTGACAGGCTGGAGAGTTGCACAGAGAAAAACCTGATGAGGTTCTACAAGGACAAGTGTAGGCTACCGCACCTGGGGAGGAATAACCCGAAGTACCAGTACATGGAAAATACTTTATACAGTATTTTACACTAACTTGACCAGTTCCTGCTTAGCTTGCAAGAATTTATGGAGTTAGCACACAGTACTGTGGCTGCTGAAGTCAAAGTATTCTTTCAAAAAACGATTATTCCATTTGATTCCCTCACCTTAAATATTTTGATTCTCCAGCAGTCTTACTTCCATGGGATTACTACATAGACACAGAGTAGCTGCTTCCTTAACCTTCCTAACTCAGCTGATTTTATGACTTTTTCTGGTGCTGATGCCCTAACAGAATACAGGAACCATCAGAGATTATCCACCTATAAATTATATATAAACCCAGCTCTATTTTCACTCAAGTATTAGAAGTAGATAGGCTTGAGGGATTATTCTATCCATTGACCAAAGTATTAGAGAGTACACCAGAAAAAAAAAAAAATTCTTAAATTCATGTCACTAAGCTAGGCTAATATTAAAGTTCTCCACTATGATTTAATAGCACTACATCAATTTTTAAAATACTCAAAACATGCACTTAGAGAGGGAAAACAATTGTCAGGGTTCTTCCCTCAAAGTTGTAGCCACAAATCTAATTAGGAGGGAAATAGTCAACTAAAATAACACAAAAGAAATACTGAAAAAGAACAGGAAAAATGTTGTGATACAAAAGGAAAAATATGTGGCAATTCATCTATCAGGCATTTATAAAAAAAAGAAAAGAAAATATAAGTGAAAAATCAGATCCTTGCCACTTAAAAAATAAGTAAATCCAAAGCATTACACAGCTTGGAGAGAAAAAAAATCACCTTCCATCCACACATTACAAAAACAGATGTGAAGAGATCATAAGGTCAAGCACTCAAGTCAGACAGAGACGCTATTAAGATTGCCTGTTCAAATCTAACTTACTTCTAGTGATCATCATATTTTTTGCTACAGGAGTCAGTAACCTACAGCTTTTATACCAAAAGCTACAGCTGTGCTGGCGAGAAGTTCTGCCAAGTAGGAGCTACAGCCCAGTATGGGCAACTCACCATTAAAATAGTACATGTGCTGAAGATGCACTTCTGACTATCCCCAGTCTGATCCCATGAACTGAGCACTCATTCAGTGCTGGAACACAGGAGACATGATTGACTTCGACAGGCTCATCTAAAAGTCAGATTTTATGTTCCATGATCAATTTATGAGATAAACCAAAGCAAGGCAGGTGACAAAGACTGGGGCATCAGTATCAAAATCACAGTCTTGACGGAAATCAGCTCACTAGTATAAACACATCCCTTGCAGAAAACATGGGCACAGCTTCTGAGTGACATATGTCCAGCTTATGCAGGGCTAGAAGTCAGAGCATCACAAAATGGATGCTTCCCAAAGCCAATGGTTTGTATATGTAAGTTACTGGCAGTATCTCATATTCCTCATCTATTGTGGAATATCAGATTACACAAGCAGGGGCTGCTTTAGGGATAAATAAATAAGTAAATCTGACTCCGCAGTGTTAATATGTGTAGCGACCATCACCATTGAGAAATTGCCTTTATAACGTTAGTTTTCCATGGGTTTTTTTCCCCCAGAAAAAAATCTCATCAAGTCAACATAATGACCAGGAAAATTTTTATTAGCTAAATGTGTTTTTTTCTATATAGCTATGTCCCAATTTTCTATTTCTACGCACCTTAAATTCCATTATACCATTTTTCCAGAAGACACTTGCACTACTCAGTGTACACAGTCTTATGGCTTA
>JAWWMP010000165.1:21175026-21190486 GCA_035047865.1 Dendrocincla tyrannina
CAGGTGTCCAAGAAGACCAATGGCATCTTGGTCTGTACCAAGAGTAGTGTGACCAGCAGGACTAGGGAAGTGACTGTACACAGGTGAGGCCACACTTTGACTGCTGTGTTTCAGTTTGGACTCCTCATTTTAAAAAGGACATTGCAGTGCTGGAGTGAATCCAGCAAAGGCCAACAAGGCTCATGGAAGGTCTAGAAAACATATCTCATGTGGAATAGCTCAGGGAGCTGGGTTTGTTTAGTCTTGAGGAGGTTCAGGGGGGACCTCATCACTCTCTACAATTACCTGAAAGGAGGTTGTAGTGAGGTGGAAACTGGTCTCTTCTACAGTGCCTGCAGTGAGAAGACTGAAGGAAATAGCCCTAAGCTCAGACAGGGGAAATTCGGATTAGATATTTTAAAAAAATTCACTGTTAGGGTGGTCAGGCATCAGAATAGGTTGCACAGGGAGATGGTGGACTCACCATCCCTGAAGGTTGTTAAGAGGCATCTGGATCTGGTGCACAGTGATAAGGTTTGGTGGTATAAGGGTTACAGTGGTAGTGCTGGTTTGGACTTTATGATTTTAGAGGTCTCTTCCAAACTTGATGGTTCTAGATTAGTATTAATTACTTAACTAGTATTATTACTTATAAGTACCATGACCTCCAAATTGCAGCTGCTGGAAAGGGTCACCCACATCAGGTAGCTGCAGACACCTCCCATTCTGTACAACCTCATGGTTTTCCTGGTTGAGAAGTGCAACTCTTAAGTCTGAGTGGGCAGAAAAGCTACTTCTCAGCATCTGTTAGAAACACCTGATCACCCTGACACAAACATCGTAAATAGGTTCCACTACGAATTTTTCTGGCTATGGTCATGGAGAAATTGTAATTTCATCCTATTCCTGTGTACATACTTGTACTTTCCTTTTGTGTAGGTAACAGGATAATGCAGGGTAATTGAATAAGCCCATGAGAATTCTGACTCGATAACAGCTGTTGTCTAACAATAATGTCTCAACAAAATGATCATAAACATAGCAAAAGAGACTTACACTGGTTTTCATCAAAGCATGCCAGATAAATGGTTGTTCTCCGAGTTAAAAAATATGGGTTTAGAGATCATCTTACAGTTTGGTTCAGAGTTAAACCAACTATGATTTAGGAAAGCACATACAAAGAACATGACACCACGTATATGCTAGTGAATCTTAAGTTTTTTGTCCCATCTCCAAGGAGATTAAAGAAACATTTAAAAAACTACAATAACTACAGCCCTATGAGATCTTTGCTTCTTAGGCTATGGCATTGCCTTCACATAACTTCTTTACAGATTGTTAAGTGTAAGTAATTTATTAAGTGTAAATACTGTTTGCCTTCATCTGTGTTAATCTCTATGCTAATTTTTTATTCATAAAATCATATGCAGTTATATGGAACCACTAACTACAATGAGCAAAAAATATTCTAAAATCTCAAGTGACTACATATCACTATATTTCACAGTGATCAACACAGCATTTGCTCGTTGACAGACATGGCAAATAAGTCTCAGAACACAATCATGTAATTGAGGATCTACAGATAAAGTAAAATGATGTCAAAAATTGATGGGATTTACATAAACCATAAAATAATTTACAAATCTTTTTTATATACTCTTTCATAACTCATAAAGATTTTTTTAAAAAAAATCTTTATAAATCATCCAGTGGAAAGATTTTTTTTTTCTAGCATATATAGTGACAGTGAATAAAAATACTGGGTGGATCAAATGCCTGTGGACAGATGCTTTTATGAATGGCATGTTGCGTAACTTCATCAACACTTCAAAATAATAAAAGTACAAAGAATTACTATCTTAGTAGGAAAAATAAATAAAAACTTAGTGACAGATGACTGGAGCAGGGGAATAACAGTGAAATAATAAGTATCCCAACATACACTGGAAAGGTTAAATAATTACTTTTCTCTAACAATTACCCATGTTGAAGTAATACTGTTCAGGATGTTAAGCCCTGAGCAGGCATACACTGCAATCACACATGCAGAGGGGCAATTAACTGGACACACTAATTTGCTACAGTACAACAGTTAACACTGAGTTAACACTGTTATTTTGGACATCTCTAATTGTTCTAAGCACCAATATAAATATTTCAGTCAGCTAAAACACATTTTTTTAATTAGCATACACGTGTCATATATTGTATTATATTCATAACCAGAAACACTTCAACTTGTTCAACTTACAATGATCGAATGATCGAGCTAAGCAAATATGCAGCAATAATAAATGGCATACAAACTTACTTTTCTACATGCTCAAGAGCTGAAGCATTTTGAAATTGCATTTTTTCTAAACATATTATTTCTGGGTTTAGATTCCTCAATGATATACATGTAAGGCCCCTAATAATGACTTTCTTCACAGAGGATGAAGTAACATGCAGAAAAAGACCATCTCAATCCATTAGATTCCTTTAGAACTCTGATCTACTGTGTTCTCTCTGAATTTCCCAGTCCTGCCCTGTATAACAAAAAAATGGTATACTAACCCTGCACAGAATCCCTTTCTCTCTATGGCAGTTTTGTTTTGCACTGTACACTCATGTTCTTTCTCAGTTTAGCGTTTTTCTTGGTTGTGGTTTACATGTGCATATTATTTCTATAGTACTGAAGTACTGAGATTAGTAAAATTCACTTATAAAAGCATCAAAAGCATAGAGCCATTCTTTGTCATGGTTGTACCACTAGAAGAAAAAAAAAAGTAAAATACAGCACCCATGGGCATCAAGAAGTGAAAAGAGACACTTGAAAACCAACTGTAATTTGCCATTATAATGGTTGGCATATAAATATCAACATATTCTAAGTAAGCAAATTCCACATTTCAGATTAAGTATTTCAGATTAATCTAACAAGTAGCACATCTCTACAAAGATTATTACATCACCTTTACAATGTTTCTTTGGGCAAGAAGTATTTTCCCACAAGCTGAGAAAAAGAATTGGTGGAGTAGGGAGAATCAAAGACATCACTTATTCTAATTAAAGGGATAGTTGTCTTCCAAATATAATGCATTCTAATGGCCTTTTCTTACAACTTTCTGGTCCTTCTCCTCTATACAGTTTGTGCCAAGTATTAAAAACCAAGTAAGACTAAACCTGTTCCTATTCAAAAATCTACTAGCATATTCAGTACTCTTAACAGAGAACTCTACAATATTTTTTCCATCCCAGCACTGAACTAGTTGAACCGGTCCCAGAAAGCCTTTTCAGGCAAATCTGTAGATAACACAGGTGAGTTCAAAAGCTTCAGCTACTACTGGTTTTGCAGATCAGGTTCTTAAAAAAAAAAAAAAACCACAAACAAACAAAAATACAAACAAACAAACCCAACAAAACACCAAAGTAAAACATTCCCTATTCAGCTGAAAGCACACTGCTAATGCTGGAAAGCAAATAAATAAGCATTCTCACACTTCAAATTCAAGAAAATGTTAACAGAGATTTATACTGCTGACACAGTCTATTTTCAGTCATTTCAACACCTATAATGCACACAGCTGAAATTCATCGAATTCAACGTGCATAGTTACCCAGTACCCTGAAGACCACAGTCCTAGCAAACAGCTAGTACACACTCCTATTGTGTGCTAAACTCACTGTAGAGAATAACGGAGTACATTACTTCTTAAATTCTGTTGCCTTAGGCCACTCATATTACAAACCATAGGACTTGTACCGCCAATGCCTGAAACAGAATTGAAGCCATAATTCA
Source organism: Dendrocincla tyrannina (assembly GCA_035047865.1). Classification (NCBI taxonomy): domain Eukaryota; kingdom Metazoa; phylum Chordata; class Aves; order Passeriformes; family Dendrocolaptidae; genus Dendrocincla; species Dendrocincla tyrannina. Next base: position 21,178,790 of record JAWWMP010000165.1, read on the forward strand.
TGCATATTTTAAGACTGCACAAATAACACATCTCAGGAGCCTCTTTTCACATTAGTCTTTTAAAGAACACTGCAGTCCTAAGATATGCAACTATATTCTGTAATATGTTTTCTTCACTGGTTTTAAATACAAGGTGACCTTTTTAAGGTCATGACAGAACAGTTAAAGAGGTACAGATCAGCTAAATAATATTAGACAATAAGTCACATATATAATATAGGCAATTACCACAATAAGTATTGATTATGTATTATTACGTAGCAAGACGTAGCTATTGACTCAGACTTCACCTGATCCACACACAAGGACCAACAGGGCCTTTAGATTAAAGCAGAGGTGGGTTGGAGAGCTCAAAATGCCTTCCTTTAGGAAAGGCATCTTTCTAAATCCAATGGTCAGCAGTTGGCATATATTTGAAATAACAAAAACTCATATGCCACAGCTTGCTTATAGTCCTATCTTCATTATAAAATTGGTGCATTTGCGGTTAAAGTTTTTCTTTAAGGAAATGTAGCTTCTTAATCAAATCTCATTGCAGTTTCTTGTGTTTTAATATCAAAGCTATTTAATTCTCTTGTTGCAAGGTAGGTATAAATTACCTTAAAAGCCCACAAAAAAATTATTTAAATCTCTTGATTTTCTCTAGCTTTCCAATTTTAAGAAAAATTGTCTTAGTCTCATTTATTTTGTTTAGAGAAAGGGATGAGAGAAAGAAACAAGATATTTCTCTCCCACCCATTTTCTATATTTTCTTTTTATTGTTCTTAGGGAAAGGTTTGAGAAAATGTGAGATTTTCAAAATATTTATGCTTCAAGAGGAAATAAAACCAATTTTCTCACAAGTGCTGCTTGAAAATACTGTTCTTTCCACTCTACTAAATAATGTTACCTGTACTTGTCCAAATGCAGATATCAACAAATCTGGATAACACTTTCTATTTATAAAAAGTGTTATAACACTTTATTTATAAAGTGTAATATTATTTATTAACTTCTCTTCCTTTCACTTCGGACATCAGCGTTGTTGTTATATTTATTCTTCCCTATTTAAGAGGTTAATCACAATTCCCAAACAAAAGCCTTGATGATATATCCCTTAAGTTAATGGAAGCTTTTCCACTAAGACCAGAGAAAAATCAAGGAGTTTTTGTTTTCCAATTCTTTCTTCCTAGCCACCCCTCACCATTCTTTCTTCTCCAAAATGAAAAAAGAGCAAACAAAAACCTAAGCAACTATTTTACTCTGCTGAGACAGCAACAGCATATTTCTAGTATATTCTCTTTCCTTTCTTATTGAAAAACTATCGTCAAGTGTATTTTTTAAATAATTTTGACCAAAGCTGAGCAGATATTTCCAGTAATCCAATGACAAAGCCCAAGACTTTGTGTGAGAGAAAAGCAGCATGTAACTTGGAACCCATCAACAGGTTTGATCATTTCCATCTCCTTTTCAAAGTTCATTACCTTCCCCTTACTGAATTAGCTTCATAACAACTTCATATGGTCTCCAAAAGCCACTTAGAACTTAAAAACAGACTCAGACGTAACTTTTTTTTAACTTTCAAATCTTTGCTAATTCAGATATCATTTGTCACCTATGTCCTTTCATCCATTTTCCTCATTCAGAATATCTCAGTGAAATAACAGGAAAAAAGTTTGGGTTTGTGGTCTTGGGTTTTGTAGGTTTTCTTACTGAAAATGAAAGTCTTGGTTTAATTTTTTTCTATTTTCAAATATTCAGGAGTGAGAAAAATTATTAGAAATAATTATTAATATCTATGGCAGCTTGTTGAGCTAGGTGTATGATTCTCGCTTAGGCTGCAAGAGGTCTCAGGTTCAAAGGTTTTTAAGACCTGTCAGTCTGGCCTCAGTGCCAGGAAAAGTCTTAGAGCTGATCATCTTGAGTTCTATCATGCAACATGTGCAGGGGCACCAGGGGACCAGACCCAGCTAGCATGGGTTTGTGAAAGGCTTGACTGACCTGATCTCCTTCTATGAAAAGGTGACCCACTTGGCAAATGAGGGAAAGACTGTGGATGCCGTCTACCTGCATTTGAGTAAAGCCTTTGAAACAGTTCCCCACACCTTTCTCCTAGAGAAGCTGGCTTCCCACAGTGTGGAGGTACGGATCCTTTGCTGGGTGGAAAACTGGATGAACAGCTGGGCTAGAGAAAGGTGGTGCATGGCCTTAAAACCAGCTGGCAGCCAGAGAGAAGCTGTGTTTCCCAGTATTGGGGCTCAGTCCTGTTTAATATCTTTATCAGTGATCTGGGTGAGGGGACCAAGTGCACCTTCTGTCAGTTTGCAGATGACAATAAGCTGAATTGGAATGTCAATCAGCTGAAGGGCAGGAAAGCTCTACAGAAGGATCTGGACAGGCTGGATTGATGGGTTGAGGTCAATAGCATGAGGTGATCTTCACCTTCAACAAGGTGAAGTGCCAATTATTTCACTGGAGTTCACAGCAACACCATGCAATGCTACGGGCTGGGGGAAGAGTGGCTGGAAAGGTGCTTGACAGGAAAAGTGCCGGACAGGAAAGGACCAGGGAGTGCTGGTCAAGAGCAGCTGAACGTGAGCCAGCAGTGTGCCCAAATGGCCAAGAAGGCAAATGGCATCCTGGCCTGTCACAAACAGTGTGGCCAGCAGGACCAGGACAGTGATCATTCCCCTGTACTCAGCACTGGTGAGCCCACACCTTGAAATCTGTGTTTCAGTTTGGGGCCCCTCACCACAAGAAGGACATTGAGGTGCTGGAGTATGTCCAGAGAAGGACAGTGGAGCTGCTGAAGCACAAGTCTTATCAGGAGTGTCTGAAGGAGCTGTGTTGCTTAGCCTGGAGAAACAGAGACCCAAGGGAAATCTTATCACTCTCTACAACTACCTGAAAGGAGGTTGTAGCCAGATAGGGGTCAGTGTCTTCTTCCAGGTACAAGTGACAGGATGAGAGAAAATGGCCTTGAGTTGTGCCAAGGCAGGTTTAGATTGGATATTAGGAAAAATTTATTAACTGAGCACTGTAACAGGGTACCCAGGGAAGTGATTGAGTCACCATCACTGAAAATGTTTAAAAAAAAAAGCGTGGCTGTAGCACTCAAGAACACAGTTTATTAGTGAACACAGTGGTGCAGGGTTAATGACTGGACTGAATGATCTTAGAATTCTGTCTCAAACTTAATGATTCTATGACTTCAGTAGAATATGTGTCACTATACTGTACAATTCTGAGACAAAATTCTGCCAGCAGTTAAGTTTCTTGATTTATGGAAAACTGATCAATGGCAAACATTACTCTGTCTCTCAACCAGTTCTAATCAACAAACCTTCAATATCCAAGTAATTCACTTCTCCTAATAAGCCTTTATAGAAAGCATAAAGAACTGTAAATAAGTTTAGTCCAAAACATAATGCCCAACTCTACTTTCTTTAGTGTATTGATTCTGATAGAAACATTATAATGGGCTTGCTAATACATTTTTCTTAACACAAGCCACACTGGTTGATCTGGATCATGTTAAATTAATGCAACAACTTCTTTACACTCCCCAAAGGTTTACAAAAGGTGTCAGTGGTCAACAAGTCTAACAGTGCTCTCTGAGCAATAATAAATTTTGCATTCTTTTTCTGTTGTACTAGGGGAGGTTTCTACAAACTTTGCTGGCCTTAAGCACACAAATTCAGCTGTACAGAGAAGTCATCTTTTAATATTAAAGAGGTAAGGCATCACAGTAACAAAAACAAAGGTTAAGAGATAAACAGCTAGAATTGTGAAATCTTTATAAAGGTAAGAATAGAATATAGTCTAAAATTCTCCATAGAAACTTTAACCAATACTTTCAACACTGAAACCTCAGAGGCTTTATAAACTCATGGACTAAAACAACATAGAGGTGCAAATATAGATCATATGCAGACCTGAAAAAACCAATGAGCTGGTGTGTGATGGGCAAGACTGATGCCACAGCCATCCTTGCTCCAAGATTAGGTTTGAGCAACAAGCTACAAATTCTTTGGCATATTGAAGCAATATGCAGCAGTCTGATAAATCAATACCTTGTAACATCTGTTTAAGATATATAATAGCATGAACACACATTATTTTGAGGCTCATGCAGCTTTAAATTGATTGAAACTTCTGTGCACTTTGACTTTTCAATGCAAGAAAACAGAATTCTATGGAGCGAGGCTGCATCAAGCCTACCTTAAAGTCACTTAGGTCTTGATCAGAAGACAGCCCTGCAAATGTGTTCATGCATACACATCTTCACAGTACTCAAGTGGGATTGAGTTTACCATATAAAAAAGTAAATTACATTGTCATTTTCAGAAAGGAAACAGCAGAAGTGAAGCTTTTTAGCTTTTGTGATGCCTAGAAACAGGAAAAGAAAATTTCAATATGCACTCTGGCCTCCTGCAATTTCAGACAAAATTACATTTGAGAAGTGTTAGATAAACTTTGGCAGGAAATTCTGATTGTTGGAAAAAGGGAAACACAAAGGTACAGCCATCTCAGCAAGAGGTCACTAGTGAGATTCATGGCACAATATTCAGGTTTGGGTCCTTGTTTTGCCTAATTGAAGCCGGCAGCTTTCATCTGCCAAATCATGTAGGAGTCAAAACAGAAATGTGAATCCCAAGCTCCCACACTCCACAGCAATGCCCTAATCCCACACGGAGAGCAAGAAAATGGCACAAACATCCCATGGTAGGTTTTGGTTTTGTTGCTAATTGCTGTGTCTTAGATTTTCTGTTGGTCAGCTCTACACAATACCACCACTCAGTTATCCACACAAGAGCACAGATTTGATTCTTTGTTAAGGTACCAACATTTATGCATGCAGGGAGGTAACATGCTGCAGATGGGGGTGTGTATTGGAAAAAGAACATAGAAGTTATAGAACATTGTAAATTAAAGAGAAAAATTGCCTTTAAGGGTGAAAGGCTATCCTTCAAGAAGAAAATTCAAACAATATATGCCAGCAGAAGTACTGTAGGGCTCATATTTTAGCAGACAAAATTCCTCTAGATAATATAGTTGAGGCCCAACAGGAAGTATCTACTAATCCTTTGTATATTTCACTATTGTTTACTGTGACAAAAGAAGGTGGCATAAAATGTTAATGCCATTTTCTCACCCAACATTTTATCACTTGAAAAACTGAGAAGCTCTATGGGTCAGATATAATGTTGAAAGACTGAGAGAACAGATGGTTGACATGCAGTGAACAATTTTTGCATCAAGCAAAACTTCACTGTTCAATGCAAACTATGCAGAAGAACATGCTCCTTTTCAAGCATCCCACTGGGCAGGTAAGAGTGAGGGACTGGAGGTACAAGTGAAGGATCGGAGTTAATTAAACAAGTGTGCTTTCTATTGGCATCCAAAAAGTTACCTCTACTGCACCACGAGCCATAAAGACTGAGCTAAGTGTATATTGCCAAATACAAGAGGCAGATTTCCATCTCTGAAATGGGCCAGAGTAGCATGGGCAAAGCTGCAAAAAGAGGAAACAGACCACAATATGTCTTTGAAAAATACACGTGTTTCCATGTGTTGATATCCTTACAGGTGGAACGGTTAGAGGATACTGTACCCATATTGCTCAAAAACAAGGAAAGTCTCTATTGTCAGATTAAGAAATAATGGTTTTGCTCCAGTTCTTTACAGAATTAAGGGTCTGCAAAATGCTATGGGATTCACATTAACTTCAGAAGTGTTACATTTACATGAGTTGTGAGCAATCACTTAAGCACAGAAGCTTAAGGCGAAAAATACTATGTAAGATGACCATTGTTAACATTCCTTTTCCAAAAGTTATCACTATGTCTTTCTCCAATATTTCAGGAGGATTTCACAGGGGCATCAGTCCTGCCCCTTTGTGTGGAAGAAAAAACATTCTGAACGAAAAAATATTTTTCTTCTGCAAAAAAAACAATGTCATTGATTTTAATAGCTGTAGCTATTAAAAAAAAAAAACAACAAAACAAAACAAACAAAAAAAAAAAAAACAAAAAAACAAACACGCACACACAAAAAGAGCACCTATAAAATCTTACCTCTATATTTGTCTCTGTTCATTGCTTTTAGATGTGTTTTGAGAAAGCCAGACACTCATAAATGGCTTATTTTGCTGAAATTAGAATAGCATTTCATAAAACAAGACCCCTGGAACTCCCTAATTTGCCTTCCAAACTCTGAAAATGCCATGGGGCCTTTCTACTAAGACACTGGTGTGACACAGCCTGTAGGAAAAGTGTTCAGCAGTTTGAAACCAGATTTGTCTCCATCATAAGATCTGAAGGTGGTTGCGAATTTTAGAAGAAACCAAGTGAGCCATTTTTGAATACTTTTCAAATTTTCAGACTCACACTGCAGCACATACACAGGAGGCACTGCACTAAAAGTCAATAATAAGGTAACTCAAGATTTAAAAGCAACTACTGTCAGAACACCCTCTCTCTGCCACATGCTAAAGGCAACCTGCTGATATTTGTTCCAAGTATTTAACTATGGAAACCATATTCTTGAATTGAGAAGAAATGGATGTGTTGACTACTGCCCTGGATGACTGGAAAGCAGTTTCCTTTCCTGAGATAAGAAATTCACTTCATAATCTCTCTGCTCTACTGAGTGTCTGGCCCTTACAGTAGGGCATTCTACAGTGCCCAGTGTACTAGATGGAGTTTTTAAAAATAAACTTATATATAACATTTTGCAGTCTCAAAAGCAATAAAAAACCCCAACTTACCTAAAAGCCACATAAAATTATTCTTAAAATCTAAAATCAGTTAGGTTACCATGCAACAGGAGAAGATGATTTTTAAACAAAAGCTATTTTACAATCACTCTGGTCGTTTCTGGTTGTGAAAGGAATAAATATCATACTACTGTTTGGTTTTTTTTCTCTTAGGAAGCAGTTTGAGATTTTAACTAACCATTGAGAAGCAGCAGAAATTACAGCAAGTGACCAGTCTCTTTTACTTCTCAGAAATAAAAATTTACAAAGCCAAGGAAACAGGTTTGAATGATTCTCAGAGATTCTTTTTCTGCAAGACAAATATGTCCATAGCACTGTTGCTCCAGTAAAACATGGGAGGGAAACAATGACAAAAAATGTATAATAACTATTCAGACAAAATATGCCAGACAGTGACAAATAACTGATTAAATTGAAATTGGACAGGTTTGGTTGTTGGCAGAAACTTGAAGGCATTTTTCTTTTTAAACACGGAACCAGTGGGACCATTGTTTGAATACAAGTTTTAACTAAACAGGAGGCTTTTAGGCTGTGTCAGTCAGTGGGTTTGTTTGGGTTTGTTACACTAACCCCTTCCCCTGATGTTCAGTGTACTTACTTGATTTGTAAAAGAGGATCAAACAGAGCATTGCCAAAAGGGAAATTATGGTTGCCTGAGCTCTTAACCTATTGTAAAAGCCTCTCCTTCAAAGACAAGCTATACAGCACTTTTGTAGTGTTCAAAAAAGATCCTGGTGCATAGGACAATAAAAAATGATTCTCAGTCAGGAGGGAAATTGCCAGAGGTATCTGAAGACATGTAGCAGTGAAGCAGTGACACAGGCATTAATTTCAATAATCGGACAGTCAAACAGTGCATACCTGAGCTGCCTAATTCTTTACAATCTTCCTTCTTTCACAACAAGATTGTGTCATTTGGGCTCTTCAGAAGCTGTATTTTCATCTTTCCCTAAGCTCCCTTCCCTCAAAAAAACCCCAAAAAAAACAAAAAGGCACCTAGCTATTTCATTTCAACAGGAAGCTTTTCATTAATTATACTAAATACAGCAATGATCTGGAAAGGTCATACCAGCCTTTCAACATGCCCTCTCTCCCAGCTAAGTACTTCTCAGCTACAATTGATTACCTTGTTTTTTAGGTTTGCATCATTCCGTCAAGCAGCAGTGCATGTGGCATCAATAATATTATTGGTATTGCGAAGAGCCACATCCCAATGTGATACAGCCTCCATCACATATTCAAGGTCCTAAATCACAGTAGAGGTTGAGGCCTTAAGAGTAACCCTAGAAAGGAAGAGATGGTACTAGAGAGAACTAGCACGACAGTTGTTATTCCCAGGACTTGATGATGTGGCATAACACAAAGAGTACCCCCAATGACATTTAACTGCTCTCTCACCAAGTTCCTTTTATTACGTGCTTTGAAGCCTTGTTAATAAATGCTGTGTTACAAACATTAAAAAAAAAAAAACACACACCAAAAAAACACAAAAAAGTTACAAAATGTATTAGTTAAGAGAGTATCTTGAAAGTGTCCTTTGCTCATCTGCTTCAAAAGCAAAGTTTCCCACGTGAAAGAGATCCACATGATGACCTGTGAAGAAAGCCGCATGCATGCTTCAGCATACATGCTCAGTTCTTATTCAAGAATAATGAGCTCTTTCAAAGTGCTGTAGCTATCCCAACATATTTCTATGCATTTTACCAGATCCCCATCTACTAGAGACTGGTTCTCACCATAAAATACTCACCTGTAGCAACAGCTCCATACCTGGCACCACACCAAAAACCTCCCTGTTATATATCTGCCCACAACAGTTGCCCATTTGCCTGTGATTATGCCCCATATCAAAGAAGCAGTAAACTACTGACCTTGTCTGTATCTAGAGACAGCCAAAGGTTTATCTTTCCCTCACTGTTAGGTCAGCAGGAGACACAGACAGATGGTCACCTTGTGCTGAGACAGCTTAGAAAATGCTTTTTCAAGTAAAAACATAAATGAGTCTTGTCACTTTTTAAGTCTGAAATATTCCCCTAGCACCAGTTCAACTGCCTCTTAGTTAAGAGGTTTTTGTACAATAAATAAATTTGTAAAAGTGCTAGGTAAAAAAACAAACAAACAAAAAGAACCAAACCCAGCCAGCTCCTTCTGCCCCCATTTCTCTCATCATTACAATGAGAGAACTTTGGAACTTTGAACTTCAGGGAAATGCAAATTCTTCAGCAATGAATTATGCAAGAGGAAGGCAATACGTGTGGGTATAGATATGACAGAAAAATCTTTTGCAGCACATGCAGGATGACAAGGTACAGAAACAGTGCTCTTCACTCTTCTGCAGTTGAAGGGGGAATAGTTACATTTTACCTGTAGTGAGGTACTATATACAGCCTTAAGCAACTCTGCTGACAGCACCAACACTGTAGAAAGGGACACATGACTTTTGAGCCCTTGGTTACACAACAAGGGAAAGCAACCAGGATACATGGATACAAATCCGACTTAGGGTTATGTTTGTCCTTTGCTGCAGATTCTGTGGATCTGCTATGCCCTACTTCACACTTGGTGAAATACATACACTTGTACCCTGCCTGTTCAATACCCAACATAAATCAAGTCACTAATCATCACTGGAGCTATCTGTTTCAACCAGCCTTTGTGCCACTGGCATACACCAGATTGCAAAACTGTTCTTGGCTCTGTATAAAATCACAAGCAAGGGGCAAGAGGTGGGGGATATTGAAACAGCAGAATGTATTTCAAATCAAAACCATGATCAAACACCTACAGAACCGCAAGAGATTCCATAAGAGCATCAGCATAAAGTGAGAAGTAGGTAAGAGACAAGGTACTTCAGCTGAACGGTGGAAAACCATAGAGGAGATGCAGCACCTGGCAACATCCCACAGTACTGCTGGCATAAGTGATTCACACTCATCTCTACCATAAATAATACAGCACACCCACAACATTTCATATGCATTTTCCCCAGAAGGTTGATAGCAACAAGTCAGAAGTTTTACCAAGGGTAATAACACTAATATGAAAATTAGCATTAAAAAAATGAGTGCTCACAGATTCTGCCAGAGTACAGAGGAAAACTTTCCATTTTGCACTATTGAGAACTTGGCCTGAAGGCAAAAGGAAAACAAGCAAGCCACGCGAAGCAACTTACTTACTGCTATTGTTCTTCAGCTACAGCAGTTCCCTCAGGATGAAGGCACTGCAATACAATTACACAAGAAAACTGGGGGGACAGAGAAGCTCTGCTGAAAACTTACTGAAAGCATGACACAAAACAATAGCCATACGACTGTAAAGACAGCATAAAGACAAAAAAAAAGTAGGTCAGCAAAGGCATCAAGCAAAGCTCGCGATGCCGTAGCAGCCGCCGGATAGCGTTCACCGCTGTGCAGATGTGGTGACAGTCTCATTCTTTGCAGGGGATAAAGAGGGAACAGCTGTTTGTTTCCCTCTCGTTACCACTAGGGACTCCAGAGCTCCTCTCAAGCTACCGGCAGCATCCTGGAAGCCGACACTCTGGGAGAGGGCCCGCTGCCGAGGAGCGAGTGCCGCAGCACGCCGGGAGCGTAGCCACGGGGCACCCGGAGCCGCGACCGGCATCCGAAGGGCGGGCAGGCAGCACTGTTCTGCTTCTGCAAGCTGAGCAGCAAGGGAGGAACGGGGTTTGTCTCAGTTAATTAGCACAAGGAACCTCCTCTTCGATCTTCCACAGCCTTTCATTCAAAGAGCACTTTCTCAAGGACCCGATTGCTAGATCATGTCAGGTGATGCAGTTTTAATGCACCTCTAGGAAAGGCTTGCAAAGGACTATTAATAGGGAACCTGACTACTAAAATAGATTTTTTTTTTTTGCCTACATATTTTTTAGAATACTAAGCACCCTACTAACCAATTTTTGGTCCCCATCTCACACCTGAAAGCAGAGTCTTGCAGGGAAAAATCATCTTTCTCCTACATTTGCACAGCATATAGCAAAACAGAATTACTTTCTGGAGAGCCTAAGAACTGAAGTAGTAAATAACAACTAGAAAAGCAGTAACACATGATATATGAAATAGGCAACTCAGCAGCCACAAAAATAAGGATTCAGAAAAAGGTAAAGGAATATTTCCAATTATATTCTTAAAAACCCAAACAAAAAAGCCTGAGGGAAACATTTTATTATGTAGGATTCATGTCAGAAAAAAAAAATCCACACCTGGCTGATAATCAGAAATAAAAAAAAAAATTAAGAGTGACATGCAAAGAGTGACAGACACTATGACAAAATACTTTGTACTGTAGTTGTGTACCAAGGTCTCCAACCACTTTACAACCAGCAAACATTTCTCCAGACAGCCAAAGACTGGTGAATGCTTTATTCACAGCTTTTACAAAAAGTTGTTTTGGGTTTGGATACTTTTTTCTGTAGCTGGGCAGAGGGGTTGTGACAAAAACCTACTTACAAATCTGGGAGTAACACAAAAATTTCAGTTTCTAGCCCCAAGCCAAGACCTCTGGACTGCATTTTTCTCCACAACCAAAGGTTCAACACTGATTTGGTTCATCTTATAGGCAGTTACACCGATTTGATGCTCTAAGAAGGGAATATGATCAACATGCAGTTGCACTGTGGAGACCTCATCAGTCTTAGCAAGCAAGTGCTGCAAGCAACTAAACACATTTGGCAGATCAAACTGCACAGAACACTTGGAGAAATAAACAAAGAGATTGCTTAGCTTCAGGTACTTGTGCAAAGTTTGTTTTGAACAACTGGGATGACTCCCACCTTGTCCCATCTCTGTTCCTCCTCTTGGTCACTTAGTACTCTGAGACTGACTCCACCCATGCCTAAAATCCTGTAAGATAGGCACTCAGACAAAACATTAATGGAGAAAGATAGACAATACCTTTATTGGGAGATCGGAGGCTTTGGGCCT